>JAIXND010000674.1:7099299-7179115 GCA_023646645.1 Varanus salvator macromaculatus | reverse complement strand
AGAGAGAGAGAGAGAGAGAGAGAGAGAGAGAGAGAGAGAGAGAGAGAACTAAGAGCATTAATGCATGATACGGACACGTTGATTCATACAGGAGACGGTTGCCATGGCACCAAGGAATCCTCAAGTGTACTCTTTACCTTTTACGAAGTGTTCTTTAATGGCAATGAAGATTAAACATGATCTGTTGTGTGTGTGAGCAATGCAGTCTCATGTCATTGCCCTTTAAGTAACCCAGATTCAAAGGAAGAGGAGGCATCGCTGCAATGCCAGGACACGAAGGACAAGCCAAAACTTCCCAAATACCCTGCCTGCATGGCTTTCAAACTCTATTTCAGGAATCCTGACATTCCTCGGAGGGTTTCTCAGCCAGATCAGAACGGGCAGATAAGCTTCCCTCAGAGCAGGGATGGGAGCTGGTTTTGCTGTGCTCAGGTTTTTGACGAGAACGTAACAAAATTTGCAACGTCTTCATAAACAGAATCAAAAGAGCTTGAGATTATAAGCAAAAAACTGAATGACGGAGTAAGTGGAAGTGACAGATGTATCTATCCAGACCCGAGGCTTTGAGCGCTTAGCACTTCTAAGTCTGCTTTGAACCCCCATGGTTTAGATACTCTTTTTTCTGCTGAGTGCCTCATCTTGTACAGATACATGGCAGGCAGACACATCACAATCCTTTCCACACTGGGAATTGCTATATGTACTGACTCTGTCTGCTGCAGGTGCAGGAGAAGTATTTTGGTTCACTGCTTGATAGTAACTTACTAAAATTTGCAATTTATGTATATGAATGCCAGATACACCCAAACTTAAAGAACTGATCACCCTTAGCTGCGCAAGCCTACCTTTTTGAGATGCTCTCTTTGAAAATACAGAAGCTTATTGGTTCAAAAGCCCAGTGAAGATATTTGTAAATATATTTATAAAGGCTGTTCATAACTCCTCCACCATTGCTATTCATAAACTCCCAGTGCTCATTTGCCTTTGCTCTGCCCACAGGTGGTGGTGAGAAGGACGAGCCAAAGATGCTGTCCTTGTCCTTGCTCCCTGGCTTTCTGCTCATGAAGCAAGCAAGTGGAGCAAAGATGGGGAGAAGGAGGAGCAAAAGCAGCTGGTCAGTGAGCTCGTTCCTCAGTGAGCCCATTCTCGGCATCTTGGCCAGCGGCCCTCCAGAGCCGGGAGCAGGCTGGAAGGAGCAGTGCCCACGTCTCTGATGCGAGGTGGAGCTGGCCCTTAGGGAAGGTCCAAGAGGCTTGTCTCCCAGTCTCTCTCTCTCTCACACACACGTACAATCATGCTACTTACAGAGCAACTGCACTGGGCACACTGGTTGGCTTGCCGGTTCTGGAAGAGGCCCTCTGCCACAAACATCTCCCCATGGTGGTAGGTTGTGCCGTTGTATTCGCAGGACTTCCCCGTGACCTTACTGCCCACGGAAAATAGTGAATCATCTGGAAAAGATGGGTGGAAAGGATAGGGAAGCAATTAGCGAAAGAAAAAAACCATGTAACGTGGTATAATGTGGTGAATGGAATAAGAAAAAGAAAGAAAATATTTAAAATGCTCCAGCTGGAAAAGGTTCCCGGAATGGCTACTGGAGATTAATATTAAGGCAGCTGCTGCCCTCATGTTTATAATTTAAAAGTGACAACACAGAAGGGAAAGGGATTGGGAGTGAGGAGGGAGAGCAAGCACAGGTACTGTTTCCTTCCCCTTACAGCGCCCCACTTTGCACTTCCCTGCTTCCAGGCAGGGTGGTTGTGCCGCAGGCCCTGCCAGAGGACCATGCTTTAGAAACACAGAAACAGAGCGAGTCAGGAGGGGCCTCCTGGGCCATCTAGTCTGACCCCCGGCTCCGGCTGGCTCCACTCATGACGTGCCTGCCATGTGCAGGCCCAGCCTATCCTTGAGCACCCTCACCGATGGGGCCTCAACAGCTGGGGCTTTTAAAACTGTTCTGCCCATTTGCAACTGCATCCACTGTAAGCGTGCCTTTGTGCCATGCACATTAATGTTCATCAGCAAGCAAATGAAAGTCTCATCCATGAGCAGACAATGGAAGGAAAGATGCCCGGCAGTCTGCAAAACACACATGGAATGGATTTAACAGAATCCATAATCCCCATCCATGGGTTCATGGAAAACAGCTATTTATCAATCACAGCACTTGTCTAACATTCTCCACAGATGGCAGTGTCAGGCAGCTTCATCTGGCTTTAATGTGAACAGCAGAACGATGTGCAACCCGTATCTCCTTGACTTTGCAGGTGGAGTGTTCTTGAGGATGGGAAATGCACGTTGGAAGCTGGTCTTTCCTGTTCTGGAAGAGGTTGCCTGGTGGCCAGGAGGGGCAGAGGGAGACATGGCCACCAAGAGGACAAGGCAAAATGAGGAACATGCCAGTACCGGTGCTGCCCGGGCCCTCAATGTGAAGCCTTGTTGGGGGATCTAATGCTGTTGCTCTAAGCATTTCGTCTGTCCTCATTTCCTCTGCTGTCCTAAAGCGGGGAAAGTGATGCAAGCAACATTTCTTGGCTGGAGTTTACGGACTGCAAGAGAGAAGAAAGGGATGGAAGGAGAGCCCCCAGTCCTTGCTGACCACTGGATATGGGGCTGAGGCCGTCTTCCACCTGCCACGCAGGGCAATGGCCACATTACCACGTTGCATGGCACCCTGGTGCCTCCCAGATCTTTGAGTCCGACTCCTGTCTGCTCCAGCATGTCCATGTTCAGGAGCTGTAAGGCAACTGGGAATCATAGTCCAATCATCTGCAGAGCTGCAGACAGGGAAGACTGAAGGATGAGACAGCAATGACGTGTCAAATGTGTCATGGAAACATGAGAGGCGGCAGCAGCCCCAGCAATGGAGCTGGTGGATGTTCAGAGTTGTGCTCCAGTGCTGGGCACACCCCTTAGTTGGTTGGGCTAAGCCCAAGTGGTTGCTGATGCTCACACTGACTCCGTGTTACAAAAACCCACATGCAACGTGCTTCCCTTTCACTCCAAGTGCTGAATTTTAACCTGGGAAAGGACTTGGAGGCAGTTTTCCATCTGCAGGTGCGGTCAAAGGGAAAACTGGCAAGTCTAAAATGCGGTTCTTACCAATTTTACATCTGCTTAGAAATAAGCAGGAGAAGCATCTGCCTGTCTGTTCACAAGTCAGCAGCACTAAATCACTCAGCAGCCTTTTCAAACAGCATTCAAACCAGCCATCCTCTGTGTGGCTACTCACAAGTAAGCATGCTCAGCCTAGGACTTAGGTTGAAGTGGTCAGCCGACTTGGTATGGAATCAGTAACGTTAGTCCTGGGAATGTTAAGATGCTTCCTTTCATCCACAGCCAGTTTTTGGTCAAAAAAAGTATTATGGAAAATGGAACGATCAACAAAGTGTTTGTTTGCTGAAACATGAGGAATTGGCATGTGAGGAATGCACAGGGTTTGGAGGCACAGTATCTTCCTTGACCTGCACAATTCATGCATGGCTGCAGTCCATTCACATCTGTAGCACAATATCATGTAAAAAGCAACTTTCCAGAATTATTAAGCTACTGAGGAATGTTGGACAGACTGGCTGTTGTTGTTGTTTCATCTGTTAAGCTGGGCCCTCAACCAAAGGAGTGAGAAGTTTCAGATTGTAGGCACATGAACACAATGGCAACTTTTTCAGGTCTTAGTGTAAACCATTGATTTTGGCATGCTTGGTCCCACAAGCCTTTGAACAACCCTGGAGAAAGAGGACGAGGAAAAGTCTGGACCTCCGAGTTGTGCAATGTGTAGAACATGCCACATGTTGCGTCCTTGTGGTACAGCAGCATTTCCCAGCTGCTGCTCTCCATACCAGTCCAGCTTGGAATTCCCCTTCAGCCTCAGCTGCCCAACCAAAGGCAAGGAATGCTGGGAACTTGAGTCCAAACTGCTGGAGGACACTGGGCTGGTTCACACTGGACTTCTGCTGTCAGTTGGGGCAGATGTTGCAAAACGTAGTCGGTGAGCAGTCATTTTAGTTTGTGCCAAAGCCAAGGGCAGGAGGATTCCAGGCTTGTGATGTGTACCTTGTTGTCACTGTTGTATTTATACCAGAACCCAAAAGTCCCCAACCTAAGTCAGTGGCAATCTAGTGATTTGGCAGTGGTGTGCATGAGTGTGTGTGTGTCGGGGTGGTGCTGGGAAGTGAAAAGATCTGAAGCCCTCAGAACAAAATGTGGGGCAAATTTAACGGATGTGTGTGCATCTTTAAAGGACTCTACCTCCTAAGGACATACATTTCTAATGCCAAATGAACAAGCGGCATGGCCGATCTTAGCCGCCAGCCTGTTTTAAAGCAGCCTGCTTTACACAACGCCCGTGCTTTTAATAACAGCTGCACAATCCATCATGGAAATGTGGAAAACTGGCTATATTTAGAAATGCTTGGCTGCTACAATTTTTGGAAAGGGACAAAGAATTCAGGGGAAGAGAGGACAGGAGAGATGCAGGAAATGGCTTTGCATTAAGTCAGACCATCGTTATCTAATCTGATATTGTCAACACGGATTGGCAGCCACGGATCTCATGTTTTTCCACACCTGTTGGAAGATCTTGGGGACTGAATCGAGGAACTGAATACTCTAACCCTAGAGCAGCCTGGCTGGGGCTGATGGGCTTTGCAGGACATTTGGAGGGTACCAGGGAAGGTACTGGGGCAGTCTCGCCCTGAAGGTCACATTTCAAGGGAGGGAAGGATCAGGTTTGAATCTCCACTCAGCCCAAAAGCCTATTAGAGGACTTTATGTCCATCCTTCCCTCTCAGCCTACCCTACCTCAGAGGGCTGTTGTGAGCATCAAATGGTGGTGGGAGGGGAGGGGGATTCAGTTGCAGGCAGGCTCAAAATGATCCTGTGAGCTAAATGCACATAAAACAGGTCGGAGAATTTGAGGGGGGGGGGCGTGTGCTTTGAAACAGGGCCCTGTGCACATGGATCAGCACATGGGAAAGGGAAAGACTGAGTCACTCATGAGGTTTGCACAGAATTCCGCTTAGGACCGGCTGGCGGCAAGCTGACACATGTGCCGAGCAGGCGCCTGGCCATCGCTGCTGACGGTACCACATGAAAGGAGCTTCCTGAGACCTTCCATGGGCGGAAGCCATGTGCTTCCAAGAGCGTGTTCCATTAGAAGGGATGGCATCCAGACCAGCCACTGAGGACATCACTGTGTTGATGTCTGTAGGCTGCATTCTTGTTCTCTCTTCCTCTCTCCCCCATCTCTCACCCCCCACCCCCATCACTGTCTTGCAAGTCCGAATGGGTGACCAGCACCTACCTAATGCCAGAAATGGCCCGTTCTTATCTCTTTATATCTTCTTGGATCCCTTCTTTTCTCATGAATCAGCCTTTCCATCACTTGTCAGTGGTCAAACATACAAGCACAGAGAAAGGAAGAATCCTAACTGGGGGGAAACTGAATTGGAACAGAGCCCCAGAAGCTCACATGCTCCTCGCACCATTTTATCCTTGCAACAGTTTGCGAGGCAGGTTAAACTAAGTGCTTGACCAAGGTCACCCAGTGGACCTTGGGGCTGAGTGAAGCTTTGAACCCGGAGTCCCCAAGCAGCCCGGCACTCTGCTACTCCTCACTAGCTCTTTCCAGCCTAGGTCCAAAGTTCTGATCTGTGCCTCCTTGGTGCACATGCTGGCAACACTCAGATGAACATGGACACCCAAGAAGAGGAGATACACGACTCACATTCTGGCTCTTCAGCTTCCACTCAAGCACCGAGAGGTCTGGGAACTGAGGATGCTCTCTTAGATGAGGTCAGGCGTGGTTCATCTAGCTCTCAGGGCTGCTGGTACCAGAAGCATCTCCAGAAGCTGGGAATCGAACCTGGGATCTCCAGCGTGCAAAGCACAGGCTCTGCCACTCAGCTATGGCCCATTTCCCAGCTGGCATACCATTAATCAGCAAAGCATCGTTTGCTCCTGCAGCCTGAATGTGGTTTGGGTTCCCAGTACAGAAGCAAGCTTTGAGTTTCCCCAGATCCAAACTTTGCCAAATGGAGATGCAACAATACACTGATAGTAGCGCACTATCTGGAGTAGGGCACGGAGGCCAGAAGATGCAAATTTCAATATTAATCTGATTAAAATTGTAAATGCTAAGAACATTAAAGCTGCAATTTTTCAAACAATGAAAGGAGGCATTTTATGAAAACCAGGGCCATACATTTCCCTGGCACAGAATACTTCTACTTCTTATTTAACACAGGACTTTTTTCTTTCTTTCTTTTTAGAAAGAATTAATGTCAGAACTATTGGGTGATGTTATTTTCAAAGAGAGCGGGAAGCTTTCCAAGGACTTAAATGTACTTTGAGGAAAACTGAGAATCCATCTGTAGATCAGTTGGACTTCTGCCGTTTCAGCCCCAAATCCTTCAGTGGACTGTAATTTAATATTTAAATAAAATAGAAAGCGATTTGGGCGAGGGCTCAAGATTTTCTTTCCAAACTCAGCTCACCATGTTACCTTGGAGCAGTGGCTGAAAGCGGCGAGAAGGGATTGGGAAGGAATCCACCACCAAGTAACTGCGAATGTGGATGCTAAGTGCATCCATATGTGCGCTCAACCTTGGGAGGCAGGTGTCAAACACATTATGCTACCCAATGCTGTTTGAAAGAAACTTCAAGGGCTCTGCTAAGCTCACAAAAGCCAGCCCGAGCCAACGACTTCTTCCCCGACACAGCCGGCCAGTAGCACGTGCGAGATCACCCACGGCTCGAAGTGATTAAATCAGTCAGGTGGTACTTGACCCTCCTGCTTTCCCACTGTATCAGTTTAATGGTAAAGTTTCACTTCTGATGCTCGGGTTTCTTCGGGTTTCTTGGGTGAGACTTTGCCCCTCTTCAACGCGTTTGTGGCTCTGGGCATATGGCTTAATTTCCGGTGTTTTCCTTTCCTTTTTGAACCGAAATGCGGTGGCATAAAGCAAATGCTCTATGAAAGCCCGCGTGTGAGCCATCAAAGAGGCATTTTTCATAGCTCTGTTTTAAATTGCACACGCAAGGCTGAAAGCAGAAGTGCTTAAAGGGAGCTGACTGCCCAGAGAGCCGATGCCTTTGCGCTACTCCGAAAGAACAAAACAGACACCTTGGAAACCCAAGCCTGGTTGGGCAAGAGGTGCTGGAAAGACAGATGGCTGGCCACAGAATTATTGCCTGCTCATGCAGGGCACGTTTCACTAGAAACAGCACCAGGGGCTGGCTTTGCTGCACCCTGGTCAAGGCCCACATGCCACCACCAGGATCCTCTGGCCTTGCTCCCGGTTCCCTTGCTCTCTTTGCACAAGCACGCAGCAGAAGCGGAATCAGTCACCCCTGCGCTGGGGTGGGGGGCATGTACCTGCTTTACAGCCCTCTATCTGAAGGTTTTCTCTCTCTGAGAGGCTGTCCCAGCCAAGTCTGTTTTAAAGAGCCATGGGAAAGCAAGAGGCCTGGGCAATGCCCATCACTAGAGCAGAAACTTGTTGAACAGCCAAACCCTTGCAATGGAGTCTCCTCTCAATTCCTGTTGGGTGTGAGCAATACGAATACAGGGGGAGGCTTGCCTCAAGAACTGGTGCAGTGGGGCTGCGGAAGAGCTGCCAGCCCTTTGGGGGTCCACAGCCAGCAGCCCTGTTGGGATTGCAGCTTGCTTGTTCAGCGGCCTCTCGGTCCAGCCCTCTGTGAGAAGGAAGCCCCGCAGAGCTCTGTATTTCCTGGCTCTCTCCTCACTCAGCAATGGCCTTGGCCTCCTCTCAGGAAGGCTGCGCATGGAGAGCTTTAAGCTACCTCTGGATCAGGGCCAGTGTGCTTGTGCACACCTGTTGCTGGGGAACATGGGGGTGAGGGTACTGTTGTACCCACGTTCTGCTTGCAGTGGGTGTCTGTGCAAACAGACGGCTGGGCTGGATGGACCCTGGGCCTGATCCAGAAGGGCTTTTCTTCTTTTGTTCTTAATGCTTTCCTCTGTCCTGCAGATGGAGCCCATGCGGCACCCTCGTGCGCTCCGCCGATCTGATGCGCAAAGCTCGGGGGTGTTTTGCAGAGTGATCAGTGTGGAGTAGCAGGTTTAGCGGGAGATCCAGATGGTTCAGGAAAGAATGTGTACTCAAACACGTGAAGACAGGCTGAAAATATGTCGATCTATGCTTTAAAAATACAGATGGATGGGAAAACTGAACATAATGGACAGAATGAACACCCACTAAAATGATGTGGGTCAGAAACCCCCATTCCTAGTTTGGAATATTAGAAGCAATATGCCCAAAGACTGAAGCTTTTCCATGAGGTCTGGCTGCTTGCATGCCTTGCCTGATAAGTTAATTACAGAATACTTTCTTCCTTATGGCCCAGAAACGCTCCTGCCCATATTTAGGGGCCAGTACATTTGCATGGTCATGTACTTCCCTCTTTTAATTATGCCATTAAAAGAAGGGAAAAGAATTCCAGCTTTCAGATTTTGAAATCCAACACCCAAGACAAACATTGTGCCAGCCAAAGCACCACAAAGAGGCCATTTTTAGCACCGGATAAATAAAAAACGGAGTGTTGCATTCATAGAGGAGGGTAGCAGAACGTCTGAAAGGGTGTCAGCTCCCAGCTTGCTCCAATAAAATGAACGGAGGCCTCAGATGCCGCGGCAGTGAAGGCTGGAGCTGGTGGCAAGGTTGGGGTTGGGGTTCCCTCCACACTGCCCCGTCCAACCATCCCCTGAGCACACGGGCCTCTCTTGTCATAAACGGAGTGTATAACAAGGTTTGCTGCATGAAAGCGTTCATTGTTATTCTTAGACAGGGAATTTGTCTGTTTGCTCTGCTCTGGCATCTTAGCAGGACACATTTCAGGGAGCCGGGCAGTACTGAAACAGACATTACCTGGGCATCGTGGACAGCACAGCTGTGGCACATGGATCGGGTTGGGGCAATGCAAGTTCGGGCACCTTATTCGGTTACACAGCACATTCCCATTCTGGGGGAAAGAAGGTGACAAGAAAAAGGGTCAGTTTTCTTTTCCACAAACACCTGAGCACTTCAGCACTCTCCTAAGGTCACCTCCTTTGACCTCATGACAACCTTGCATTTTGCAGATGGAGAACGGAGTCTGCCAAATGCTTATGCATGCGAGTTTTTGGCAGGATTCCACGAGTGGGCATGACTCCCTCTTCCCAAGCTTTCCTTAAACAGCCTTCCAAGTTTTTATGGAGGTGCAGAGATTTTACATCGGCTTGCAAGCTATTCTAAACCACTTCTCCCTTTGCACTGGATACGGTGCACACTGCATGTATGTGCTCTTCATGTATTTAGTTCCCAAGCCAAAGACATGAGCTCAGAATGAACTGCTCAACTCTCCTCTGAGTCATCAACTCACTGGCTGGCATTAAACAAACTACTTCCTTGAAGCCTCAACCTACAATTATAATAAAGGCAAGTGTTGGCCTATCTGGAAGGCTGTTGTCCATGGCATGGATATGCTGCATACATTTTGTAATTTAATAAAAGGTTCTAGAACACATTGTCCTGTTCTGCTCTGGTTTAACTGCCTACATGGGCCAAACACTGACTCATAAATTCACCAACAAAAGCAAAATTTGAGGGTATTCAGTTTGGCTAATGCTTAGCATTAAGAACTTTGATAGAAGTCCTTCTCTGTGTGCCTTCTATCAGAGATAGATGAGTAAAGCAAACTGGATTTGAGGAGGAAGATGGGGTAGAAGACTCTTCATGTCTTCCAAAGTCCTGCCATCTTCTTTTCTTCAGCTCTGGAATGTCCCACATGTTTAAAATCACTGGGAGGGGGAAATTGCTACTTTAGCTCCAGGCTGCAGGAAGGGATACAGAAGGGGTTAGATCCAGGCAAGTGGCATGGAGCCAAACTCCCCTCCAACGTGGCTACCTCTGGCTTTGCAATGCCCTGTTCTCGGGCGTCCCATGCCAGAATTCCGCTGGTGCGAGAAATGTGCAGAAATGGGATGCAGGGCACTTAAGGACGGACGCTTCCAAAAGTGAGAAGGACCATGTCTTTTTGCCTAGCTGGCATCTCACAGGGGTGGGTTTCTCTTACTCATGATGACCTTCCAGTGCATCAGTGCTGAAAAGGAAGGAAGCCACATCAAGAGCCATACCTCTGAGCAAAGACAGTTAACACAGTAAACAATTCCATAGGGTTCCAGGTACGGATGCCATCGTTCGCCCACGCGGTACTTTTTATCTTGGAACACGCAATATGTCTCTGAATCTGCAATGGAGAGGAAAAGCTGTGAATGGATGGATAAGGGACTTGAGCCAAATGCCACATAGCACTTCATGCCTCAGATGTAGCCAGGACACCTTTTACTGGCCAGGTTCACACTTGGTTGTTGGGATACGGGGCTGTCATGATGCACAAATGTTGCTGTGTTATCAAGCCATGGTTTGATGGTTTGTCAAACACAAACAACTCAGAAAGAGAAACCATGGTTTGTTGTTGCGTTTGGAACTCTGACTTATTTAATCCACAGAGTATTGTTGAGTGTCATCCCAGGAACTGTGGTTTATTCATAGGTTGTTTCTTTAGGCTAAAGGACGAATGGATGATCTCAGTCTTCCATGCTACAGTGAGGTGCATTCTATATCCATCTAAATTATGCATTGTATTTCCATTTAAATTAGGGTTGGCATGCATTTATTCTAAATTCGCATCTACACGCAAACATTAGCATAGTCGGATTTTATATGAAGTATGCATCCTCGCCTGTCCTCTTTTTGGTTGGGAGCCACCTCAAGCCCCATGTCCATTTTGGAACGGCTGCCAGTCTGATGCATCTCCAAAGAGGCAACTTGTGGAGGTAAGCTACGATTTCTGGGAAATGTCCTGGGAAAATAAGGCCTTCACCTGCAGCATCTCCTACAGAAGGAGCACTGAGGCCAGGCTTAGCACCTGAGCAGGTATGAAGGGGAAGAAACAATCCCTCAGGTAACCTGCACCAGAGCCATTTCGGCTTTGCATGTTAATCCCAGCACTTTGAATCAGGCCAGAAAAGGTCCGATCACAAGCACTGATGGAGAAGTACTGGCCTAATATGCCCAGATCTGGCTGTCCTAGTTTGAATTGTTTTCTAGAAGTTGGAGGGTTTATTTTCAAAGGCATCACCACACATATTGCCTGAAGAGCTGCACACGCAATTAAATTTGCCTCTTAGGGATAGTCACCTGAAAAAGTTTTTTTCAGCTTTGATTTCATGTATGACTGGCATCGTACCCATCCCGGTTGCTCAACTTGGCCTATATCTTATTCATGATGTTATTAATTAATTTTATGATGGAACTAGTTCTAAAAGCAGAAAGATTTTTCCATGGAAAAATATAGCAGTGGAAAAATTTCCAGAAGATTTTTCCATTGCATTTCAGAGCATTTCTTTTGAGGAAAATATTCCATCCCTGGCCGCTGCTGGATTGCAATCAGTGGCGTTGATGGGGGTGCCGGCAACTACGGCGACAGCTTTGCAATTGGCCTCAGGAAATCGGAACCAGAGCTGGTGTTCTGCTCCCAGCGCCTGCCCCTTCTCCTTTGAGGGAGAGATCTGAGAGGTGGACCTTGTCATCGTTTGCCAGGAATCAGAGAGACTGTCTTGAAGTGGTGCCAGGGCTCACAGGGACAAAGCACTGGGACTTTCTGACCAGAAGGAAGACTGGTAACATCTCCCAGGTCCTTCAAGCTTCACCGTTCCATTTGAACTTAGTTGCTATTCACACAGTAGATTTATTTATTTATTTATTTATTTATTTTCGATTTATATCCTGCCTTTTTCCTACAAAGGGCTCAAGGCAGCTTACATCCTCCTCCTCCTCCATCTTAAACCCACAACAACAGCCCTGTGAGGCAGGTTGGGCTAAGAGTCTGTGCCTGGCCCAAAGTCACCCAGTTGGCTCCATGGCTGAGCGGGGACTAGAACCCAGATCGTCTGAGTCCCAGTCCCAGGCTCTTAACCACTACACCACACTGGCTCTCTAGATGGTTTTGGGAAGAATAGATTTTCTCAGAAGTAATGTATTGGCTGGATTCAGACAATAGCCTACACTTAAGGGTTGAGCGCAGGTTGTCATGGAAGTGAGAGTTGGCATTGACATGCAAGTTACGGTGTTCTCTGAACCCAGCCAAGGTTAACAACCATGGTAAATAACTATGGGTCCTCTTCATAGGTTGGATTACCAAGTGATGGCTTGTTATCTTGGCTTGTTGTAACTCCACAGTTCAATGATGAGCCACATTAAACACTTGAGTGGAGGCTATTGAGTTGTCTGAACACAGCCAAAGTTGGGAGCCATTTCTGTCATAGTGCCAAGATTTTTTTGTGGCAGGTGGGGGAGCTTGGGCATTCCAGAATGGGCATTTACCTGGCACTTCCCATTTTCAGTGCACTGGCAATCAGCAGCTCCTAATAAACTATGCTCTTTCTCTCTCATGCACACATTCCCTCTTTCACCCAGGCCAACACAGATGCTTGCGTTCTTAGAAGCTCTTTGGTGGCACAGTTATGGGACTACGTGGAAGAATGCCTCGTTGCCATGCTTGGCATTGCATCGCTGTCACATGCACATGTACTCCATCGCAGGGATACCCAGATGCTCATCTGCTCTCCCTCCTCACCACTGCTGCCTGAGCTCTGCTCCTGATACTGGCCTTAAGAACCCCTTTCAGCTTGGTGGCCAATGGGCAGAAGTCCATGCGTTCATGTGTGCACCAGGCTCTGTGTAAGCACAGAACACACAGAACACAGAGAGGACTGTTTCTACACAGGTGGGAAAGTGATGCCACCGAATTGGACAAGATCTAATTCGGTAACAGGGAAAGATTTACTTACATTTTCCTTGCTCCGTGTTCGTTGCCTCATTGAAGAGGAGGCAGAGCACAGAGAAAAAAATCAATCGGAAGTTCTCCAGCCTCCACCTTTTCCTCATCTTGGCTGGGTAATTGACGGAAAGCAAAACTCCTTCACTGGAGAGGATGCAAGAGCTGTGGGAGAACAAGACCTTGTGGTTACTTCAGATGGGCCAGGCCCTTGGCAGTGCCCTCTTCCAAGGCAGATAGGCTCAGATTAGCAAAACTGCAGAACAAGAGGCAAATCTGGAGAGATCTTTTGCTAATGCAGCAGTTTTGCAACTCCTGCCAAGTCTTGCTACATGGGCTCGTGTGCCATGGGAATCCCTGCATGTGGCAGAGGATCCTGGTGTGTGGGATAAGCAGCTCTCACTCCGTGCAGGGCAGCAGCCACACCTAAGAACGAAGAGGAGCCGAGATGAAAGAAACCAAAGGCTTGTCCAGTCCTGCATTCAGTGCACACAGTAGCAAACCAGATGCCAATGGGAAACCCTTAAGTAGGACATGAATGCAATGCAATAGCACCCTCTTACCCATGTTCCCCAGCAGCTGGCATAGAGAGGCATGCTGTCTGAGACCAGAGGGACCATCTATGTAGGAGGAATTGGTCCCCCCAATACCCTTATCTGCCACAGTTTTGTATAAGCCACCTTGGAAACCAATTTGGTGGTCATCAGAACATCTCACAGTAGTTAATTCCATAGTTGGCTTGTGTACATTATAAAGAATTTCTCTCTTTAATCTGAGAGAGAAAGAGAAGACAAATGGAATGCTGATTCCTTGAGCAACACTTACATTTTTTTTAAACAAAGACAATCTGTTTGCTTTCTTTTATGATTTCGATGCATCCTCTAATACTATTCTCCTAAAATAAGCCACTTAAGGGCTGGAATGAGGTGAAAAAAAAGAATTTCCAAAACATAATCCTGCGTATGTCCATTGCGGATTCTTTTTTTAATTGGAAGTTTCCAGTCTGACTATAAATAAACTTTTTTGTTTAGAAAAATAAGAAGCATGTTTTATTTTTTCCCTTGAGCAACAGCTTCTTTAATTCCTGTGTTAATTTGTGAATGCCATTGTTCCAAGGGTGTTGCCCTTTTCAGCATCACTACTAGGCTGTTTAAAATTACACAATAGTTAAAACCAGAGGCAAATGTCTGCTTCCAAAAAATTGAATTAGAAAAGTTGGAAATGACAGCACACAAGGGAGACCAATATGGCGCATGATGGCAATGCCCCACCTGGGGTGTCCCAATGCTTTGGTGTACTGCTCCCAACAGCCCTTGCCACGATAGCCAGTGGTGGGGGAACCATGGAATTGTAGGCCAGAATGTCAGGAGAGGCACAAATTGCCCATCCATGGCATATGAGAAAAGCAAGGATTGTATTCATTATTGGCTGCACTTAGAATGACCCACGAGGCAGGCAGGAGCAGAGACAAAGGGAAGGTCAGGAACTGCCAAGGATGAGATGCTCAGCAGGGTGTGGTAGGACCAGAGGCAAGAGTTAATGCAGGACTGGAGGCAGTTGCTAAACCACTATGGATATTGCAAAAGCCCCAACATCAGAAGCTTTCAGGAAGGATATGCTTTAAGACAGTCTTCCCCAGCCTGTTCCCTTCTAGATTTTTGGAATAAAAATCTCTTCAGGCCTAGCAAGCATGGTTAGTGGTCAAGTTTGATGGCAGCTGTAGCCGCAGACACCTGGAGGATGCCATGTGGGTAAGCATACTTTAAGAAACAATGAAGCAAATAGGAGGGTCTTTCAAAAAGCATCTGTACTTTTTAAAACTCTATTTATTAAGAATTTTGAAAACAAATCACATCACTTTTCTACATAGGCTGCGAGGCACCAGAAAACATCCAGGGGTACCAGGGAGCATGGCGCTTGGAGCACGGCAGGAAGCGGAGGGTGGTGCTTACAAAAGTGTCATTAGCCAGCATCCCATCAGTCCACAGATGCATACATAAGAAGGCTCAGTTAACATTGCAACTAACTGAGATGACCAGGAGGGTCATAAGAATCTACATTTTACCAGACAGGACTGCAGGTCCCTTGCATCCCTGATTAGCTAACACTGCAGGGCTGCTGTTCCCTCTGGGTTTCCGATGAGGCTTTTTCCCAGTCATTCCTCTGTGGGCACAGAACGGGCTGGACCTGGGCTCTTTGGCATGCAAAGCACTGGATTATGTGCCCTTCCCATCCCAATGGGCCTTGGGATGGGGTGCTACTGAGGGCAAATTACTTGATGTCATCTACAGTAGGGATTGTGTAATATTTGGGAGTGGATTTGGACTAGTTAAACCTTCCTAATTTCATGGTTCGCTCTGAGAATAAATGAGAAATGAATGGTAGAGCACTTTGCATTGTGTTGTGAAAGCAACACAGAAACAGGTTCTAATTGGTCATGATGAGTAAATTAGAATAGAATGACCAATCTACATTTCCGTGGAGAGATGGAAAAGAAAAAAAAGTTTTGCCTACAATTTAGGATAGAAACCACACTTTAGCGATCTTCTTTCAATGACACGTTCTTATTAGGTAATTTAAGCCAAACATTACACCAAAAAACAAATCCTCAAACAAACATGCTAGAAAGGCAAAGCAGTTCAATTACTTATCCCTTTGTCTATGTTTTCTTTCAGAACTGCATCCCATTACAACATTACTAAGATGAAAGCTTGACCATTATTATTTAAACAACAACAACAAGCAAAAGAGCAAGCTGGCTTTTGATTGAAAGCTGTTTTGGTAGAACAAGGAATCTTCCCTTCAAAAGATGCAAATGTGAATTACAAAGATGCATATACAACTAAATTGCAAATATGTATCCAACTATTCCCTTTGAGCCAGGGTTGTCCATCTCCCACGCTAACCTCCAAAGCTTAAATTTGTGCTGGATTCTGTCCAGGAGTTGTTTCCGAAGGACTTGGTAGGGTTTATGTTATTGAATTCCTTTCCTTTGCCATTGAGTTTGTGCAACCAGCCTCACCAAATATCCTTGGGCTTGCAGAACAAAAGACTGAATGTAAGATAGACTGCAGCCATGGGCCAAAGAACCCCACCATGAAGCCAGGTTGGTTTGTTGTTTCTTGGGTTTTTAAGCCAAGGCCTATCTCTGGAACATGCAAATCCATAGTATGTAGCACATGCCATGTACAAGGGGGTTTTCCCACACCCTCAACATATTCCTACTAGTTTCCATACATCTAGGATTAGGATGAACAGATTCCTAAACAGAGTGGGTTGAAAAGCCACAGTGGGCACCTTTCTCTTTATCTGGACAAACGGTCCATACGATCACATTAAAACGCCTACAGCCACATCCTAACCATCTCTATGCAGAAGCGCGGACCACTCCTTCCACTGGTCTTCCTTCCAAGGAGGAGCACATAGGTCTGCAGCCCGAAGGTGCTCCAAATTTACATGGTGAGGAGGCAACCACAGATTGATTTATTATCAGCATTGTTATTGTTGAGTAAATACAGTTACGCATTTTTAATTGAAAAACGCAGAAGGGGCTCCCAGTTAAGTGCAAGATTTATTAGTAAATGCATCACAGAAATGTTCAAAGGAGAACAGTTCCACCATGAAGGAAGCAAGCGGTACTCAACTCCGGGAAGCAATGCTCAACTCACATGGGCAGTTTGGCTAGTTTGTCGCAGAAGAAATGGGAGCCCTGCAGCTAGAAGGGCCCACGGGTGATCCGGTGGGCGCAGGGCTCGGCAGGAGGTGCCAGGGAGTGGGGAAAGTCTCTGTGGGCCGCAAGCATGGGGCTGTCTGTGGGTGGGATTGCGATTATAATGTAAGGCTGCAAACCTGAGTAATGCCCACTCAGCTCAGTGTGGGGAACTTCGGAGGAGATATGACCAGCCAGAAATTCACTCCACATGGACACGTCCGACGAAGCGGGCTTGAACCCATGAAAGATTTTGCCAGAAGAAAAGGCTGGTTTTCTAAGGAGCCGCGAGGCAGCGGTTTTGGCTGCCTGACCTGCTGCCCGTCTGCAAATCTTCTAAGCCGACGGACTGCGGCCGCGTAAGGACGCATCTGCCCGGAGTATGTCCTTTTGACCTGAGCGGGCCCCCTTGGGAACAGGAACACGCGTGAGACGGCGGCGCGCAAAGCTCCCCTCGCCCAGCGCAGGCTCCCCGCAACCTCCCCCGGTGGCCAAGCGGCAGGAGAGGCAGGGCAAGCGCGCCGTTCCGCACGGACCTACCTGACCGGTTCCAAGTGCGCCGCTCCTGCCCCGCGCTCGGCACGGCGTGCGCGGCTCCCGCGGGGCCGAGGGGTGCGAGGCGTGGGGCGAGGGCGTCCGCGGGCGCGGGGAGGCGCGGGCTGCGCAGCTCTTCGAGGTCGAGGAAGGCTGCGCTCTGCACACGCGGGCTGCTCCCGGGTCCTTCAAGGGGCGAGTTACGCCTCCTCACGTTGCCCGCATGGGCAGCGCGGGGAATATATAGTGGGGAAAACGGAGGGGGTGGGAGGCAGAAGGCGCGGCTCTCGCCCGATTCCAAGAATAAGCGCGCTGGAAGGGCGGCGAGCTCTTGCCAACAGCTCCTGGCGTTGCCAGAGACGGGAGGGCCCAAAGCAGGGGTGGAGGCGGCGTGTGGGGGGGGCGCCCGGGGGACACCTGCTGCGCGGATCATGCGCCCCGACGGCCGCGGCTGGCGGAGCGGAATTGCAGGCGCGGCCGGGCGGTCGAGCGGATGCGCCGCCCACCCGCGCTTCTGCGCCTTGGCACGCAAATGGCGCTCGACACGGAGGTAGCACCGGGCGGAGTTTCTCGCATTCTTGGGGGCTGGGGGAGGCCCGGGCGGAGGGCGGGGGGGGGGCGGTGCGTGCGCCGGAGGCACACGAGGGCCAAAGCGCGCCCCGAAGCTTCTTTTGTCTGAAACTTGCGCATCCCGGGCTGCCAAGACGCAGCGCTGCGGTGCGCGCGCCGAAGCGCACACGCGGAAGACCCGCGCCGTTTCGAAACGGCGGCCCCCCGCAGCCGGAGACCTCCCCTCGCACTTGCCAAGCTCCGTCCTGGCGATGGCTTTGCCACCGGTGCCTTTTCTTATTTTTTAAGCCAGGCGGCGGATGGTCTGAGGAGCGAATGGTACCTCCACTGGGGTTCAGACGGGAGGGTTTGTGGCGTAGAGGTCTGGCCCCATTTCTGCCCTGAACTTCGGTTCTTGGGCAAGTTGCGTGTGTCTGGACAGGATTCCCCTTGTCGCCATGGCACGGATGGGCAAGACCCGGTAACAGACCATTCGCAAGTGAACCCACGATGTTCTCTGCAAATTCCACGTTTGTCCACTCACACCCCAAACCTGGGGACAGCTGGAGCAGTGGGACTATGACAGAAGGGTTTGCTTGCAGTACAGAGGTTTCTTCATCAAAGTAACCCCACGTGCATGCTTGTCATATGTCTATTGCAAGCTCTCTACAGAACTGGGCGATTTGTGGCCCTTCAGATACTGCTGGACTACAATATTCCTTGACCCTCAGCTACCTATGGGGATTACGGCTCAGTAACCATGGAGCACTCCTCCAGAAGTCCTCTGGGGCATTGTGCCCCCAAAGTGCTTTCAGGCATTGTTAGGTACTGACAAGATCTGGGGCTTAGGCCTAAATAGAGAAAGCTGGGGGAAAAAAATCAAAAGTTTACACATGCTAATTTCCATATGCCCTAAAATCTCTCTTTAAATACCCTCCTTTCTAAGGACCCCTCTATTTGTAAAAGGGGATATATGGACAGGGAAGAACATTTGATTGCCCCACAAAAACACCATCAGCAGAAAGGTTCAAATGGAGGCAGGAGGTGACCCACATATGAGCCAAGAGCCAGCTAATCTAGGGGGCAGAAGAAATCCTGAGGTCTTTATTTTAGCAAGCATCCAGGAACAGCAGGGGAGGGGGGCAGGTGTCCACTCAGAGATGTGGGGCTCCCAAAGAAATCTGTGGGGCTCCAGCGCTAATGGACCACTTCCTAATCCCATCTGCCGGTTTAGGCACTGCAGACATTGAAGTGACTCCCCATAGGGGGCAATGAAGGTTGGGGCAGATGCTCCCTTGAGGCATTCCTTCCATGTGGATATCCAAAAGGGGAAAAATCTCACATTATCAAACCAGGTGGCAAACCAAAAACCGGATCATCCTTCAGACTGTACCATTCTTAGATTTTTCATTGGATTCTCTTATTTAAAAAAGCATACAGACATAGCATTTAAAGATGCATTGTATACAAAACAAACCTCATCTAGAAGGACAGCTGTGCACAAAGATGAGCATGCATGTTCATGGACATTAAAAAAGGAAAAACAAACCTCATAGTTCAAGACGCACCAAACTTAAGACTGGAGAACTTGTCCAAGAGCAGGATAAACAAAACTTCAGACTGGCAAAATGAAAAGCCCAGCAAAATGAACATTGACATTCTCCAAACATGACATGAATATAGATGCTACAAACAGTAACTCCTCCTATAGGCGGCCTTTTGCTCTCTAAAATATACTGCCCCACCTCTGTTTGATCCTTGGGATCCAACCAGGGGTGCCAAAACTTCAGCACTCACCATGCCAAAGCAAGGATGCTCTGTATAAGAATTGCTGGTTCCGATACATCCTGGTATGGACACCCTCTCCATTCCTTATTGCCCGTTTTGTGGGAAGTTTTCAGGGTCACCTTGCCATTCTGGGAAGACTTGATTTAAACTCCTGTCTCCATTATATGCTTGGTCAGCCTTCCACATTTCTGGGCTTGATGTGCCCCTTGGAACTAATAAGAAGAGATCAGCAAAGAATGCTTGAGCAATGATCTGAGAAAAAAGGGTGAGAAGATATTAAAAAGGCGTCATTGTCTGGAGGGAAACAACCGACAGTTTATCCCCCGCCTTTCCTCCTTCATTTGGTAAAAGGGGCATGGGAGAGCTTAACGCTGTTGCTAGGTCAGGAAGCCCCCTCCCCTCTTGACCCCAAGAGAGGACAATAAAAATGAACAGTGTACAGCTTGTATCACAGGAAGTTAAACCATTAATTGAACCAAGCACAAGCGAGATACTGTACAGGGCAATTAAAATCCACGGGAGCAGAACTGAGTGACGTAACAGGTGCTTCTCAGCGTCCACTGCACCGTTCCCACACATCACAATAAAATGTGTGTTCTGGTGCAAAGTATTTGCAAATATTTCCTCCCCACAACCTGGGCCCATTTTGAGCTTCACTCAGCTTTGCACAGATGGTTCTTGGAGACACTCTGCATTTATCGCTTTCTGGCTTCTCGCCGAACAAGAGTGTAGAAATCCAGCTTCTGAGATGCAGAGATTCTCCTAAAGTTGCAATGTGTGTTCGCTCTTAGGAGCACTGCTGATTAATATGCAGCTGATGAGTGACAGCCCTTCTCCCCCCCCCCCCGGCCCCCTTAGGGGTTCCAAAAGGTGGACTTCAATTTTCTCATCAGAAGGTTGACAGTGGTGGATTTCAGTTGCTATTTTGACCTGTCCTTGAGCATTTCACTCTAGGCGCACCCTGAAGCATATTTAGACGGAAAAGGGGCTGCACCTCGCAGGACGGCAAGCCTTTTTCTGTCTAGACATGCACAGGATCGTACTGCAAAGAGACCGGGATGGTTAAGACTGGACGGTGATGACATCGATGCAGGGCACGGAACCCCAATCCAGCCTGCTTGGGCTCCCAATGACTCTGCAAGGTTCCCCGGGGGTCACCGTGCTCCCTCCCCTGGCCCAACCTCATTTTCCCTGCCACCGACAGTTTGATGGCTTCCTGTCTTGTGGGGCGCTCTGTGCCTCCCCACCCCAAAGGCTGAAGTGCCTCTCCTGCACACCAGGGGTTGCTTGGTTTTTCGGCCCCATCCCTTTGGTGTGACTCTGCACAACCCTGGATGCTGGTCACTCAGGAGGAAGGTGGTCAGGCCCCCTCCCTCATTGGGCAGGTAGGACAGGACCATGGCAGCCACTCTCTGCAGTTGGGAAGGTGGCCTTAAGGAGGGGGAAATTGGTGTTCTGGTGAGAGGGTTAGGAAGAGGGTTAGGAAGTCCATTCCTTCACTCTGATTGATTTCTCCTCCTTAATTCACATGCATGTTTCTGTTTGGTGATGCCCAAACTCCAAAGGCCCCCTTGTCCAGCGGACTTTGGACTCTGGGCATAGATTCAGCCAGACCAGTTTTTACATCTACTCTCCTCCCCCCTCCCCCCGCCGCAACATTGGATTCAGGGCAGGTAAAATAAAATTGTACTCTGCCTCATTAATGGGAGGTGGGTTCCTTTCCAAAAATGTCCAAACCCTCATATTCCTATCCTTTTTTTTATTCCCCAGCCCAAGGCCACCTTCATGGACTTAATTTTATCTTCCTCATCTTTTAAAATTATATCCACGTTCTGATTCTTTTTGGTCTTTCGATTGTAGGCACACTGGGAGTACAACAGATCTGTGAAATTCTTTAATCTCTCCTATATTTCACCTTGAGTGTGGAGACCATTCGGAAGATTTTTCTCTTTGAGGATCAGATCAGCATCTTTCTCCCTAACTTCTGGCTGAGATGGAATTTGGGCCTTGGGTAAAAGTGGTTCAATGACCGGCTTTAATGGAATCATAGCAGAAAGAGGGAGAAATCCATCAGGTCAGAACAGTCCTGGGAATGCCGGCAAATTTCCAACCAAAGGGAGACTGATTGGGTATGGGGGGCTGCTGTTTGACTCCATTTCAGATATAAATACAGTTCATTTCTCTTTTCAGTGATTGCATTTCACTACCACCCAATAGCTGAAGCAGTTTACTGAGACTAAAAGCCAATAGAAATGCAGTATGCATAGTGCAAAGACAATTTACACATAAACAGATGGGTGGACAGGTCACACGCAGAGAGATCTCTAAACAATTTTTAAGCGAGAAGAAAAATCCAGAACCTGAGTAAAGCCTCGCTGTATGCAGCCAAACGCCTGAGAAAAGGGGAAGGTCTTAACCGGGCTCCAAAACCTAACAGCGCTGCAGCCAGGTGGCGTCACCCACCATGGAGACTGTCTCCTGCCTGGGGTGGACCCATGGCTGCAAAGCCTCCCTTGAAGGCAAGTGTTAGATGATGGGCACAGTGTCGACTGTAGGAGCACGTTCATGCCAGGGGAGTTGCTTAGTCAGATGCTGCAGTCCTGAGCCATATTTGGCTTAATAGGTCACCATTCCAGTACCATGGAATGTGGTGCCAGAGAAAGCCTACTTGCGGGCAGTGAGAAATCCATGTCTCAGCACTGCTCTTCTTCAGTAAGAGTCTCCCCTGGCTCACACACAGTTTGATCATGCCAGGTCTCCGTGATAAATGATATCTTCTGAAGATAACATAGATAACTTCCTGATGGTTAGGACCCCGAGGGCATGGAATGGGCTTCCATAGGAGGTCGTTGAGGCCCCATCAGTGAGGGTCTTCAAGGATAGGCTAGACATGCACATGGTGGGCATGTCGTGAGCGGAGCCGGCTAGAGCCAGGGGTCAGACTAGATGGCCCAGGAGATCCCTTCTGACTCACTCTGCTTCTACGTTTTTATAATATCTTATTTGGATTTAAAACCTGTTAACCTGCTGTGAAGTTGTTTTAAAAGAATGTACAATGGAACCTGGAGTTGATTGAGTCTGGGCCAAACTTTTGTAACTGAGAGCCTGCTTCTATGCATGTTGAGCTAGAAATATGCCTACTGCAAGGCCAGTATGGCTGACTGGGTATACTGGGAGTTGCAGGCCATTTTTCTTATCATGACATGAAGAGGATTGCCCCCTACAGGCACAGTCTTATGCAAGCTTAGAGAGAACTCCCAGCATGCCCCAGCCAACATGGTTGGGGATGGAGAGCTGGGGCATGCAAGACTTCTTTCTATCTGAAGATGCATAGGACTGCACCCTAAAATGGCCTTTTCAAGAGGAAACCTTGACTGACTATGGACTAACCAGGTGGTCTTGGATCAGTTCAAGTTAGAACTTGCTCTGGAAGCAGACATGATGAAATGGAGGCCGACATACCTTGGGCACGGCAAGAGAAGATGCGACCAACTGGAGAAGACAATCATGCCAGGCAGTTGAAGGCAGAAGAGGAGGAGGACCACCTGTGATCAGCTTCACAAAGCCTTGAGTTTACAAGTGCTGAGCCGGGCTGTCAAGGACAGGGGACTCTGGGCCTGACCTTGAAGACACCTGGATGGCACGTCACAACAACTCTTGTTGGGATTTGAAACATCCAGTGTTGTTGGCGCTGATCAACCTTAGGTACTCCGACTCTTGAAATGCTGCTCAGAGAGCTTTGGCTATTGGGTGGTATAGAAATTAAATAAATAACTGGTGGCAAGCAAGGATATAAAAACTTGTTTCAGGATGATAACACTCATACACAATTGTCCTGAGAAGACCAAATAGACGGCCACAGTCAACAACGCTTTCTCCAGAGTGGCTTTTTCGGTCTTAAGAAACCCATCATCCAACAACGGTTGCTTTGATTCATGCCTCCCTCTTCACAATGTCCAGCACGAATACACAAGACTGTGAAATTATCAGGCCTGGATTGAAGCCAGGACAAACCAATTTATTGGGTCCAGCACTTTCCTAAAACCTAGAAAGCTTGATTAATTGTGGCATGGCCCAGCAGGGGAGCATTGATATGTGGAGAGAGAGGCAGCGGGGAGTGGAAGGGGGGAGAAGGAGGGGGAGAAGAGATTGGTATGTGGGGAGAATGCTGTGGTCTTGTACTGTTTCTATTCATTTCAGAGGAGCTCGGACAGGAGAATGAGCTGTGCCCCAAACAACGAGCGGATGCGGCCAATAACCAGCCAGTGAATTCCAGGAGCGAGAGCAGTACTGTGTTTAATACCGAGCGGCTTTCTAATATTGCACATTCTTTTGCTGTCTATCATCCCAACAAAACAAGGCATTCTGGCTAGATTCCAGGGGGAAGATTTGTCGCTGGTGCCATGGCGAGAAATGGCATCATGTTTTTGTTTCCACTTCTGGGCTAGAGGGCTGATGGAGCAGAGTGATCGAGAGCTTAATGGTGCAGTTCTGCTTGTGTCTATTTTACAGGAGGCCCATTGAGTTCAAGGGTGCTTGCTCCCCGGGGAAGTGTGTATATGGCTGCAGGCTAAATTACAAAGCAGCAAACCCCCAACTTTGAATCTCAGCTCCCTGTTGCTTTCTTACACTTCTCTCTCCCTCCCTCTTTTTGCTGCAGTCCCCCATCTGCAAGATGGATGATAATAACACCAGCTTATCTTGGGGGCTGTTGCAGAGATAACAATGGGAATGCATGCGAAGTGTTAAGTTTGGTAGGTTTGATTAATCTAACAGATCCCAAAGTTTCACACACAGAGACTTTTCAGCTGCTTCCCAGAACCCTCAAAAAGCCTCTTCAGAGAAGCAGCCACCAAGTATCTCTTGTTGGGAGGAAAAATCAGTCATTGTCCCCCACCAGCTGTACATATGTGCATGATCTTTCCTTTAGGTGATTCTTTTTTGTGGGTGAGAAGAGATGGTTAGGAACATTTTCTCCCATTCTGAGTGAGGGCCAGAAGCATTGCCCTTGCTCAGAATTGGCTCAAAACCAAATGTGATGGCTTCTTGAAGTTGCAGTATCATCCTGTTCACTAGGTAATCCCCACTGGGCTGGGATTGCTTGCCCAAGAAGAAAAGGATGTCACTGGAATAGCGGCACCGGAGCAGCTGCTCTGAGTCCTTGTGACTGACTCCAGACCCAAGGAATCACAGAGCTGGGAGAGATTTCACACATCACTGAGTCTGGTCGGTGAAGGTTCTGCACTTCATGAGCTCCAGTGTCTCTACCAGAGGCTTGTTCAGCCTCTGCCTATACATCTCCAGTGAAGGCAAGCCCACCATCTGCCAAAGCAGTCTGTTCCCTTTTTGAGCTCTTACCCTTAAGAATGTCTTGCCTCATGTTTGGCTGGAACCCATGTCCTTGCTGTGCCCACTCATCATTCTCATCTTCCCAAAGGGGCAGCAGAGAATAGATCCTTACCATCTTTCCTTCCATGACATCCCTTCCGATGATTGAAGGATGCTACTGTTGGTCCCAATAATCTCATCCCCAGGCTAAACATTAGGAACAGGCAACACCTGCACAAAACTTGTGAAATTGCCAAGCAATCAGTGACTGGGGGAAAGTGTGGGCTGGGGAAAGGCCAGATAGGAATCCCCGGCGGGCTGGGTTTGCCTGTGGACCGAGCTCTTCCACCCCTGCAATACAAGAGGATCATCCAAGTAGAACCCTTTTTCCTATGTTTCTAGTGATTAGATTTCAAATCAACTTAAGGAGTGCAACGTGGTGCATATTGCAATGCTCACTGAGAAACAAAGCAAAACAAAACCCAACTTTTCTAACTCTACTTGCCAAGATCATAATTTGCCCACAGCGTTTCTCATGCAACTTGTTCCACGTTCTGCCCAGCGGGTTCCCCTGCTTAGGCTCTACTGAGGGACTAGCTGCCATCTTGCGCCTCTTCCCCCGAACTCTTTCCATGCAAGTTGATCATTAGGAGAACAGCCCTAAGAACAGGGACCAAAGTGTGCTTGTCCCTCTCTTCCTTTCCCACCCCTCTTTCCTCTTGTGTCGTCGTGTCTATTTGCATGTGTGCTGGAGATGGCCTTTTGGGGAACAATGTGCAGTGCTTGGTTAATTTTAGGCACACCAATGCAAAGGAAGCATCATCATCATCATCACCTCTGCATTTTCCTAGGTAAATAAACGGCGGGGTAGCATACATGATCCCAGAGCCCGGCACTGATGAGGACACTGTCCTTGGGCAATCACGAAGTGGATGTTCTGGGATAGCCGGTGAGGTGGGAAGGGTTGTCTCCTTCAATTTGGCCACATCCATGGGGGATTTGAGGCAAGTTGTGTGTGCATGGGGGTCCTTCCAGAGATATTGGCAGCGCAAATGAGGATTTGTGGCAGGGCCTCCAATTGAATCTTTGGCTGCGCCTGCTAGACTGGGTCATAGTTTGCAAATGCCTAACTGTGAATTCCTGGCAGGGGGTCCTTCACAGGGCTGCACAGAGTCCGTTGTGACCTTCTTCCAAATGTGAGTGACTCTGCTGTCTCCGCCAGGGCCACAAATAGGCGTCGTCCCGCCCCAGCCTTCCCTTGCAAGCCGTGAGTGGGAGGGGTGCGACAGAGGGCACCGGACTATTTGCTGGAGCCAGAGGGCCAGTCTGGTCCCTGCGGGAAGGGGTCACATGATCCCTTAGGACAGGGGACTTGTGTGTGCCCATCACTCACCATAAACCAATCTGGAAAAGAAAAGGTTGAATGCATGATTTCCATAATCTGCCATTACAGCATTATATGGTTGCGCTCTCTCTTTCTGCCTCCCGAATGTTTCATGCCAAGCCTTCATGTCCTTTCATGCTGAAATGTGATCCTCTTTTAGGATTATTCGAGGTGATTGAGTTTCTACTTAGTTTCGCCCACCCCGGTCTGGAAGTTGGACTCCTGGCTGACCCCAAGCAGGTTTCGACCTGGCTGACTTTCGTGCTGGTGTTGTTTCCTCATCCTTTGAGACATGGATAGCCTAGATGTTGAGGAAAGCATTCACCATTTTATGAACTGGAAATGCTAGAAGAAGAGAGAGGAAGACTTAGCAGTCAGTGATCTATACAGGGGCCATGCTAGGCACCAAAGATTTCTGGGCCCTGGGATCCCAGGAGGAAAAGAAGATCTTTGCACGGGCTAAGTTTCTTACACTCAAAGGAAAGGGTCCTCTTTTCTAAGGGCACCCGAGCGTGTACAAAGGGATGCGTACAAGAGAATGGAGAAGGCAGTGTTGGTTTCAGAGGATACAAACCTTGGTACACTGGGGAGGGCGGCTGGGGCTGTGGAATTACATCAGTTTCAACTGGCACACCAGCCTCCTCCCCTCCCCAGGGTTAAATCTAGATGGCCAGACGTAGCAACTGCTACCAGTTGTGAGGTCTGTCACACTCCTGACATTGGGTGTATCTGTGTGAGAGGACAGTGCTTCACACCTATAGAGAACCGGTGTGGTGGTGTGGTTAAGAACATGAGGCTTGGGAGGCCTGGGTTCTAGTCCCCACTCGGCCACAGAAATTGAAATTGATGTGACTTTGGTCCAGTCACAGACTCTCAGCTAAATCCTAATGGATGGGTCTAGATGCAGATTGGGCAATACTGATTATACTTTCAAAAGCAATACTGCATATCTCACCTGAAGACCAGGTGACCCTTGCATTGTTCAGGTGCTGCCCACAATGGGCAAGCGAAAGCAGCTCCTACTTCCTTTTCGTGCGGTTCTTCATCCTTCAGCTGGATCAGAACTGGAGTGAAAATAGCCCCTCAAACAGAGGACTGCCCTCTGGGGAGTGGATACTTGGCTTCTTGGCATGCTAGTCAATGCTACATATACAGCAGAGGTCAGGAGGGTCGCTCTTTTTAATTCTGGTCTGCAGTGGTGGCCTTTGATATCCGCAAGGTGAGGCATCCATTCCACTTTTCTCTGGCCCTTTAAGGAGCTCTCCAGGGTGCTGAATCTTATCGTGAAACTGCACTCAGCAGCACGGGTAGAGTTCAGACCAAAGCCCAGCATGTGTACACTGCCCCTGACACCGGGGGCTGCAGTGCTGCTCATTTGGCATTTCGAGGCCGAGTGCCGTCCTCATTCTGACCTGCTTCAACTCTGCCGTCTGTGATTTTAAACGGTTGCATTGCATTGGAGAGAAAAGTTTGTGTAGCCTTGCAGAGCTGAAAAGAAAATGCAGGTCTAATCTTGAATGCTAACCCTAAGACTAGTAAGTAATAATTGCATCCAAGCTTTTATACCATAGAGACAATTCCATGTAACTCCAGCCCCGCAGAATAATGTGGAGTGCAATCTTGGTGCAGATGTAAATTCCACCGAGTTTAATAAGACTTACTGCTGATTAAGCCTGTAGAGCAGGGGTGCAGAACCTCAGGCATGGAGCCAGAACTGGCTCTTGTGGGGTGCAAGGCAGCCCCTCCAGGTCCCTGAAATGGCCACACCACCTCCGCATCTCCCTTCCTCCCAGCCATGGACACTGGGCATCTCCCCAGCTTTTGTGCTTTCTTCTCTCCCATTCCAAAAGGCTGAAATGCCTTTTCCAAGGTTGAGTCACTGTCAATAAGATTTTCTGGCTAAACTAGGCTCCTGTGTGTTTAGCTCCACCCCTTTTGCCTTTGGCCACACCCCTTTTGCCTTTGGTCCCATCCACCCTTAGCATGCAGCTTCAGGGTGCGTCTCCAAATAGAATTAGGCTCTCAGGCTGAAAAGGGTTAAGCACTGTTGCTGAGGATGGTTGGAAGCTCATAGTCCTTCCTCATATACTAAAAGATAAAAACTTTCAGTGAAAATTATAGTGAAAACAGCAATCTGGAGAGTCAGAGTAGTGTGGTGGTTAAGAGCATGGGCCTGGGACTCTGACAACCTGGGTTCTAGTCCCCGCTAAGCCATGGAGCCAACTGGGTGACCTTGGGCCAGTCACAGACTCTCAGCCCAACCTACCTCACAGGGTTGTTGTTGTGGGGATACGATGGAGGAGGAGATGTAAGCTGCCTTGAGCCCTTTGTAGGAAAAAGGCAGGATATAAATCCAAAAATAGATAAAAATAAATAAATAAATCTGTCCCTCAGCTTCTGAGGATCTACAGCCTTGACTTTATGATCTTTGATTTGGGGCCAACAGCTTCCTTTCAGAATTGATTGTTTTAGTCAACAGGTATTTAGTTACCTGATTTGTGGCTGGGTTTAGGGCTCAACACCATGAATGGCTCCTTAAAAATTCAGGCTAAAAGCTGGAGTGGATACCCTGTCCCTTAGACATTGATTCACCAGCCTCTCCTGGACACTGGGAGCTGACAGTAGGAGATGGCTGAGGTTGCCCTGGTCCTCTTTGGGCTTCCCAGGGCATGTGCTTGGTGCTTGTGGAAACAGGATGCTGGACTGAGTTGGCTTCTGTTCTACTCCAGCAGGACTCTTCTTCCATTCTTCTAATACACGAATCAGTCCTTTAGACAAGAATGATGCAAGGAATCAGGTTGCTCTATCATCTGGGGCCTCTAAAAGCAATTTATACATGCCAGGCACTATTATAAACACTGTCACTCAAGCAGGCATCCAATGGACCCACTATTTAAACTCAAACCCCAGGAATAGGTTTTGGAAATGCTGGGTTTTTTAAAGCTGGAGTTATTATTTTGTAAAAGTGAGCAGCCTGAAGGGATTAAAAATGGAGCAGATAAAATGAATGGCCAGCCAAGACACATTCGTGGGGCAGCTTGCAATAAATTTTTAAAAGGGAAGCTTTCGCTTGGCGGAAGAGCCCTCATGACATCTCACTGTGATGGCAAATCCAGAAGCAGGAGGGCTGCAATCCCGTGTATTATGCAGTTGCAGCTGTTGGAATAAACCAACATGGAAGCGTGCAAAGACTCATGGGCAATGCAAATGCGTTGTGCTTTCTCAGTTGGAATTGCTTGACTTGGGGACTTTTTTTGCTGCAGTTCTTGCTTTCAAAAAGCAAATGCTGACACTTAGTGGAGGATTCTCAGGATTGCAACAATGCAGTTCTTGAATAATGAAAACCTGCAGTCGCACTAGCCCATTAGGACAGGGGTAGGCGAATGGTACTCCAGGAGTTTGGGGTGGAAGCTCCCATCATCCTCATGTTCTAGGCTGGCTAGGGATGATGGGAGTTGTATTCCAAAGCCTCTGGTGGGCCTGAAATTGCCCACCCCTACATTAGAACAATAAAGTCCAAGGTCATATTATACCTTTTGCAGAGGAAAATTAAATAAACTGGTTCACAATAAGAGCGGATGTTAGAATTTAGCATAAGAATCGAACTTATTGAAAAATAAGGCTGTAATCTCATGCATACTCGGTGGTGCAGTTAGGTAATTTTTGACTTCAGTACCATGCAGATGAAAGAGCAGGTTAACTGGCCACAGTCTTCTCTGTGATAGGGAGACGAGTTGCAGTCATATTAAAACTATGGTCATCATTTCAAAATCTGCAGCTATATGTGTCTTCTGACATAGGGCAGATGGCAGGACTGGGACAGAGAGTAAGTGAGAGAGACCGAGATGGAGAAAGAGAGAGGATGGTGACCAGGGATCTTTACTGAAGCAGGATTTGAACTGGAGACTTCCTGATCTGTAGCTTCATTCCTGTGGGAAGGTGCACAGCTCCGTGGCAAAGCCCTTGCCAAGTTCAGTTCCTGGTATGTGTCTATCTTATTGGGAAAATAATTGAGATGGGCCAGTTTTTAAATAATGTGATTGTTTTTTTAATGTATTTATTTATTGTTGTTAGCCGCCCCGAGGCTTCTTTGCAAGGGGGCGACATACAAATATGTAAATAAATAAATAAAAGAAAGTGATGGGAAAGTCTCCTGTCAGAGACTGGAAGTTTTCTGCCAGTTGGAGTAGCCAACACTGAACTAGATGGATATGTTCTCTATAAGGGAGGTTCTTATGTTCTTAGCTGCTGCATCACTCTGGCTCTTTTAGTCATACTGGAACAAATAGAAACGTACTCTGCCAAACCTCTGATGAAAATTCGGCTGCAGTGCCTCAAGCCATAGGAGGGCACTCAAGAGCCATCACATGGGAATGAATTATGTTGCAGCCTAACAGGAATGGAATGCCATAGACATGTCCTTTCTGAACTTAACTGCTAAGACAATCTTGCATGCATCTGTCCAAAAGATGCAATTGGTATATGAGCTATTCCATGTGTTGCAAAATAAATATGCAATTGTGCCACTGGATTTTTTTCAACTGGTCCTGCCTCTCATGTTACGGTATGGCCTGGACATGCTTGTGCAATATTCTGTGTGCATTCGAGACTTACGAGTTCTGGATTGAGAATGGCCTCAAACCACATGGGTGGCAAAAGACACGGGCACATAAACATTTATGGGGCAAGACAATGTAAGAATAGGGAGAAATGGTTCTTTCCTCCCAGCAGCCCCTAACCTATCCTGGTCGGACTGAGCCACCCAAGCCTGGCAGTCTTCCCAAAGCAACAGTTTTATTTACCCACAAGGCTTGGGAATCCCTGGCAAGGTCAAACAAAAGGCAATGGCATCATCACTGCCAATTTGAGAAGGACGGTTTCTATTGCAACTCGTGGAATAAAGAGGAAACAGGAGGTGAGCTAGAAAAGGAACCCCCACATTGCACCCTCTTTGTGCTAAGAAAAACATTGGCTTTCGCATTTGAATAACTGTGTGCAAGAGAGATTGTTTGCAGTTTCAAGCCACTGGGCAAGAAACCCCTGCTGAGATTCCCCCTTCTGCAAAGCAGGAGCCCTTTTGCACCCGACTATTTCCATGCATGCTGCTCTGCAAGGAAATGGCAGCCTGAGGGTGGAAAAGGACCGGTGAAGAAAGCACGGAGGCCGCTGGGGGTGTCAGGATCTTGTGTGGAAGGACCACGTGGAGGACAACAGTTCACTGGCCCCACTGCTCTTAGAGCATCAGGAGAGCCTCGATGCTGGAGCAGGCCGAGGGGCCGTGGGGACCCACACGCAGGGCACGACACAACTGCCCCCTCCTGCCCATGTGCCCCAGCAGCTGGTGCCCAGAACCGCTGCCTGGAGGTAGCACAGAACCATCAGCAATAGCAATCCTTCCCAGAACTAGTAGCCATTTGATTCATTGGTCGAACGGATCTCATCATTGGTCAAAGATACAAGGAGTTCATCTTTCAGGAGGATCTTCACTAGGAAGGTAGGAAGTCGCCTTCTGCCAAGGTGAGTCATCACGCTCAGTGTTCGCTGCAGACTTCTTGCCCCATTGTGTGATCGTCAAGAGTGCAGTTCCCATCATGCACAGCCAGCAAGGACATTGACTACTTGGAGATGCTGGGGGAGCAGAATGGGGGCTTTCAAAAGGTCAAGCCAGCTGCAATTGTTTGCCGGCACCAAAGCATTTTTCCCTTTGCCTCACAGCCTTATTCCACTGTCTTAGCTTATTTGTTGGCTCCCTGCTGTACCTTTGGTAGCACCTGAAGAGTCCAGCATCTACTATTTATTCAGTTACGTTCTTACACTTCTCTGCTTCCAGGTAGCCAGAGCTCTCTGGGTGGTTCATAACAACTTGTAAAACAGATTCACTGATAAAAATGCAGCATCAAAATACAGATGCAGTCAAACGTGGCAGAAAAGTTTATTATTGTCATTTTGTAACAATTTAAGCAAGTAAAAAAAATAAATAAAAACTAGACCTGTTAAAATGGCAGACATTTCCCATCATATGTCATTAAATGCTTAAACAGTTTTAACCCACTCCTGAAAAGATGACAGTGCTGATAGCAGTGGGAAGAAGATTCCATAATACTGTGTCCAGTTCTGGGCACCAAGATTTAAGGGAGAAGCAGAAAAATTAGGAAGGGTCCAGAGGAAGGGAGCAAAAATGTTCCCAGGTTTGGAACTACTGCCCTATGAGGAGAGACTGAGAGAACTGGGCATGGCCTCTCAATGAGAAGAGAAGACTGATAGGGGGCAAGAATCACTCTATTGGTACCTCAAAGGCTGTCACAAAGAGGAAGGTCAAGATCTCAGGGGGCAGCCTTCAAATTTCTAGCTGAATGCTGCTCCTAAGCGGCTTAGAGGAGGAGCCTGGCTTAAACTCCAATAAGAATGAGCTATAAATTGCAGTTCTCATCATGCTAGCATATCTGCAGAGAGACCTCCTTTTTCATTTGGCAGCATCATTAGGAATAAACACTAATTCTTACTGTTGAGTTGCTGGATCCATTATGTAGTAGTGGGAAGGAGAAATGCCTCAGTGCTTTAGCGCTGAGCTGGTTTATTATGTTGTGAATCACAATTGGAGGGACTCATTTAAGTTCAGATTAGGGTCATAGACTCAGAGAAACTTAGTCTAGCAGAGTTGGAAGGGGCCAGAGGGCCAGAGGTTCCCACCCCCTGCTCAGTGCAGGAATTCCAGTCAAACCAGCCCTCTCAGATGGCTGTCCAGCTGCATCTCCAATGCCTCCAGTGTGAGAGAGCCCATGACCTCCCTAGGTTATTCGTTCCATCGCCGTACTGTCTAACAGGTTGATGCACATCAAGCTGGTGGCATCTGCTTTCGCTTTCTACTGTCTTGAGGCCCACCAAGTGGAGCTTGGCTCAAAACAATACCTAGGAGGGTGGGCAGGCATAGACTTAGAATTCTGAAATAGGAAGGCCCTGAGCAAATCTCAGCTGAGGAATTAATTCCGGGAGCACTAGCTTATACTAAGGCACTGGTGCATCCAACCCAATATAGCTGATAGTGAGTGGCAGTGCTTTTCCAGTGTTTCAGGCAGGAATTTTTCCAGCTCTGCCAGTGAGTGAAAGAAATGAGCTCACACACAAATCTACCCAGCTTTCTTGTCCACTTCTAATTTTCAATAAGCTAATTCAAGGAAGAAGAGGGAAAGTCTTTTAACTGTGCTTACTGCAAATCACCTAGGGATTAGATCAAACTATTGGATGCTCTCTGAATGTTTTAGACTTGAGCTTCCAGAAGTCCAAGGTCCCAGCTAGTATGGCCAAGGGCAAGAATGCTGAGAGTTGCTGTTCAATGTCTGGAGGGTGCCAGGTTAGGGAAGGCTGCACTCAATGTTAAGTTCAATACACATCTGCCAGTGCAAATATCAGGTACATCTTTTGGTTGCCCCACCCTAACATTAGTTAATATTTCCTTCTGCCTTGACATGCAAGAGATGGGCCACTGACATGTGGCTGATACCTTCTTAGATTTTCAGTTGCCCTGAAGAAAGGGCTGGAGCCATGAAATGTCAAGCTTTCAATTCTTACTCACTCACCCACTTTTAAAAATTCATTCCCCAGTATTTAGATCACTTCTTTCTTTACCTGAGTATTCTCAGTGCAGTGCAGGCTCTGAAAGAGGAAGATACAAGAGCAAATCAGGCTGGAATGCAATCAATAAAATAAGAACAACCGCAGCAGCACATGACTGTGAGAGCTAAAAGGGATCACCTGGAGCCCCTAATCAAAAAATGTCCAGTGAGTTAAAATATGCTTTCAGTGTGTGCTTAGGAGCAGGCAGGGAAGGAGCAAGATTCATTTCTGCTTCCGTTATTCCATCATAGATCAATAATTGAACAGTTCCCCCTCCCAATAATTTAGGCCTCTTGATCTCTGCCTCTCACTTCCCCTTTAATCAAACTGCATGCTGTGAGCTAGATGTAATTGCATGGCTGGGCCTCAGCCGAGGGCGCCCTCCAGCAGTGCTCCCTGAGAAGAAGGTGGAGTTGCTCAGCCTCGTCACCTCCTTGCTCACCAGCCTCCCTGCCTGGCCCAGGCCAGGATGGTGCTGAGAGGGAGACGCAGGACATGCCAGGGCACCCCTTTGCCCCGGGTCTCCGCTTGTCAATCCAGCAAGTGGTGTGACTGAGGAGCAATGCAGTGAAGCAGCTGGTGGCCATGATGGTGGAGTTGCAGGAAGGGTGACCAAAGTTGGTGGATGGACAGATGGTGCTCAAGTCCTTCAAAGATTAGGTGCTGCATCAACAGAGAGGACGAAGAGCAAGGCAAGAACCTGGGTTGGTTTCCAGGAGAGGCAGGGTTGGGCGCTGGCCAAGGGCCACATCCCTGCAGGTCCCCAAGGACAAGAGGCCCCTTGGCTTGCTCCTGCTCTTCACTCTTGCACCCTGGCCAAAGGTTTACGATGCTTGCTCTGGTGGTGATGGGAAGGAGGATCTGGAGGTTCTTCGGCCTCCTTGCTCTCTGGCTGTCTGCAAGCCAGTGGTGGCAACCATGTGGAAGACCAAACATGGTCTGCCGTTGCTGACTTCCTCCGTGGTTGCACTTCCTCCAAGGTAAGTTTCTAAGTTGACTCGAGGGCTCCTGCTGCATGGAAAGGTAAGGCACCTGGGATGTACGAACTCATGTTGAGCCCATGTGGTGTGAGTGCTGGGCTGGAAAACTGGCAGAACCAGGCTCTAGTCCCCACTTTCATGGAGCTCATTGGGTGACTTTCAGACACAGACTCTCAGCCCAACCTAATTCACAGGGTTGTTGTGAGGATAGGATTGAAAGGAGGAGGAGAATCATGCAAGCTGCCTTGAGCTCCTTGGAAAGAAAAAAAGTGAGATATAAATATAATAAATAAAATGCAAATGTCAACTTTCTCTTTAAAGGGAAGGAATGGTACAGCGGTGGGGAACCTTCTTCATGGTGATCGCATTTTCGTTTGGTCTCAGTGCTGCATACTGATTTTGTCCAACCCGCTTTTGCAGCTGCGCCAGTTTTCTTTCAATTAATGGTGTGATTACAGGGCAGTTCATATCTTGCTAATGAAACCTTTTCTGACAGGCCAGTGAACCTTGACCTGCTCATGACAACGAATTAAGCATCGGCTAAACGCTGATTGAATTTTTAGCAATGTTTTGCGACCGGATGGCCTGGGGCTGTTTTTATGCAGAGGGTGGCCCTAGTCAATAATGAAGTGGCATGTATCTTCCATAACGAGACAGGTGCCTTGACGGATGAGAACTGGGGGGGGGGGGGGTTAACCCTTGTGTGACCAGGGATGACACACATTTTCCAGGTCTGTCATCTCCAAGCCATGTACCACAGTTAATAAGTTCTGAAACAGAAAAGAAATGTTCCTGTGTGGCCCGATATCGACACACAGCACTCTTGTTCACTGTGGTTCCAGACAATTTCATGCCCTGGCTTTGTTCCATTCTGTCAGATTCCTCTGGAGATGAGGAAATTTACTGCATCTCTGCAAAGAGTAAGAGAAGAGTAAGAGAAGATCTTTTCCCAGTACAAAACACTGCTTAGTTACCAGGCATCTGAGGAGGATGTGTGAGGAGACCCTGCATGAACTGTGGCACTACTCTCTTTAACCAGCAGATGCCACTAGCATGCAGGGTCTGTGTCCCGTGTGGTGAACTACTGAACTGCAGGCATCAGCTTGCTAATCCATTACTCACTCACTGCATGTATAGCCCACCTCATTTCCTCTTGCAAGGGCCCTGCAGCATCTCACAAGGTGTGCCTCCTCTCTGTTTTATCCTCACAAGCACCCTGTGGGGTAGGTTAGGCTAGTGATTTCCGTGGCCACGTGGCAGTCTTGAACCCAGATTCCCAGAGGCAGGAGGCAGGGAGCTCCTTGGAGGAAAGGCAGGATATAAATAGCACTGGTTTGAGGCCCTGGCAGTAGCTCAGCCTGGCCACTTGCTGGAGCCAGTCCTGCTGAGATGGAATTAATTTCTGAAGTCCGCTGACACAAGATATGCTGGCCGGGTTGCTTTCAGAAGGACTTGGACCAATTCATTAATGAGACAGGGCTGTCAAAGGCAAGCAGCCATGAGCACCACTGGGGATCCCTGGGCTTCAGAGGAAGTTTTCCTCTGAATAGAACATACTGGAGGCCCAGCCTTTGAGGGCCCATGCACATGGCCCCTTCAGTGGGTCTCCATCCACTCATCATCATTGCCACTAGCTGGAGATACATGGTAGGCTGGACATGCACATGGTAGGCATGTCATGAGTGCAGCCAGCTGGAGCCAGGGGTCAGACTAGATGGCCTGGGAGGCCCCTTTTGACTTGCTCTATGTGTCTATGACCCTGCTGTGGATGCTTCCGTTCACTGCAGAAGAACTTGGGGGTGTTACGCTGTACCCTGAGACTCCAGCCTCATGGGGCATCCAAGCATTCTCCTTTTCTCCAACCCCAGTCAGTCCTAGCAGAATTTCTTTGGTCCCACTCAGAGAGTATTTCCAAATATGAAAGAGGTTGTCCCAAGCTCCATGGGGAAAGAGCAGGATAGAAAACACGAGGTATGGCTTCATGCAGCACTGTTTTAAGCAGGCACGTATCCTGCTTAAAGCATGCAGCATCCTCACTGCCTCCTTATGGGAAGATGATAAGAAAAAGCTGCTCCCCTCTCCCACTCCTCTCCATGTGTGAAGGAAACTCGGCACTCATTTTCAAGGCAGCACGCTATTTCTTTAAACTCTTGCCCATCTGAGCACTTGATGAGCCCTAGGCGGGCTGGGGGGCTGGGGCGGGGGAGATGCCAACTCTGCACTGCATCTGTGAAATGAGAAATAAGACAGGGCTGACGAAATGGGGAGGAAGCTTTATCGAGCTTGGAGCATCTTGACATACCAGTTTAAATTCGCCCTTGCTTATCAGCTGCTTGCATATCAACAGCAATGGAAGACTTCTCTGCCGGCCGTTTCTAGCCAGCTTGCGTGCTATAGTCTCTCAGCAGAGCAAGGAGAGACTCCTTTTCAGACTAATTGCTGATGGTGTCTTTGGCCTGCCCGTTCTCCACAGCGCTCAGGAAGATGCACATGGCCCTTTCACTGTGACCTTTTATGTTCATAACAACCCTGTGCTGTGGTGAGTGGCTGGACCAGGATTTTTGAACCTAACTCAGTTTTTGAGCCCTGCCCCGTGTTTTTTTTTTGGCAGCAGCCATTCCGTGACATGTGGCCCCCGAAAGCTTCACGGAATTCACCCATTTCACAGATGAAAATATGCCGGCAAAGAGAAAGAGGTTCTTCTGAAGCTAAAAGAGCTTGCAGCCTTTTATCCTTTCAGCATTGGGATGATGCACCAGCCCTTCGATCAAAATATTTCTATTTTGGGCAAGGAGAGAAGCCGAACCCCCAAACTCAGGAGCTCAGGCTAATCCAGTGCTGTGCAGGAGAAGCAGTGGAGGCAAGAAGCTCTTTCCACTCTCCTCCTCCTGCTCTGCATTTTCACTAATGGATATTTCAAGCCATCTAGTGATGGCATTTCAAACAGGAATGGAAGGAACCTGCACGAACCTTCTTATCCTGCCCGCTACACTCTCCCCGCTCCTCCATTCCACCAAACTCCACCTTCAGTCCCTTTCCCAAAGGGGCTTGTTTTGCTGACTCTGGAGAGCAGCTGGTTCAGTTCTTTCTGTGCTGGTCATGAGGGACATGGTGGAAGAAGGCTGGAGCTCTAGCTCCTAGCTCTGAGGTCAGAGAACTGTCTCCATCCTCTCAGCTGGGAAAGTGAACTTTCCCATGACTTCTCAGAAAATGTCTAGGGGCCACAGGATCATTTCCTTAATTTTCCTTTTCTTGACATTTTCCTGCTCCACAATATCCCAAGGAATGCCACAATGCTTCCAGGTATCTACTCAAACTGGTCCTTTCTCAGGGAATGCCACGATGGGCTGGAGATGGTCTCCATGGGTCACATGTAATTCAGTGACTGAAGGCAAATGGAAAATGTCACTGGACAAAACCAGAGGAAGGGATCCTGGCTGTATCATGATTGCAAAAGTTAAGCACAATTGGATGATTAGCACATTTTCAAGGGGAGTTACAAGGTTTACTGGGCAAAATAAAAGCTGCTACCCTTCTTTTATCAGGTGCGTGTGAATTTAGTAGTTGCCCTCATAAAACCTTTTCATATTTTGACAAAACTGCTTTATTGTTCAGTCTCTTCTGGAGTTTCAAGACCTTGGAATAAAAACTAAATCACGCTGTCTTGGATTTGCTTCCTGAAACAACATCTTCCCCAGGATTGCTTGCCAAGTCACAGCATCTTGCTCATTCCTGAAGGTTCAACTCCCTGCATTGCAAGTTGCATTAAGCCAGTATGTTACTGAGATACGGTGTAGGCTTTAGACGGTTTCCTAGCAGGTGTATAGAGGGTTGTAGGAAGGCTGTTTAACCCTTGAATAACCCATGGTGGCCTGGTTCGGATGACAATGACTTCTTTGTTTGCACCAGCATTGTTGTGTTGTGTTATATGAATCCAGACCACTTCCTGTAGGGTGACTGGTTAGAGTGTAGGACTGGAGACCTGAGAGGTCTGGGTTCTGGTCCTCACTCAGCCATGCAGCTCTCTGGATGACTTCTGGCCAGTCACAGACTCTCAGCCTAACCTACCTCACAGGGTTGTTGTCGTGAGGATCAAATGGAGCTCTTTCGGCCACCTTGAGTTCCTTGCAAGAGGAAAAAAGGTGGGATATACATGCAATGTGATGATGATGCCATCCTGGCATATGTAAAGCCAGAATAAAAGAATGTCATCTTGCCAGAATAAAAGAAAAAAACTCCCTGCAGAATTAATTTCTTTTGCCCTCTTTAATTTAGTCCTGATTTCCAACCCAAATGTTGGCAGGAGTTGTGGGAGGGAAAAGTAAAAAACCTCACCCCCTCCCCAAAAACCAGGCTTTCATTTTCATCACTCCATCTGGTAGGCAACTTGGACAAAGTGTCAAATTGTGTCCGCTACCTCAAATGCCTCTTCCCTTACAACTGGATGAATATATTCAGAACAGTTTTGCCCACGGCATGTAAAAAATGATCCACATACACTGCATTTATGTATGTGCATTCACATCCCAAAAAGTGTTTCTCTCTCTGGCTTATTAGGATTTGGGAAGAGCTCTTTGGAAGGGGAAAACAAATGTTGGCGAATAGATTATTTATGTCTCTGGTGCAGTGACCTTCAAAGGAAGCAGCCTCGGTTTGCAGGGAGCGCAGTGGGAGGGGAAGAGCCAGCGCCACAAGCACGTCTTTTGACAGGTGTTTCTCAAACAAACTGAATCCGGCAAGAGGGAGGCTTTGTCTACCGCATTGGCGAATTGGGAGAGATCACTTTATTTCAGCACATTATTGAGTGCGACAACGCTCTATGCACTCGTGACAATTAGAACGGCTATTACCATGGCAAACAACCCATGTGCCACTAATGTTCTGGATGGACTAGCATTAATAAAGCCAACTGATTCTCTGTGCCCAAGGCCGGGGCCTTGAAAGCAGCAGATGGTGCTTAGGAGCCCTTCTCTGCATTAGCATGAGAATGGCGACACGGGTCCCGATTGCCTTGAGGCAAAGCTTTCCTGTTGCCTATGCAATCTTCTTTGATTCTACCAAATGGGGCAGCAGCAGCCTTCCCCCACCCTGCCTTTAATTTAGGTAATCAGCGCTTCCTTACTTGGAGTGAGATAAATGTGCTTCATAATCAAGCTGGGCAAGAAAGGGACCTTTGTAACCCTCCAAGCTCCTCTTTGTAGGGTGCAAGTGGAAGGAAATGAGCAGCAGTCGAGGGATGATACGCAATTCTGAGCCAGATGACTTCTGGCCGTTGGATTAGCAGATGTGAACTTTTGCTTCTAATAGGAGCAGCAATCAGCTGCAGATGGAAGAAGCTGCGAAGAGAGAACAGGTTTAAGATGAGATCTTGGACAGCTTGCGCATTGCTGAGTTGCACATTTTAAGAGCAGTCCAGGTTCTGCTCCAGCATCATTGTTGACTATCATTATTACTGACTTGGATGCAAGCTCCATTGGTGGCACTTGGCTCCCACTGAAACCAGTGAGAAAAAACATCTTTGCCTTTATTCAGTTCTGTTCTTCTCAAAGAAATGCAAGTGTGGCAAACTTAGATCAAATCCAGCCCATTATTCGTATGGAGTTTTATAGCACTTAAAAAGGGTCAAGGTTTTTCCGTCTCCACTAAGTTCCATGTATTATCATATTCATTGTTATGACAACCTAGAAGAGAGGTCTTTATCTGTTGTCACCAGTGGAGAAACTATGCAATGTGCTGGACCAGGACTCGTGATCTGGGTTCGAGTTCCCAGCTGAGCCATGGAGCTCAGTGAGTGACTCTCTCGGTCTAAACGTACCTCATGGGGTTGCTTGGAGCATAAAACACTGAGAACCATGCTCAGTGTTTGAATTCACAGAAATCTAAACTTATTTGAATCCATGGCAGATTTCTCTTTGAGGTGGATATTATGAATCTCTAAGCTTAGTATTGCTGAGCCAGAAAATATTAAACTGGCTAATATTGCTGATACTATCCAGCAGGACAATTCCTATGTGATCAGCCATTCATCAAAGGGGACTGCTACTTGTTGAGCGGTATTGGCTGGGTTGCAAAACATTGGAGAGTCAGTGTTATAGATGAGGTGGTTCGTGTCCCCAAATTCCTAGATGCTGGCACACTCAAGAGCCACACACAGAATCCAATAGAGCGAGGTTCCTTCCTTGCTTCTGCGTATTAACTCTGAGTGCTGGGCAGCTGCCCTTGAGGTGCTCCAGGACTGCAAGATGCAAAGGAACCAGAGAATGTGCTGGATTCAAACAATTCATCACAGTGACATGTTGACTTTGCCAAGGACGCTGGCCTCTAAAGCTGAAACAAAGGAACAGCAAACTCTTGTGCAGATGTTCACCTCTCGCAGGGAGTAGAATTGCAGCAAGAGGAAGATCAAGTATCTTTGTCAGCCCTGCCCCAAAGGGTGTCCTCATCAATGTATGGAGAGGCTGCAGCTTGGAGGCAGTCGGTGTTGCAAGCAGAAAATCCCAGGCTCAGCTCCTGGCTTTCCCAGGTAGGTCCTGGAAGACTTGTTCCAAATCCTGGAGAATTGCTGCTGCCAGTGAGTGTCGGCAGTGCTGGGCTAGGTGGGCCCATGGTCAGCGTTTATGTTCCTCCCCTGCTGGCTCGTCCCCCCCGCATGTCGGGGAAGGATGCTCGAATCAGGGAATCTGTCCAGGTAGAGCAGTCCCACTGTTCTTGTTGCCCCTCCAATGGGTGCAGGGGGACAGAACTGAGTGGCAGGGATGTGGGGAGAAGGTGGGGCTATTGAGCCTGGTCCTACACTCGCTCCCATGTGATTCTAGGTCCATGTAGTCTGAATGCCCCTCTCGACCAGGACAGCCATTAAGGAATAGCCACAAGAGAGGAAAGGCATCACCCAGGAAGAGAACAGCGAAGGACATACAGTTGCAAGGAACAGGCACCTGCTAATTTATTAATAGCGATGCAAATTTGGAAACATTTGCTGCAACTTAAATAGAAAGAACGTGCATCTGGAAGAAGTGACAAGGCGATCTGTTCAATCCACTGCTCTCCAGATGCTTACTGTGGATGGGTATCAGTTTTGATTTATTTTTAATCTTCACCCTTTTAAAAATACTTTATCTTTGAACTGGAAATGGACAGGAGAACCCTCCAAATAGAGGCTGTCTTCAGACAGAGGACACGTCTTTTGCCTATTTGGAGAGAGGACACCTGGCCACCATACTTTGGGCCCCAACATGCTCCCTAATTTGTGATTATTTTGTAGCCAGTAAGTGGACCTTGGGGTGAGTTTATGAGCTAGAGACATCTTTGTTCCAGCCAGTGTGGCATGGTGATTTGAATACTGGCTGCGGAACTGGCAGATCTGTGTTCTAGTTCTCACTCAAGGAGGACTTGAGTTTCTGAAGCAGAAAAATTAGGAAGGGCCCAGAGGAGGGCAACAAAAATGATCCAGGTTTGGAAACACTGCCTAAGAAGAGAGGCTGAGAGAACTGGGCATGTTCAGCCTTGAGAAGAGAAGACTGAGGGGGGACATGGTGTCCCTCTGTAAGTACCTCAAAGGCTGTCACAAAGAGGAAGGCCAAGATCTCTTCTTGCACATACCAGAGTGCAGGACACAGAATAATCAAGTCAAGCTGCAATAACCCAGATTCAGGCTCGACATCAGGAAAGCTTCCTCACTGTCAGGGCAATATGACAGTGGGACCAGCTGCCTGGGGAGGTGGTGGCTCTCCCACACTGGAGAATTCAAGACAAGGCTGGATGGTCATCTGAGTGGGATGGTGTGAACCTTTGCCCTGCACCAGCAGGGGGTCGGACCCAATGGCCTTCATGCCCCCTTCCAACCCCTTCTGTGATTCTATGATAAGCTAACTGGATGTCTCCGGGCCAGTCACTCACTCTCAGCCTATCCAAGCTCGCAGGGCCTTTCTTGTGAGGATAAACAGAGCTCTGTTAGCCACTTTGGGTTCTGTGCAAGAGGGAAAAGGTGGGGCATAAATGCAAAGTAATAATTAGGACAACCCAGACAAAGGCAATTAGGAGAAGGTGCAGCTTAAGCCTCTAGGTAGTTGCTGATGGAGAGGGCAGATGTTGCAGTTGCCCCCTTCCTTCCCTGTCTGAAATGCTGCAGCTGGATGGTTGGATCCAGCCACCTGACTGATTGCAGGGAAGCATGGACAGGTAAGCGAAACCACCGTCGTCCTCTCCGTGCTCTGCGCAGGATGCCTGCTGCCCTCTGGGATCAGAGGTTGATGGGCAACCCTGCTGGATTGTGACATAATACACATGCCACAAAATGGCTCAGACTCACAGGTGCTCTTTTTATAGGCTGTATCAACTGCATTTGTATTCTTTCATTAGGATGGTGCGTTTGCTTCGGTAGCTTGACTGCTGCAAGCATTTCGGTTATTGACTAAGAATTATAATGAGTGAATTCCTTTTTTCTTTAATGCTCTTGCTGGATTATTATGTAAGCTCCTCTGTTGGTTGCCTTAACTTTGCTGTCTTCATTTCAAAATGAAATAAATTTCATGGAAAAAGGGACCCACACATTCTATATTTCCTGCAGAAAACACAGATGTTCCCAATGATAGTAGTAATATTTCAGGCACCTCTTCTTACAGATCTTCAGGAGACAAACAGCTCTCAGCTCAGTTGTGCTGAGCTTCATGACAGGAGTGGGAAGACCAACTCCGAATCTGGCTCTTTTCTTTCCTAAGCTTGGCTGAACTGAGATCGAGTCTACAGATGCTCAGGAACACTAGCAAGCCCCTCCTAAATCATTCTCCTGCTAAGTACAGAAAGTCTCCAAGTCACATGCACAGAAGCAGAATTCTACTTGCATGGAAGGTATGTGAGTAGCCCATGGGCAAGTTGGCCTTGCTGGTGATACCTGCTTATCCGTAATGTAACATACAACAGTTGGATTCATTTCACATCAGACATCCATGCAAATGCTTGGCACGGGCTGGACTTAGGACAGAGGGAAAGCAGGACAGAGTCTGAGGAGCTGAGCCCCCAAAATCTCTTGGTGGATTCCTACTCTAAAACCAGATTCTTCGCGCACCACTAGAGGACATGGAATCAAGCAGTCATAAGAAGCTAGCATCCTTTTCCTGGTAGAAACTCTTTTGCAGACTATGTCATTCCTTGACTAGGATCCAGAAACTTTGAAAAATATCCCTTTTGATTAACAATCCGCTCAAATTAAAGTCAGCTGTTCTCTCTCTCTCATTTTTTACTCGGTGAAAGTTGCTATTCTCTGCCTCACTGTTGTTAACTGAGAAATTTGTCAACTTATACTGTGTCCCGATTCAATAGAGAAACCATATTCATTTTGTCACAGCACTTGGCATCCCTCTTTTTAAAGCTAAAGGGGTACACTAGTGCTGTCCCTTGTCCTAATTGTAGCATTTGATCAGATGGTCAAAAGAAAAGGAAAAGGAAAAAGCAAACCCAAGCAAGGGCAGGCATGCTTCCACTTGGATCACAAGCTATCTCTGACTTAGTCCCTTGGGATCATTCATATTCATCTCTTCCAATGGATGCTGTGTGGGTGTAATATTGGATTGCTGGTTAAAATGGCAGCCCACTTTTGAGCTCGGGAAGCTGCCTTTTCCCCGGCCTAGTGCTGTACTTTGGTTGGCAGCAGTCCTGCAGGGACACGGAGATCTTTCTTGTGGCCTAGTCCTCCATCCTCTTAAGTGGAAATGCCGGGGATGCAGAGCATATGCCCGCCTATGGACCTTCTCCAGACTGGCTCAGCTTCTACGCCAGCGTGACTTTGCCATTGCTACCGACCCCTGCAGCAGTCAGCAGCTGTGGCCTGAGGCAACTCTCTCCCTCGACCTCACGGCAGGGCTGGTCCTGATGCAAATGGCACACTGTTGGGTCACTGGGGGTGAGGGAACAACGGCACCATTTCAGTTGGGACCCTCAGTTTGTGTGAAGCACTGCATTAGCCCATGGGAGAGCTTCACCAGGAGAAGGCCAAGGGAGAGAACAGAAGCAAGCAGGAGTAGCTACAGCAGGGCATTCGCCAGAGGGTTAAGTCATTCCCAGGACTGCATTTTCTTTTCTACCTCTGCCCTGAACAAACAAATCTTGGAAGTCACTCTTGTCAGAGAAATCAGAGTACCTCTCTGTAGTCTAATGCATATAGGTAATGACACGGTTTTCCCAGTACATTAAGCTCATGGATGTGTATAGTTTAAACCTTTTGCATTTCTTTGTGCATACAATTGTTAGACATTCCCAGAGCTAGCTTTGTCACACGGTAGAGACAAGCAACATAGTTCAGCTGGCATCATGGGGTTTATTATTTATTATTTATTTCATTTCTGAGCCCAGGTCCTGGCATACAACTACCACAGAGACCCCTGGAAAGAGTGGCAACTGCAGGGGGCACTCTAGCCATCCATCTTCTATGTGCAAACCAACGAGGAAGAAGCAGGAAACACGGGCAAGGAGCAATGTACTTTGGGAATGAATTTCAGACAGGGTGGCTGATGATGGGATACATGCCAACCACAGGAGGACTGAGCAGGGAGGAAGGAACCCACGATAACATGGAAACCATTTGATGATGGTAAAAAAGCTGCAAAGCACGCAGGGTGGTTTGCCACATTGTGGGATCCAAGCCATCGAGATGGATGCAAACAGCTTTTCTACCTCCACTTTTCTGCAACTGTAGGACCTCCAACTCTGTCGATTGGCAACCAGCAACATTCAACCCTGGAGATTGTCTGCAGATGCTCCTACTGACATTAATGGAGTCTGCCTTTATTTATTAATAAATACAGTAAATATTAATAAATACAATTATATAATATAAATATATTAAATGATATATTTAATCTGCTGAATGACCAGTGTTCTCTGGGTGGGTTAAAAATACAATGCCCACATGAACAGTTCTTGGGGGATTGTTCATGGTCAACTGTGGCCAGTTCTGACTTGATGCTTCATGTGCTGCAGTCTTCCCAGCAGTTTGTTTTGGACCAGAACTCACAGATGGTTGCACTGGTGTCGACTGGGAGAAAAAGAGTGTCCAAAGCATGTGGCTATGTGAAACCTCAGACAATCCTTTTCTCATGCCCAGCATGCCAACCCCAGTTCACTGAAATTATTTCCACCCAACTTGAAATCAGCGTCTAACCTTTCAAATATTCCCTTTAGCGTGACAGCATTGACATCCAGCCTAGAGCCCTCTTTCTCTCCTCCCAGTTATGATTAATTTCCCTACAAGGATGAAGGCAAAGTTAAGGCCAACACATCTGAATGGGGTTCTTTATCTGGTTTTCTATGGTTACTGATTTAGGCCTGTGTTGTTCTTTGCTATAAGCCATTTTATCAGATGGCCTATTTGTATCAATGGTAATACACAAACAACCAACACAATGAAAACGGAAGCAGCTGAACAGAGCAAACCAGCTTTCTGGTGCTCTCCAGATGTTCTGGACTTCAACTCCCAGCATTCTTCATCATGAGAATAAGCTTTTCATTGGCTAATAGTCCTGCAGACAATGTGCTCTTTCCAGGACTAGAGGAAGGATGTGCTTCTAGATTCCAGTGGCTGGGGAGCCACAACTAGGAGGGTGCTATTACGTTCAGGTCCAGTATTGGCATGATCTCATTCTATATTTTTTAAATATCCTCTCAAAATATTACTTAGATGCACATCCACTTCTGAATGTGTATTTTCTCTCATATTTAAACAATTAGAAACTGAATTACAATTTCAAAGAAGTGTGAAATTCTGTGGATAGCTACCTTTCGATCCAGGCATTAGTCTGAGAAATGCGCATGAGATAATTTTACTCAGGAATTCACAGAGATCAAATTCCCCAAGCATTTCTATATAAACAAACCGAAGCTGAGAGAAACGCAAGAGTGATTTCGGTCTTCTGTTTTATTATAGTTCAAAAATGTGTGTGCTGGTCCCTAATTACTGAGAATAGCCGAGAGATATTTGCACTGAGCCCCCTGATCGCCCTCTCCCCCTTCCAGCAGTGCTTTTCTCCATATTTCTACCATGGCTTTTGGGTGTTGTCGTTTGGAAGTGGCATCTTGGATACATTCAAATGAGCATCACTGCTGAATTAAATGCAAGCAAAGGTCAAGTCATGATTCGTGTAGAGTGCTAATCAACTTCATGTCCACTGAACTGGAGAAGGACAGGCTGAGCTGCTTTGCTTACCCTCTCGTAGGATTGCAACATGGAATCTGACAAATAAGGTTAGAGAAACAGGGCAGGAATTAAGCCGTTGAATAAATTCTGCAGGAACGAAATCAAATTTGCTGCGATGAAGAACGTTTTGGAGCCAGAAAGCCTAGATGATTGTCGACAAATAATCCTTTTTCATTTGGCATATTTACAAAGACAAGAAGCTTATTACCCTGGAAGACAATTGAGATGTGGAAAGTAATTGCATTTTGCTTAAATACTTTTAGCATTTAAAGCAAAATATCCTAGGGGACAATGCTGTGCCCACTAGACAGAGTCCAGACAGATGAAGGATTATTCGAAGTCCCAGCTCTGACCTTGGGAACTTGGTCTGAGATCAAAATCGGAGCACCTTCAGATTCCAAACTTGGAGCATGGTGCTTGGGACCTTGCAGCTAGTGCCCACAGGACTTCATTGGCTGCGTCTCCAAGTGACCTCGCAGGACTTTGGACACTGGGGTTGGGAGGGGGTGGGGAGAGGCTTTGCTTCAATCTCCTCTCTGGGGTAAAATGCTCAGCCTAAAACAGCCATCTGAGTGTTTTGCAGGTAGGGGAAGTGCATGGCTGGGTTTTACTCTGCACTCCTGTCCCCCAAAGGAGGCTCAAGAACCCCTAAGTCAAGAAATTGACAGACAACCTCATTGGACTGTCTGACTTAATTCCTCTGTGAATCGACCCATTCTGGGTTTTGCCAAACAGTGCAATACACATTTCTAAAGCAACTGATTTCTGAACCAAGATGCTGAAGAAGAATACTGTTCTTTATCCAGTCTAGGAAGTTTTTAACCCCATACTTGCCTTTATAAATCTTGGTTGAGTTAATGGAATTGGCTTCTCCTTTCCAGTTGTCATTGTTGCAGTGAACACCTGGAGAAGAGTTTGGATTGAACATGCTAAAGTACCATTGCAAGGAAACTCTTTGCCTGGCCTTAAAAGATGAATTCCATTGTTGTGCTGCAGGGTTTTTAACACAATGGTGAGCCGAAGGGTTGGCTCAATCGCCGTTATATCTGCTGCCTCATTTCTAAAGCAGCAGAAAGAGGGAAAGCTGTCCCGAGGAAACCTAATTTCTCTGGCTTCCTGCTCAGAAGACTTGTGTTAAAAGATTTAAAGACATCAGGACTTGAAGCTGGCTCTTACGGGTTTGTGGTGCTGGTCAGTTGTCCTCTTTCTTACAGCAAATGGATTCATTATAGCCTACTGGGGAAAGAAGGTTAATACAGAATGGAAAAGGCCAATGCAGTGATGAAGCAACTGCGTGTCCTGAATGCTGTAGCCAGAAATGGAGAAGTTCAGATCGGCAAACCCTGAGCTCCCCGCAGTTCTCTGACTTCCCTCTCAAAGTTTATCCTGATTTGAATCCATAACAGAGCCTCATTTTTGTTTTTTTGACATGAAAATGTGTGCCCATGTGTGCAAGTTTTTGGAAAGCACACATCCTTTCCCCAGTGATCAAGCATATCTGTTTGTGAATCCTTCAGGTGTATGCTTGTGCTGTACACTTTTTCTTTTGCTTGCAAATTAAATTGCAAGCTCAGAATTGCAAGGAGTGCATCCAAGACCTTGCTTGGTCTGGAAGGTGTGAACTAGCTAAATCTTGACCGAAACTGAGTGGAATGAGTTTCTTACAAGCCACAGATTCCAAGCCACAGAATCCCATTCACACAGTGCTAACTCACACTCCTGTGCAAGGAGATTCACCAAGCAGGAGGATTCCCTGCAAACTCTTAAAATTTGTGTCTGGAAGTAATATCATAAAGCACCGTGATTCCCCCTGAATTGCAGCCTCTGCAAAGCACGCCTGGAGATCTCAATGCCCTGCAAGGCAAGGAAAGCAGAAAATGAATAACAGATACCTGGGCACTGCGGGTTTTATCTGTGGATCCGCAGAGTCTCCTGCATAATAATAACTTGTACAGAGAATTAGTCTTGGGTCGGAAGGTTAGACTTCATTAGTTGGACACTGCTAGAAGTGGATCCAGCTGCCTGAGGAGGTGGGAGAGAGGGGGCTGGGTGCTGATTGGAATTGGCAGAAGTCTGCAGCCCCAGCCTGCTCCTCTCTGGGCCCCAGCATGTGCCCCCTTTCCCCCTCTGAGGCATGCCCGCAGTTCTTTCCATGCCAGCTGTGAGTACTTTCCAGAGCATGGACTCCAAAGCATCCCTTGGCCTCCCAGATGATGTGAGGAGGCCATAGGATCGTGCCCCAAATGTACATCTCTGTGCATGAAGTAGCATGTGCTACTTTGTTCTCTTCTTTGATGCTACTTTTCCTCTTTTTCTGGAGATGTATAAGTGGCTACCTGGTTGTATGCAAGTAAAAGTTTGTTGCAGTTTGTTTGTTGAAGTTCTCCAAATTCCACTTTGAAGCTTCTATCTCATGTCTTTATCAGATTATGATCTTGGGCCTTTTTCCTTTTTGCATGAACATGTGTGCATGTATTTATGCATATTTTCCCAAATGTACATATTGCTAGTGTGCTTCTTTCAAATATATGCATCCTACTCCCATTCAATAAGGCTTAGTTCTGTGCATTTTTCAGAAGCATGGTTTTTTTTGCACACTTTCCAAAGGTACGCATGCGGTTGAATACATGTTTTGGGGGAAACCTAATTCATCCCAGCCTTTCAGAATGGAGGGAAAACAGGAAAAGCTGGGAAGCTGCCAAGCAACTGGCAATCAAGAGAAAAGGGGTGGGGCCAGAGGGAGTGGGTGTGGTCATTTGGGGAGCCCTGGGTGCCACCTGGGCTGGTTTTAAGCCATGGGCCCGGTGTTCAGCATCCCTGGCTTCAGGCTTTATTCAGAAGATTGTGATTCTTAAAATTTTGGCCATCGGCTGTTTAGGGAGAAGAATTTAAATCCAGCCTTTCCTCTCTCCAGTGCCTTCCTAAGAAGGGTCCGTATGTGTATCATAGCTTGAAAACTGGGGGTTCCTTCTCCCATCAAGGGCCAAACCAGGCTAAAAAGCACCTCGTGTTAGTGCTTTATTCCACAGCTGGCTTCTATTTGTTCTCCCGTGCGAGAATGGTTGCATTCTCTGCTGCTGGGTTTAATCTCTGTTTTATCCCACACTCTTTTATTTTTGTTTTTAATGTTTGTATTTTATGGCTTGGATGCATTGGTTATTGGGCAGTTTAGAGGCACCACAAGCAAGCCAATAAATCCATACTGAAGCTCTCTTCCAAGACTTTGCACAGGGAATGTGGACTGTGAACAGAATAGGCACAGGGATGGCTGTAGGATGTAATATATTAAGTAGCATGGAGGTATTTTAATAATTAAATAAAATGAATGTTTGCTATGTTTCTGCTCCCTTTCTCCCTCATGCAGCTGGCTGGCTGATTGTTGCTTTTTTCTAACTGGGCTCTGTACCCACACCCTTTAACGGCTGCGTGTGCTCAGCCAGTGGATGGCTGCATGATAAATATCACCCTTCACTTAATTCAACAGCCGCCTTTTATTTAGCTGCGTTCATTTTATTTTGCTCATAAAAATAGGTTGGATAAAATAGGTTGGAATCTATTGAAATGAGATGGAATTATTCCATCAGACAGTTTTGACTAAGGCAAATGCAGTTAATCTTCAGCACAATATGCAGCAGTGGGAAACTGAAACAGATTTTTAAAAATGCTTGTTCTGACCATTATCCTCTGACCCTCTTCTTGGTGCAGATTACATGCTAATACTCTGGAATCATTTGTGTCTCGGCCTGCTGCAGGCAATTGGCTTGTAGGCTCACATCTTGGCTCTCGTCCTCTTGAAGCCTAGGGAGTCAGGGCCTCTTGACTCTGCCGATCCAGTCTAAGGGTGGACCCTGTTTCTCCATTTCTGGTGAAGCTGTGAAAAATCCTGAGACTTTTGGCCCCTAGTTTGGATAAGATATAATAAAACTGGAATCATTCTATCCTTGTTACATGCCATCAAGTTTTCTCCATCTTATGGTGACCCTAGGAAGGAATGTCCTTCAAAATGCCCTGTCCTTCAAATTGCCACCCCTGTTCAGCTCTTGGAAACTCAGGACTGTGGCTTCCTTGATGGAATTGAGCTGCCTCATAACTGGTCTTCCTCGTCTTCTGCCTTCAATTTTTGGTAGCATGATTGCCTTCTCCAAGGAGACTTGCCTTCTCACGAAGTGCTTGAAGTACGGTAATCTCAATTTTTGCTTCCAGGGCAGATTGATCCAGGACACCCTTATTCATCTTGCTGTCACTCTGGGATATTTACAAAGCTCTCCTCCAGCACCATGTTTTGAAGACATCCATCTCCTTCCTGTCAGCTTTCTCCGTGTCTCTCTTTCTCCACCTGTCCATAGTGACAGGGAATGTAATAGTGTGGATGATTTTGGTCTCTGGATTTTGTCCAAGGCTTTCTTCCTGTTGCAGTTATTGAAACATATGTGTTGATTCCAATGTGGCGCATCCCACATGTCTACAAATAATTTGTCTTGGACCCTCCCGCATATGGATAATGTATAAAGTGAAGAATCTCCCTTTATTTGGCTATCACTGCACCTCTTTCCATTTTTTTGCTGTTTTAAAACTTTTATTTGTTATTGGCTTTAACTGTTGGGCAGGAAAGATTCAGGATCTGTTTGTCTTTTTGAATTGGTAATTTTTCTTGAGCTGGGTAGCATTGCCGAGATGTGTAAATGGGCAGCAGAAATTGTCCATGAGCTTTCAGGTGACAGTGGTATCAACACACACACACACACCCCTGTCCCAAAACCAAACTGGCTAGATATCATTTCTCAGTGAGCACTGACATGGGAAACCTCAGAAAATGGAGCTTTCTCTCTGCTGCGAGCGCCGGGAAGGAATATTACTTTGAAAAGGCGGCGTTGGAGATGGGGCTGTTAAAAGGAGTTAAAATCAGGGGCATGAGGGGCAGGGAAAGACAGGAGATTCATCTTGGATCCTGCAGTTCTTCTCCTGGGCAGTTTCCAACAGTGAAAGGCAAAGAGAAAGATGACTTCTTCGTTGGCAGGGCAGATGAGACCTTCTCTGAACAAGGTTTATAGTCCCTGTAATGTCTCACAGAACAACAGCAATGACAAATGTCTTTTGTTTCTAACTTGCAAGGCAGTTGCACCGGCGAAGCACATCAGAGTGATGCGAGGTGGCAGGGAGATTGCACGGCACTGTGCCATGGAGGAGCAGAAGTCAGGGCTGGATCCTGGAATATGATTTGAGAGGCAGTTATATCCCTTTGCTAAAGTCTGTGAAACTCTTCATGGGGCCGAACATGGGATGGGGGAGGGGATTATGTTGCTGTTGGGATGGTCATTCACACATCACCCCCCAAAAAAGCAGCCAATGAGCACCCACATTTACATAATATTTACAGACATTAATATAGAGGTACAGATGCACATATCAGGATAATTACCATGATTTCAAGAGAAATACAGTATAGTATTATCAGCGCTCAAATACTTTGGCCACCATAAAGAATGGTGAAGGTCTTACATTCAGAGTATGGTTATTACTGTATTTTTACTCCCAAGGAGAGTCATTTGCACTGGTTTCTTTCCCAGGAGCCAAAACAGCCTTTGGATACAGCCCACCTGGACTGGATTAAAATCTGCCTGGGGTTTGGGTGATGCCACAGGCATTCAGTTTGTGCTTTGTAGCTTGTTAGGTGTTTTCTCTCCATTGCCTACCTATTGACACAAGTGGGTTTTATGAAAATAAGTTCGTACCCATTTGTACAAATCTACACTTCTGAAAATGTACAAGTCCTCCCAAACGAAATACTCATCCCTGGAGGAAGAGGAAGAGGTTGTTTCATGCTTTATCCCAAGGAGGAATTTTTGGTTTCTTTATGCCTTTTCCTATAACTAAATGGGTGTGACTTGATGTAAAGCTAAAAAAAACCTGTCTGCAGGTCTGCCACATTTGCATGACTTGGGGAAGGGTGGCCTGATGTAGAATCTGCAAGTGCCAATTTGCACTCATTTCCTTTGTTAAGGATTTCTCTGGCTTGCAGAGTCTAGCATGGGAAAGCTGAACCTATTTAACTGAAGAGCTCAGTTCGGGATTTTGTGCATGTGGAAGGGGTGGGGGAGGGTTCACTATTTGCTGAGTAAATATTTCAGCCTGGCCCTGCTGCCACCACCCACCATTTAATACCAGCAGTTGCTAAATATGACATGTTTCTATCTTACCACATGCCCTGACCCAGTAATGCTGCATCCATAGTAGGATGGATGAGTCTGTCAATCGACCAACCTGTCCAATTATCTTTGTCTTTGGTGTCTTTTCTCCTCTTAAACTGAGTCTAACCTGTGGAAGAAAAGAAACAGCCAATTCCAGAAGAGAATCCTCACTTGCATTTCAAGATGTGATCCATCAGACCTTCATCAGGTGAAGTTGCAAACTTACAGTGCTGTGGGAAGAGGGTTTCCCAAACGAGATAGGCAGGATTGTGTCCCCTCCCAAGCAGAAATAAAGTTTTTATATGCACATGGGCTGCAACTTGGAAAAATACAAAAGCAGAAGTGATCTTTGCCATAAGGGAGGGGGTCCTTTTGGAGCGATAAACAAATCACCAGCTCATGACATGCTGGCTAATTTTGAAAGTAGCTCCTTTCTTTTCTACTGAATTCAGCAGTCATCAGTTTTCCAGTAAATCTCCTCCTTGCCTCTTCTGTTTCTATGCAGCCTAACACATTTCAAGCCTCACATAATCGCCATGATTATGTTAATAACCAGTGAAATTTCCATCCTCCCAAACCCTTGGCCTGGCTTGTGGGGGGAGAGATTCTAGATAGGAGGACCACTCGACCAGCACAGAACGGTGGCTGCAAAAGGGTGTTAAGATTGAATGGATGTGTATGAATGGATGCAACCCACCCACCAGCAATGTTCCGTTTCAGTGGCATGGAAGACCCCCCTCCCCCCGCAATAGAGGCAGTTTCAAACCTGCTCATTTCCCCAAGGTGCAGAAAAGAGAGCCATTTTCAATGGCGGATGAGGCCAATGAGAGGTTATTCTTCTTGTGCTTGCACTGACATTCAGGAACAAGGCTTTAAATCAACTCATGGCTTCTCCAGACAAGTTTGAAAGCCGAGGCAGAATGTCACAGTGGCCTTCCGATAATACACTCCAGCAGGGACAAGTCACACCTGGGGCCCAGCTCAGGGAGGTACACCTGAGAAAGGCTTGTGTGGGGTACATCGTGGATGCAAAGTCAAGTGGCAGAGCAACACCTGGGACCTGGCAGCTGCTGCTGGGGCTTACAGTGAGGCAGGCCTGGCATCTGTCATTTTCAAGAATGCCTCTTCATTGACCTTCATTGAAGGATCATTGGGAGGTAGAAAACGACTGTTTCTTGGCCCAGAAAACACTGGTCCTTCCCTTGCTTTCTTCTTCTTGAAGCTGCCCCTACTATATTTGAGTGCGGGAAGGAAGGCAAGGAAAGGATATGATTGTCCAGAGACACTTTGCCCAAAAAGAGGAAAGGTGTCACCAGAAAGAAGAACACAAGGGGACACCACTTTGCACGTTGTATTAATGCTGCGAATTTAGAAAGTGCTGCTAGAAGTTAAGGAGAAATGCAGTGATGCTCAGCCTAGTGGGGGATACTTATGGCTAGGCTGTTATTCTGGCATTGATAACAGGTTGGTTGGGGTTGGCAGACTGCCTTCCCCCCCCCCCGCCCCAACTCTCCCCTCTTCTGCTCTTGGTCTTCAAACTGGACTCAGACTGGACAGCCCTTCATGATAGCGAAGGCTCTCAAACAGAGCCCTCTCTCCTCTCCAGTTGGACAGGTAACAAGCTCCTGGGGCTTTGACATTATTTACAAACTGCCTCCCTTTTTTAGTGGAAGAGTTCTATGGACACATTTTTAAGAAGATTCTACCTGATTCCGTATCACAGAATCGTAGCTGGGCTGTCTCGGGCAGGGATGGAGAATTGCAGACCTGGGGGCTGAGTTCATCCTGATTAGTTCTACTCCAAAACTTTGGACAGGCTGGGGAAGGCCCGTGCCCTGCATAATTGCAGTATTTGCTATTTTGAAAAACCTCACTAAATCTTGAATGCTTTTCTGTGCACAGATGTAGAAAATAAAGAATAGGGAAATGTAGGACCAAAATTTTTTTGTCAAAATTTTTATTGATTTTTTGGGTGAGTGGAAGCTTAGCTACAATACAAATACAGAAGATTTTGGACTGCCTAAAGAATTATCTTTGTTTTCTCCTCATTGGCTTTCATTTACAGCAAACTTCTATTCCATTAACCAGGCACACAAGTATTTGAACCAGTGGTGTGCCTTCTCTCACCGTTTACATTAGAGCTGTGAGCAAACGGCCACACAAAATTCTTCACCCTGGTTGTAGTCAGAGAAACTGCGGTGTGGGGGGGGGGAGGGGGAGCAATGTCACCCAATTTCTCCTGGCAGGTGAGCAATTCTGAGCCGTCGCGGGCAGGACTTGTGGTCCAGCTTCTTGCTTCTTTCCTAATGGTTGGCTAGTATTGTGCTGTGCTGAGAAATCCAATTCAGAGGCATCACTGCTTTCGTAAACGAATGGAGCAGGTTGTAGCAGAGCACATGGATCAAGCTCTCTGGAGTGAGGCCATGATCATGGAGGTTTCTCTTTCTAAAAAGGTAACTCACATCATGCAGTCCCCAGTTTCCCAAGTGCTTGCAAAGCTGACTAGCATAATCCTTGCTGACTTTTCCTAACAACAGCAGCGGAGGAGGAGGAGGAGAATTTAAGTCTGACAATTTAGCCAAGGCAGAAGAAGGAATTAGTGGAAGAGCTATACATTTGACTCTGGACACCCTGAATCTCAGTCTCAAAATCTGTATCACTTTGGGCCATTCCATGGCTTCCAGGACTTCACAAATAAACCTGGATTCCTGCTTGTAATACCCTAGGCCAGGATCATTGCTAAACCACATGTTCCCTGCCTCACCCACTGTGGAACTCAGAAGAAGGCTCTCTTCCACTTATTTTATGCCCCGTTGTGCTTGTTCGGTCAAGGGATGGTCTACTTAGATGGTTGTTTCATATACTCTAGTTCCATTGTTCTTGTTGCTGTTCAGCATTGGCTTATTGGAAACCCTCTTGAGTCCTTTGGAAAAAAGATGCAGGGTATATTTCTGCTCACTAGTTTAAATAACAGGAATGAATAAATAATTACATAGGAAGGCATCCAGTTAACTTCTCCTGGTGATGGGATGGCACAAGGAGCTGCAAGGGGGAGGACAGGAGGAGAAAATTTTGTGGTGCAAGGAAAAGTTGACTTGTGCAACAAAGAATTTTGTTTATGTCTGTTTACCTTGCAATAGCCTAGCCTTTTCCCTTGGAAGTTGTTTGTTGTTTTGGTTAACAAGGTATTTGTACAGAAGCATATCTAGGAACACAGAAAGTGGCCTTAAGTCATGGAAGACCATTGGTCCCTATCCATTCATCTACTCCATGCTGAATGTGCCAAGGGCCTTCCAGGGTTCCAGACAGGAGTACTTTTGCAGACCTACTTACAGATGCCCTACGGAAGCTGGGACTTTCCACATGCAAATTATGTACTGCACAACAGAGTGCTTGCTCTGTTTCCATATATTAGCAGCAGTTCAAAATCCATCACAGGTCTAAGTGATACACTATGTTAAATACACAATGTGCATGTGACTTTAACTTTAAAAAATCTTCAAGCAAGCATGTGGATGCCTGAACTGGATCAGAACCAGCCTGGATTCCACCCATCCAGTTCCAGCTCCCCTGTAAATCTGACATCCACCAGGGGCTAAAAGCAAAAAGAAAAAGCCCCCTGTTGGCACAACACAGTTTCTGCTGGTAAAACAGAATGTTAGTTTAGCTCCTAAGGGATAGCAAGCTTGAAATGTTGGGCTGTGCAAAGCATTATGCCTTAGTGTTCATGCACAAGAATGGAAGTCGATGTGCATTAGAGATGAGATACATTGAGCTATGCACTCATTTCTTGGAGGACGAGTCCACCAGATCTGGAAGAATGACAGTTCTGGTGATTCCCACTGACAGTTTTAGCACGTCATACTCTACCCCATGCAAAAATAAGCCCAGTGGCCAGTAAATGAGGACTGTCCTTGATAAGTAGGCATCATTTAAGTGTATGCTAGAACAAATGAATGAATGATCCCCCTCACCTTTTTGCTCTGCTTCCTGGCAATCCCCTTAAAGTGAGTTATATTTTTTATGAAGATAAATACATCCAATCTAATCAATACAGTGAAAACACCACTTGTTAATCACAGTGCAAAAAGTAGCAATGAGTCAGAAAACACCAGATTTTCAGAGCATTATTTCCTGATCCAGTCTGTCTCCATTCGGAGACAAAGCTCTCTCCAAAAGATGGAGTGGTAATACTAACCCAAGGTGGATCGGAGAGGCAGCTCAGGTCGGACCTGTGCAGAATCTCTCTTCTGCCTTCTGTTTTTCCAAAGTGCCAGCTGATTCCCCTAGTCATGCATCCCTACCGCGCATGCACAGCTGTCAAGCAATTGGATTTGAGTTTCCATAGTTATCTGTCGCTAGGTGTTTCCTAATCGACCTGGCATGCAAGTGACAAAGGCTTCCCCCAAGCTTTCCTGCTCGTGTGTGTTGCCTACCCAGATAATGTCAGTGGCCATGCCTGCTGAAAGATCTCGCCCCATTTTTTCTTTTTTTGTGGAGTGCGTGTGTGAAAGAGGCAGCCTCATTATTTAGTTATCAGGAGAAGCTGTGGACACTACCCAGGTTGTCAGGACAACCAGCCCTGATTCAAAGCTGCTCTGAAAGGTCTGAACCTCCGGCAACTAACCAACCCTTAGCTCTCAGCAGATGCTCAAGCCAGGTTGGCCAATCAGAGTGGAGCTGGGAAACCATGACATCATAGTCCAACTGGTCCAAAAACTTTACATTTGCGTTTGCTGCATGCCTCCTGCTCTTTCTTTTTTAAATTATTAGTTTCTCTGCCTTAAACCTCCCAGCCATGATAAATAGCGAGGCAAAAACTAGTCTTGCAGTGTTGCTATTTTAGGCTGCTTAATTGCTGACAGGTTAAACAAGCATGGAAGAAAAATGTGTCATCTCAGACTCAAAAAGAACAAAAAAGAACAGCAAGTCGGGAAAAAAATGAAGAAGAAGGGAGGAATTTTCCTTCTTCTTAAGTAATTCCGCAGCTACTCAAACATTTTGAAAGCTGTCAGATCTGTGTAAGAAGAGCACAGGCAGAAATCTCATTGCTGTACCTGCACCAGCTGGGTGTTGTTGGACCCCTAAATTTAATAGCTTTATGGGGCTTTATCACTTCAGTAGTGAAGCATGTGACTAGCCTTTCTCCTCCCTTTCCCTCCACCTGCCTCTTAAAACCATGTTTACATTGCTGATATGTTGCAGCAACACCACCACAGTTTGCAAACCAAAACATCTGAGCATCTAAAGTGGTTTGCACTTCAAACTCCTTCAGATAAGGGCACTGGAACTAAATGGAGCTGGCTCTTACTCGAATGCCCCCCCCCACCCATGCCCCCCCCCTTGCTCATGACTCCCTTTCCCATCATGGCACTTCCTGCCAGCTTGCCAGATAGAGAGCCATGAGCGAACGGACCGTGGCATCTCTTCCTCACCATCCCGGTTGCCTGAGCCTGAGCGAGAGACAGGCGGGCAAGCAGGTGGTGGTGGAGAGGAAGAGCAACCCCCAAGGACCTCCACCCCAGGAGGGGCCCAGGGGCAAGAGTCCTTGGGGGTTGCTCTTCCTCTCCACCACCACCTGCTTGCCCGCCTGTCTCTCGCTCAGGCTCAGGCAACCGGGATGGTGAGGAAGAGCAACCCCCAAGGACTCTTGCCCCTGGGCCCCTCCTGGGGTGGAGGTCCTTGGCAAGTGCTGAGCCTTGTTGCCCTTGGTGCCTTCCTGCTGGGGAAGGGGAAATGGGTATAACTTTTGCTTCCTGCTGTGCAGACTTACCAGAAGCATTTGGGTGTCTGATATGGGCTTTTGGAAACCCTTGGGCAAGACTTCTCCATCAGTGGGTCCATCTTCTCATGGTCTTTACCACCAGTCGCCATTCCTCCACCTCTGCTCTATCTTCTCTGCCAATCGCTTGCCGAACAGGAGAGAGCCATGGAGAACGGCCGCCAGGGCATCCACTGCTCCTTTTCCTCAGCAGCAATGTTACCTGGGCCAGGTGAACCAGGTGGTGGCAGGGGTGAAGGGAGGAGCTGTCCCCAGATGAATTCTGCCAGTGGGCCTCTGCTGAGGGTGGGTCCTTAGCCAGCCATGCCCACCCCGGTTGCCAGCCTGCAGCACTCCACGTCACAACCCCTTTGGCAGAGTTCTGACAAGAACCTTCCATCATCATCGCCATAACCATATCTGGGACCATTGGATGTCATTTTATAAATCATGTAAATAAAATAAAATAAAATAAAAGGAATCACTTTGTTGTTATTGCTTTCATAGGCATAGTGTGCCTCCACAGCCAAAGCTCTCCGGGTGGTTTACAACAATCCATAAAAAAGAGACAATAAAATATAACAAAAACCCATAACATTTATATCAACAATTTAAAAACAGATAAAACATACACCAGCGAATCACTCTGCAAAAGAAATGCCTGGGATGGGTAATCCTCCGGAGTTCCTGGGTGGCCAAGTGCATTTGGAAAAGCCCCCGGCATAAAGGGCTGTGTTAACCTGGCACTGAAAAGATGACAAGTTTGGCCCCAGGTGGGCTGCAGTGGGGAAGTTCTTCCATAGATGGGGGCCACCACAGAGGAAGCCCTCCTCCTTGTTGCCTTCCTTCCTTGGCACTCAGAGGAAGACCCCAGCTGTTGAGTGCAGGGTCCAAGTAGATTGTGGCCAGGAGAGGCGCTCCAGCAGGTACCGTGCCCCCACGCCATTTAAGCCTTTGCAGGTTGAAGCCAGCACCTTGAGTCACCCCCGGCAGAACTCACTGCTGTACAGTTGGTGGATTCACCATAATCGGCGGGACAACAGCTCCAAAAGTGTTAGGTGTCACTGACTACTCAGTCACTCGGGTGCTAATCTACTGCACGGAGCCATTGCGCAGATAAAATGGTGTGTGTGTGTGTGTAAGGCAAACATGAATGGCATCAATATGAACACATTGCACTGGCAGTGCCAGCCCAGGTGTCCAAGGGCTCTTCAGCAGAGCATCTCCGTGAGCCCTGTCCCTCAGGGATTCTCCCTTCTTGGCCCTGTTGCCATGGGTGGCGGCTCCTCCTCCTCCTCCTCACCAGCACTTGTTTGCATGACAGGCCATGAGTGGTGAGTAGGAAGTCCATGGCGCCTGCTGCTCCTCCCCATCACCACTCCTGCTGTCTGAACTAGAACAAGAGTCAGGAAACAGGCAGGTCATGAAGTGGAGGAGAAATTCCAGCAGGTTCTCGACGGTGATCCCTGGTGGTATGTGGTCCTCAGCAGGTGCCCAGCTTAACATGGGCCTGTCCCTGGGCTCCAAAGTCCAGCCCCAGTTGTGTCCTGAGCCCTGAGCCCGACTGAATACGCTGAGCAGCCATGGCTCTCCCTGACTCTTCTGTGTGGAGCAATGCCAGGGAAAGATATGAAATCCATTGTAGCTAAGGATGCATATTTTTATCTGCATATATCCCCCATTTGCAGACACCAAAACCGGCCAAAAAGGAAGACGAAAAGCCTGATCGCCCTTTCCTGCTCTCCTGCTCTCTGTTTGCTCCCAAGCTTGTTAAACCAGAGCACCTGATTTGACCGATTTGACCAGGACATAACTGCTCACCTGCCCCATAGGTAGAAGGCAGGAATCTTGTGGTGGTGGACCAGGTTCAACCGGATTTGGATAGCCCTCATCTCAAATTCGGTCTTGCTGAGGCAGTCCAACCTGACTGGCAGAATTCCAGTGGCCTCCAGAGCTTTATTGATGTGAGAAGCAGCTAACGTTTGGCCTGCAAAGGGTAGTGTTGCCACCAGCTGGGCTTCCATCAGTTACATTTAGCTCTTGCAGCAGTAGACATTTAGTTGTGGTGGCTTTATGTGAATCCAAGCCATTAAGAAAGATGGTGGATCAGATATTTTGAATATTATTAAGCACTATATAAAATGAATTATCCTTGGCAGTATGGCACATGCCATGCTTCCTTGCGGAATGCAAACACTTGAACTCTTCCTACAACACCGCTGAAATTCCAGTCATGGACACACAGCAAGCAAGCTTCTCTGGCAGAATCTTGAATGTTTTTCTTGCTTTCGAGATGTTTAATGGCCGGCTCAGGGCTGTTGGCTGGAGGTTCCTGACCCCAGACCCAAGGCGTGTTGCTTGAGTAAATATTTGCATGTCTTGCTTTGCTTTGCCCACCCTGAGCAAGCAGCTTCTAGGGTTTGGTCAATTAGCTCAGTAGGCAATGTTTGATTTGAGGAGGAGCAGGGAGCGAATGCAGCAAGGTGGACCACTATGGTCACCTCAAGCAATGTGAACACAGAGACAGTATTTATTTATTTATTCCTCAATATGGAAATCAGAAGGAGACACTCTTCACGCATTCAGCATTATTCAAGCAGCCCAGGAAGAGGAAGTGTTTGAGGATAATAGATAGCATCCAGTGGGAAGTGAAATTGTCTCCTTGTTCCAATGGATTCCTTTTTGTTTATGTCTTGCATTCTAGAATACCTCTGAAGGGATGACTTGGACTCTGATGCTGTGGAGGCAGGACTGGAGCCAGAGGGTGGAAATTGCAGAGAAGCAGATGAAGCCGAAACATTAAGAGAAGCTTCCTAATGGTGCGAGCTATCTGGCAATCTGCTGGACTGCCTCCAGAGGTGGTAGGTTCTTCTTCCCTGGAGGTATTTTCACAAAGGCTGGGTGACCACGTCACGGGGATGCTGAAGTTGTATCCTGCAGTGCAGATCCTGCAAGGTTTGGCCCTCGTGTCCTCTAAGGCCTCTTCTAATAATACAGTTCTATATGTCTATGATCTACATTGCATCTCCCACCAGAAGAGCACATGACCCCCCTCCTCTCCATTACATAAGAAAGACCTATGCAGACAACTCCACAAACCCTCTGCTAGTTCATTACTTGTTCAAGCAGTGCTTTCATGGCATGGGCACATTCTGAATTTGAAGTTGTTTGAGTGAAAGTGAGTAAGTGCCTTCTCTGATACGCGTCTGAGGCAACAGCCATTGGGGACAGCCAAATGAGGGGAAATGGAGTCCGCACCTCTTTAGGATGGCTGTAAGGCAGCAACTGCCTTGGGGAATGCTTTAGGAAAGGAAAGGACAAAGGTGTTGCCATGAAGTGGTTGTAAGGCTCATCAACCCCTTTCATCTCACCACTGCTTTCCCTTGACAGCTTTCCTTCTGACAGCTGTCAAAAGAAAGCAAAGGAAAGTGAACTCTGTTCCAGCCCTCTTTGGGGCCTGGGCCAGAGCTGGTATCTGTTGTACCCTTCTGCCCTTAAGCCACCAAACATCTGATTTCCACAGTCACACAATGGAACTCCTGTGCATCTGTCCAAATCGGGTTGGTTTTGTTTCCCAGCTGCTGGCAGCTCCTCAAAGATGCTGCTGAGGCCCTTCAAGGGGGCTGTCAGTTGCAGTCAGAAAGGAGATTCTGAAAGCCACCTGTCAAGCTGGGCAGTGTGATCCCAGGACAACAGGGTGAAGGGGGGAAAAGCTGCAGTGAGTCAAAACTGGCCTGTGATTGCAAGCAAGAAGGGGGGGGGGAGATGTTGGTTCTGCTTGTGGTGCCCCTGGGATACCCTTGATGGAGTAGGAAGTAGAAAGAGAGGCTGAACAACCCATGGTGAGCTTGACCACCAGTTGGGCAGACTGTAGGTTGTTCACGTGCTCATACTGTCCAGGATCTTTGTAATGCCTTCTGATAGCCCAGCCTTGGAGCGTCACAATTTTCTAGCCTAGGGGACAGCTAGATGGACAAGAAATACCCTTAATAAAAGCAGTGACTTATTCTTTGGCCCTCTTATTTTAATGTTTGGCAAGTTCGCATGTACGAAATTCTTTTGCATCATTGCTCTTGCAGTGAAATTGAAGCAATGTGCAGCCTCTCTATTTTGATTCCGGTCCCTTGCTGCTCTTCCATAAAGGTCTCCATTTAAAACAAGAGGAATAGAAGGATCCAAGTAAGAGGATAACAGTAGACTCTTTGCCATCATATTTAGGGAAAAGTGCTGCACTTGGGTAAACATGGGGTTATTTGCTTTTGAAAAGTGTTTGTGGACTTTAAACCAAAGTCCTTGGAGAGAGAAGGCCAAAGGCCAGTAAGTGTTCGACTGAATTCAAGTTTCTCTTCTTGGTCTCCCTCTTCAGATTCCTAGTGCGGCTTGTCTTTGAAACATAAGATTTGCCTATTCCTGCCCAGCCAGTGCTATTAGCAGTATTATTATCTGCTTCCTCGCAGCCAATAAGGGTGGCGGAAACCTGGTGACGACATGAGCTAGGGAACAGCAAGGAGGCAGTGAAGCATCCAGGCTATTAATGTTAGGATTGGAGGTCAGAAGCTGCTGTACAGGGAAAGCAGACAGCCTTTTAATGGACTAAGCTGGGAGTGTGCCTTTTCTTTCATTCTCCCCCCTTCCCTGCATTGCTTTCGATGACAACGCCAGACCTTCCGGGGCTGGCGGTCTGGGTGCAGCATGACAGGACAGACTGCAGGTAATGTGGCTTCCCCCACCCGTTCTTTGCCATCTTTGCTGCCGTTACACTGGAAACAGGGATGGCCTGTGGAGCTCCTCTCCTGCGAGCTACCTGACCGTGGCAGCCGAGGGTTCTCCCGCCGGGTACCAAAGGCCTCCTTCCTCTTGGCCACAAATGCAGGGCAGGAATGATCCCAGACAATGCTTGTGCGTGCGTGTCTGTGCGGAAGGCAGCGATGATGTGTGCAAACCGGGCTGTGGAGAAAGGCTCTTGCGTTTCCTCCGGGGCATCCTTCATTTCTCCTCTCCCCGTTCTGGATTTGTATATATGATTTTTAATAGCAGTGTTCAGGCTGGAAAGATCTAGAAATGGGTGTCTTATAGCAGATTAACTCCTGTGGGAAGGATGGTGTGTGTAATGGGGGCAGCAAAGGCTGAAGACTCCCTTGCATGGACTGAAGTGTCAACACAGATATCCGCAGCTGCTTGTTGTTCGGAGGCACAAGAGGGTCTCGGCCTTACCGCAGTATCTGTCACTATTATCCATCCTGCTCTCTGTCTATCATCTTCGTGGCCAACTGCAATCAGATCAATTGATATTGCATTTTGTTGGGTTTCCCACCCTCTGGACTGGGAGGGTGTTTCTGGTGTTTCTCGCACGCGGTACTAGTTTGTGATGCCCAAATGCAGCGTGTTTCTTCCACAGGGCTGCCCCTTTGTCCCGGAGTTGTGCGTCTAACTGGCACCGTCAGCTCTCCTACTCTTCTGGCCACCTCCCTGTTGATCTCCCCTGTACAATTAGCCTCTTCTATTTCATGCCTGGTTTAGGATCCACTGATCTTCTGACACCCGGGGCAGAAGCCAAGGGGAAAGCAGGTCTTTGTGCAGGAGTGATAAGGGGTTTAGAAGAGATGCACCAAGGGCTGAAAATGGCATTGTTTCTGAAATAGGCTAGTATGTGTGTCTTGGCCAGTCTCAGCAGTGGGAGGTTGGTTTGGCTTGCCTTCTTTAACGGCCACTTCCCTGCCAAGAAAGGTTCCTGGTCTGATGTGTCTAAGTAGGATGGACATCTCTGGGCTCTGCCCCATTCCCTGCAGCCAGGGGTGGCAACAACTTCCGTGCATATCTGAAGAGAGTGTCCTTGTTTGTGTGTCTACGACTCACTTATTTTTTGGGAAAGCAATGGAAACAGGACTGAGCATTGCACATCTTCTCCTGTGTCTCTCCTTGGCATGACAGATGCTTGTTTCTGGTTTGGGGCTTGACCAAATGATGCACCCTCTGCGGCACTTCAAGGATGGGGTGGAGGCTTTGATCAGCAAGTCAAAGACCACATGTGGGTCTGATAGGAACTATTGTGGGGGGGGTGGCTCAAACCTGACTGGCTGCTCCAGGGTGGTGGGAGGGGGGCAGGAAGAAAGAAAGTGAGGGGAGTGGATGAAGCAGCCGTGTGCTTTAGGGAAGATAATAGAAAATGCTGGGCCTCATGGGGAATGACTTCAAGTGGTCCCTTGGGCCACCTCCCCAATCCATAAATTAACATTCTTAATGCAGTTTATTTCTGGATGTTCCAGAGGCACAGCTGGTGGGATAGAGGGGGGACAGGAGAAGGAACACGGGTGGCAGATGATGTTGCGAGGCAAGCTGGATTTGCTGTGCAGATGAGAGTCATGAGGAAGACTGGAGAGAGGTCTAAGTGAGAGGGGGAAGCTTGAGGAAGACCAGGCGATCAGGCATCTGCAGGGAAAATGACGAGGAATGGAGCACACATTTTAGAAGAGCGAAATGGTGTTCATCAGATGCATCTGAAGATACTGTTGGAAAGACAAAGGAAAGAGGGAACATTGGGAAGAAGGTGGAATTCTAGCACAAGGAGTCTCAAAGGAGTTTTACCGCTTGGGACTTCTATGTGACACTCTGCAGGTGTGTAGATCTTACACCATGTGACATGTAAGACAGTAACACAGATCTGTTCCCTTGTGTCTGGTTCTAAGTTTAACTGGCTGCCTGTTCTAAGATAGGGAGGACAGGATGTCCCAACCCTGCAGGGGCTGCTGGTTAGATTCTTGTGTGGCTGGGGGGATGGCCTCAGGGAGCCAAATTCATTTGCTCCAACTTTAGTGAATCAGAATTTGGATTGCTGAAGGGCCACGAATGTCTGTGTTGGGGGGCTGGCTGGCTGGTGTGTGCCCAGATCAGAGGATGGATCATTCCTCCAGGTTTTGCTGGACAGTTTGCACTGTGTGGATAGAGCAAAACTGATCGCTGGTCACCAGGCAGAGGAGAGGAGCTGTTTTGTTGAATAGCAAGTTTCTTCGGATTTTATTTCAGTGGTTTCCTAGCTGTGGAGCCAGAGCTTCAGTTCTCATCTTTTCTCTTTGTGCTCAGCCATCTCTAATCAATACTGCCCCGTTTCTGGATAAAGCACCAACTAGAGAGTGAAACTGCATCTGAAAGAATGCACTGGCAAAGTAGAAAACATCCTCCAGATGTCCACCACTCCAAACAGCCTCAGTCAGCATGGTCCAACCTGATGCTCTCCAGATGTGTTGCATGGCAATTCCCAGGTTGTTTTATGTAGCAGTGACATTTTATATGCTATACAAGCTTTGGGGTGGGATTCATAGGATGCTACCTGCCCCTTCATCTCTTTGCGAAGCCACTGTCACCAACCTTGGAAGTCCTGCTCTGTATCCCTACATAAACTGAAATAAGGTGGATGCAGACTGGAAGCGAGACCTTTCCCTGTCTTGGGCCCTGTCTTTGGAAATCCTCCCCCGCCCACCCAAAAAAAAAAAAAAGTTCACCTAGCACTATTTATTTGTTTTTCCATGCCAGGTGAGACTTATTCAATTTGAAGACTTCTTTTGGAGTGTAGCTTTTCCTTTTATGCTGGATTTGATCTGTAATTTGCTTTTCCTCCCTGCTGGTTCTACTGTGCTGTGTTTTATGTTTTCTTTGTGAGCTGCTCTGGGATTCATGGCTGAATAGTGGCTGGCAAATAACAGAAAGCTTATTTTAAATTATATATTAGATTCCAGAGTATATGGATGTGTATGTGTGTGCAGACAAACTTGATTCAATTACACCGCGACTTAAACAGAACTTCTATCCTTTCCAATGCAAGTGTAGAATTCACACAGCACTGCTTAACTAGGAAAGTATTGTCACAATCAGTGACAGATTTTGCAAAAGGGTTATTTTGTTCTGATATTCTGTACTTTGGACTCTGCATGGACATGTTGCAGACTTACTGCTATCCTTTGGACCCTCTGCATAAGTTGTTGCTAGACCCCAGAAACTTCATAACACAATAGAAAGCAACCTTATGGACCACAGCAAACACCTGACGGATTGTAGGATATTTTGGATCCTCAGCTTCTAGATAAGACTGTGCTCTGACCTCTGAGCTGGGACTTGGAATCCCACTCCATTCCACCCCACCCCACTCCTCCCTTAGGGCCACTGTAGGCAAAGCTGTGTCCGTTGCTCCTCTGTCCACTTCAAAGAGCAGTGAAAGGGGGTGATTCAGTGGATGGGAACGGGAAGAGACTGAGATACCAGGATGCGAGCTTTCGTGAGCCCCCTTCCTTCCCTCCCCACCTCAAAATGCAGAAAAGCCTGCCTGGAGAAAACGCTAGCCAAGCAGATGTTCCTTCTGACACCCATCCTATACTTCTTAGGATGCTCCTCAGCCTCTGAGTTCAGAAGCTCTTGAGTGCCCTCAGGAGAATGTCCTTTGTCTTGAAGCATCTAGTAGCCTCATGGTTGTTCCCACTGCAACAGATTAGCAAGATCAGCACCCTGGACTATCTTAAGGTTATTTTGACTGCTACCTGCCCAGGGAAGGGGTTGCAAAAATGTTGGGTAGGAAGCAATGTTGGTTCTGTTGCCATTGAGGCTGCTGCTGCCACTTTGGATGCGCAGATGCTTACTGTTGGTCTCTGCTGGTTCAATGTGGAACCTGGGAAGATTATGGGATGGATTGTGCCTTTTCAGGAAGAAGCATGGAGAAAATCTGAGCTGACACTGAGGGACACGTGGTCCAGCAAGCTGTGCTCAGTGGCTCCATGCAGACCACAAGGCACGGTGGACTTTGTCATTCCTTTCTCCAATTTCGTTCCTCCACTCCTTTGAGGATTTTTATTTTTTAAAGTTCAGATTAAAATTTGTTTCATTTCTGTGCACATTTCTTCGAACATACTGCTTCCATAGGTCATTTCGCCTCATATGCACGTTTCCCCAATGCACGAAGTTTGCATGAACCTCTTTTCCACAGATGCATGCACAATTTGAGGGCATGCTTTGATCAGTGAATCAGAACAGCAGGATTTCGGCTAATGCAAATTCTGAGGGATTGCGAACTTTTGGGTTGCTTATAGGTTTGAGAATATGAGATTAAATGATGTTGCATTACAATGTGAACCAAGCGCATGTTTCCTTCACCCGTACAGATTATAGGAATGGTAGGGCATGATGGGATACACTTGGCAAGGAGCCACTTTACAGATCTGGCTAGTGCACACACAGGACTAGGCAAATGCCCGTGGCAACCCCAAATGGCACACAGCCAGGCCTGTCTCCAAATCCATTGAGATGGGCCCCGGCATACCCCCGCCTGCCCCTTCATACTTCCTCTTGTCAAAGAGGAACATGATGAAGGAAGCAGGAAGGTCTTTCCTGAATATTATGCATGGACGGCTGTAACAAGAAACACATTTTTGTTAGACTTTTTAAACAGAAAGCTTTTTATTACATATTATAGAAACACAATGCAACTTGGTTAATGTTTTCAGTCCAGTAACTTTTAAGCAAAGTCTGTATTCTTTTCAATGCCACACTCTTAGTACTACTACTGCTTCTGCAAAATGCTTTAAAAAGTACAAAAATATGACTTGATGACTGCCAATATATACATTTAACCCTGCTTTAACCATAGAGTTAATTTTTAAATCTTAACTTGTTTCATGTGTCCCCATAGCCAAATGGCATTTTAACTCATAACAACAAAAATAAAAACAACCATCTTTTTCCAACCATTGCAAAAGATATTTGCTTCTTGCTCTTGTCCCAGATCTGCATCTATTCGGTTAATTTTGCGATTGTTGCCATGTCCAACACATTACACAACCAGCTTTTAACAATGTATACCCTTTTTTCCCTCCACTTGGCGACTGCTTTAAAGAAATTCCAAGCTGATGCCTGATGTTTGGTTATGATAACCTCTTTCATATTTGATTCCCCTGTAATTTGTGTAGGTCTTTGTAAAAGACTCCTGCCTCCTAAAGAGACCCCAGCTGGCAAAAACATGATGTATGGACAGTGGGGAGGAGTAGCCCTGGATTTCAGATCTGTGGAATATCATAATCTAACATAACTTTAATTGTGGTTAGTATTTGTTTCTAACCTTGTGCCACCTTAGGACAGCTCCATCATATATGGGAAATACCTGTATTTCCCCATGTTACGAGCACTAACACCAATCTATTCTTGCCTGTACATTTTAAAATAGCCAGACTGTTCCAGTTTGGGGGACTAGATTAGGAGAATGCTTTTGCAAAGATCATCTGCAGTGCTTTATCTTAATAGTTCGTGCTGATGCAAGTTGCTATGCACCAGACAGAATGTTACCGCTTTGCATCTATGATTATAAACTACCCCAAGGTCATCCTTCAGTTAGGTGGCATCCTGAGTAATCAATTTATTCAGGTTTAAGGATAGATGATAATCACCTTCTGTTCCAGAACTCATATCAAAATTGAAAAAAAATGTCGTGTCGTAATGTGCCATCAAGTTGGCTCCAAATTATGGCAATGCTAGGAATACGTGCCCTCCAACACACCCTGTCTTTACTAGCCCTACGCAGCTCTTATGCATCAAGGCTGTGGTTTCCTTGGTGGGATGAATCCATTCCATAGCTGGTTGTCTTCTTCTGCCTTCAGCTTTCCCCGGCATGACGGTCTTCTCCAGGGAGCCTTGATCTGCACAAAGTATGACAGCTTCAGTTTCATCAATTCAGTTTTGAGGGACAGTTCTGGCTTGATTCGAGTTTGTCTGTCTAGCACCGTGTTTCGAACACTGAACCCAAAAAGAGTGCCTTACTAGTGTTTGGGCATGGAAATCTTTTTCATGTGCCTGTGACAGACTGTAAATCTTTAGTGACCTTGAGAAAAGGAAAATATTTGACCAAATGCCATTCAGATGCTAATGGTGTACAATAAGAATGATGATATTCAACCTCATAGCAAAGTATTTCTGAGGAGAAACAGTTGATTATAGCAGACTCCTTGCAAGTGTGGCCTTACAATTTAAAGAACCATGTAAATATGTATGTATGTATGTTGTGGACAAATCCAGAACTTCAAGAAGTTTAACGCTTCATCAGGTGACTTAAATATCAGGCTTATGCTTTAGTAATGAGTAGAAAATACGTGCCTAGCCAAGGATAGCTGAGTGAATTGAAATGCTTAATAACAAAAGGAAACTGTATTGTACCACAATTCTAACCAAATACTGCAAATGAGCAAAGTTGGTTGTTTGCTGGTCTACGATGGGAAGTACCATAAAGAACAAAATTTCATACTGTGATGGCTGCAGAAGACCAGAGGGATGGCAAAAGCCTTCAATGAAAGCACCCTTAGCTAATCGCAAAGGCTGGCAGCTCTCCTGTGTGACTTGGGAGGTCAACAGTGTTTGGTTGCTGTCATTTCTAGGCATATCAAGATACCCTCCTGGCCTGAGATTACCTTCCAAAGCATTGTTGCACCATTTAGAAATATCCTTGTTCATGTGGCACTCCTGATTGGCTTGAGGCTGATAATGCAGCCGACTTTACAGCACCAGAAGTCCAGTCATTCTGAACCTCTTAAAGTGTTGCCATACAGTTCTTGATATCTACAGGTAAAGAAATCAGCACAGATGGCAAATAACGTCCTGAAATGGCCCGAGACACACATTGCTCTATTAAGCTGGGCAACAACATGGGCAGTTGCTGGATTAAGAAGGAGGATGGGGGACAAACCTAGCCCAGGAACCCCTGGCAACAGTTCTTGGGAGCAGATATTATAGACTGGGTTCAGAGCATGTGGGATGTGGCCACAGGCCAGTTTGGACTATTTGGCTGTCTAATCCAGTATTGTCTCCTTGGCTATGGTTTTCCAGTTTCTTGGGAAGAGGTCTTTCCCTTGCACTGCCGCCTGAGTATTCTTTAACTGGAGAGGCCTGGGACTGAAGCCAGGCTCTTCTGCTGTTGAGTGATGTAGGTCATCCTCTGTAGACATGCCCTTGCACGCTTGTCTTCTTCTCGGATGGTACTCAGCAGCTTGGCATGGTGGAGTCTCAAAGCTCCCTTGATGTGACCATCATGGAGTCATGGAAGGACCAGACTTCCTGTATGACTGCTTTTCATTGTCACAAGATCTCTGTTGTGTCTGGGTGCTAACATGGATGTGATCCCTCATTGAGATCCTGTGTTGTTCTCTCTATCCCCACACCTCCTTGGCATCTGGACCCTGTTGAGCCCTGTGGTGCTCTTTCTTATTAGGAATCTGTTTTCTGGCCATAGCAAAAGTCACCCAGATGTGTCTGCTTCCTTGTCAGAGACCTAGGAATTTTGTAGAAATGTAACATCGATGTTTTGTTTTGAACTGAGTCCTCCAGAATCTGTTCCCCAGGCTGTGTGTGAGTGGTGGGAGCATGGAGATGGCATTGTGTGGATATGTAGGTGAGAGCAGTGATGCAGGAAATGAGCTGGAAACTGTGGGGTAAGAACCATCCCTATATGTTTAAGGCAAATTGTAATAGTATGCATGAGTTAGGCTTATTGATAATTCTGGAATCCTTCTCAGTTTGGACCAAAACTTGACTAGTCTTGGGATAAGACACAATGAAGATTAAAGCTGCTACATACCACACTTTCTGTGTTTGGTACCAGTTCAGATATTTTCTTTTATGGGAATGCTAGCACATTCCTAAGTTCTTGCTACATTTTGGAAACAAGACCAGGTAATTCAGAATGCCCCCCGGGCCAAGGAGGAAACATGCAGAGGTGTGGATGATGCTTAACTGATGGGTTGTATCCAATGTTTAGAGGCTGCAGGAGGTGTATTGTGCTTCTAATTCAGGGGTGGGTCCCTCCAGGTGTTCTTGGGCTCCAGCTCCCATCATCTCTAGCCAGCATAGCCAATGGCGAGAGTAAAGAGATCTGTAGCCCAACAACTTTTGAAGGGCCACACATTGCCCATCCCTCCTCTAGTTTGTGTGAGGGAATTGTCAGAGCCAAATGGGAGTCCCATTAGATAAGGTGGTGGACAGAAGTGGCAAAAACAAAAGAGAAAAAAAGTTCTCAAATGCCCTGAACGGGTATTTTATTTTGCCTTACACAATTCAGAACTCTCTTTTTGTCATCAAGACATTTTTAAAAAAGAGTCCGACTGCTCTGTCTTCAGGGTTGAAATGCTTCATTTCAACACAGAAGAAAGGGTGGAATGACTCCATTCCCAAAGTATCCAGCGGAAGATAAGTGGTCCCTGGCAGAGAGATTTCCTGTGCAAATAGACTATCCTTTCAATGCACCTGAGGACATTTTTTCTTTGTTTTGTTTTTGTGAAAAGCAAGTGCCTTCTGCTTTGGTTTCATTTCGTTTCATTCCTGGCGATTTATACCATCACAGCACCACCAGGGCAAGGGTGTGGGCTGTTGGTAGCCAAGAAGTGAGATGGAGAAAATGGAGCAAGGGGGAAGCATTAACTCTGCCCTCCTCCAAAGCTGCTGCTCAGATTCTACAGGGGGTCCCCCATGGCTCCTTCTGAGTGAAAAATAAATACGACTAGAACTCCGGCTGTGTAAAGGTAGCTGGACTCTTCCATACAATGACAGGAGCACCAATAATGCTCCCTCTTTCCATGACTTTTAAGAAGTCTCAAGGCCAACTTTGCCTGGACTTCTTTTGGAAGAGAGACCTTTGGACACCGAAGGAAAGATGGGCTGTGTGTGTTTATTTCCATCTATCCTTGCTGATCCCAGGTGAGCAGAGAGAGCATAGCACTCCTTGCAAGCAGCAGAACCACTGTCCCCACATCAGAGTCCCAGAGAGGTGGGTGGGAAAGGTGATCTCCTGTGCCCAGAACCCTTTCTCTGTGTGTGTGTCTCTCAGCATTTGTCTCCCTCACTCTGACTCATCAAACTGCAGTTTTCTTTGTTCCTTTATATACACAGAGACATGAATTGCATCATCTCTGATACGGGGGAGGACAGCTTTGCCCCCCACAACTGTTCCAACCTGCCAAGAAAGATCCGGCTATTCTGTCCCATTGACTTGTAATTCTTGTACTGACTGATGTGGCCAGCACCTGATGATGAGGACACTTGGCAGATAGCACATTTTGGTCCAAACCTGATCTCTTTCCTACAACTGGATAGAGGCATGAAATAGTGCAAGGTGGGTTTTGCTGAGTTGGTGCAACTGAAAGTCCCTGTGAGTGGCCACTGACGCATTGGCTGGCCAAAGGGCCAGTGCCAAAGAAGAGGAAGCGCATCGTCAAACATGAGAAGAAAAAGAGGACACAGATTTGCAAAGAACCCAAATGCTAATTTATATGCAGAGAAGCACTTTTAGAAATAGCAACTGTAATCTAAATAGAAACAGAATGCATCTTCCACAGTGGAGAAGTTTGTAACTTCAAGGCCCCTCTGCCTTGCACTGCCTTCTTATGTTTTGGTCTTTTCAGTCTTTAATCAGGCTAGTATGGAACAGTCCTTCAGACAGGGGCACCTTCAAATCAAGCCTTGTCTTCTGAAAAAGGAGGCAGATGCCCATTTTTGATTTTATACGCCGCCTCACCCTGGGAAAAGAAAGGACCTGGCCTAAGGTTTCGGCAGAGGCAAGAGTCTGTGTTGCGACAAAGAAGGGATCATGCCACAAAGACAAAGCAAGAGATGCAGGGAGAAAGTACGGGCTGGGAAGGGCAGTTTATCAGGGCCAGGACTGTAAAGGTGCGTATCCCAAACCAAAGCCCCTTTAAGATGGGGGGTGGGGATCAGGGGCAAAATACATAGAAGATGCTGCTCGAGGAAACTTGTACATGGAGGATTTAAACCCTGCACACAAAGGGCCTTGAAGTTGCCATCCAGAGCAAGTGGCTGGCAGCAAAATGAGTGGCAGAGTATAAGTCTGTGGTCATAGCCTTCCCCACCAGGGTGTGATGCACGCATTTATATATAAACTATAGTAATTGTCTCTCCTAACTTAGCAGGTGCACTTTTTATCAAAATGATGCGCCCTCTCTTGTCCAGAGTTTTGTAGCTAGCTACCTCAGGCCAAAATACACATGAGAAACATACAACTATGCGACTCTCTCTCTCTCTCTCTTTCTCTCCCTCCACCCCACAATGGCATTCCCTGGCTAGAAATTCAGAGATTGCATGTCTGGAATGGGATGAGTGTGAGGGAGCGGCCATGTCACAAGTTCATACTGCGCCCCTCAAAATGAGTGCCTGCACATTGGATGAAGAGGAGCATCAATGCTCCTGCATGGCTGTTTTGGCTGATCGTTGCCAAGGGGTTGCTTCTGAAGCTTCCATCGGGCAAATCTGCTTCCACTCGGAGCAAAGGAGTTGCACATTAAAGTCACACATTGGGAGAAGGCAGAAAGGGAGTTTTGCACATGCGTATTACTAGAGCATCTGGAACACATTACTGGGGAGGAGAACAGAAGGGGATGCATGTGTGTGTATTCCAGAGACATCAAGAGAGAGAGAGTGTTATTTTTTTAAAAAATGGGTGTGAGGTGAAGAGAAGCTAAGAAAATAGAGTTGAAAACTACCAGCTATGACCAGTGTGTTGAAAGGCAGGAGAGAAAGCAAATATGAATACACATATTTCCACAAATTCATCTCCACATCTGCCGCAGACAAATTTGAATACTTTGCACCATTGTCAAAGTCTGGGTTTATATCATTTCTTGAACATCTGGGTCTCATATGTTCCAAAAGTTTGTGACTTTTGGCAGGAACTGGAATGCATTCTTTTTATAGAGATTAGCAAGCTGTCATTCATTCTGATGGGTGGCCGCATATTCAAGAAGCAAAAGGATCTTTTGAAGGTGTACTACATTCCAGTGGACTTCACACTTTGTCATACAGATCCCACCCATGGTCAAAATTATTTTTTGCCTCCACTTCAATAATCCCTGTGAAACTGGCCTGCCTCATAACCAAATGGGCTCTTGAAAGGTAATCCTTGGCAGGGTGCTTGTAGAACGGGGGTGGACAACTCCAAGAGGTCCAGAAGACCTTTCCAGATCCCAGCCTCCTCCTGTGCAGCACTATTTTCTTAAAAAGGGATCTTGTGTCCACTGCCTTTTGCTTCCAAGCTGCATATGGCCTTTTTGGTGCGTCATAACAGCTACGGAGGTCACCGTGACCAGTCTGGATGTAAGAATTGTACAGAAATGTTTGCAATTGACGGGTGGTTGGCGGAGGAGGTAGGGGCTGCAGCAAGAGGGCATGGCCTTCTCCAGTCATAGAGAGTGACATCCCCGTTTCCCTAGATGTCCTCAGTGAGGTAGCAAAAGGTAAGGACATGAGGATGCTTTATGAGGTTGTATGGAGATGTGATTGCTTTTGTGGTGTGGTTGGATTAAGACTAGGAAGGTGCTAGAGAATGTGAAGAAAGCCAGTGTAAAACAATGCACAGTGGAACAAAAAGTCCCAACTTCAAGTATAGGCTGATGGGATCTGTTGGGGTCAGTCCAACACTCTCTAACCATGACACTGCTTTCTCAGTCTGCTATCTGAACTTTATAACTGTGGTTGAGCGATGTCCATGCCCTGCTCTCCCTTCTCATCTTTACATTCGGTAGACCTTCAGATGCAGTAGGGATATGCCAAGTGGTGTCCGTCCAGGTGTTTTGGACCACTGCACCCATGATTTCTGATCCATCTTTCCAGGAAGATGAGTCCCCAGCTAGTCTATACACTAAGGAGAAAGACCATCTCCTCCCCAACAAGCCTGGCCCTGTGTTGGGATCTCTGGGAGAGGCCTTTTGGCCAATGTCGACTGCTCTGGAGGTGTGTTTGGTGGCAATCAAAAGAGGCTGTTCTTGGCAGCGGCTTCCTGGCTGCGGAGAGACCCGCTCTGGAAGGATTTTCTGCTACACTGTCTCTCTGCTGGTTCTCCCATGGGCAGGCAGAGCCTTTTGGCATGTGAACAGGTCTGTGGGGCTGGATGGACACCGTTTGCATCCTGTTACTGTTGCACTGCTAATTGCATTTTAATGCATTTGTTTTCTTATTGTTTCACTCAAGGGTTATTTATTATGGTGACCCACCCTGAGTGCCATTTTTCTTGGTAGGAAGGTGGCAGTGATTCTGATGGCTCAATGACCGGGTCCCTTCCAACGTCTGTCCTCTTCCCTGCGTCTTCACCTGCTCTTCTTGGTGATGGTTGGTCCTCTTATCCCAGCCTATCACTGCCCAGCCCTCAAGGGCATGTGTTGCTGTTGACAAGCTCATAGCAATGTGTTGTTGTTGTTATGTGCCATCAAGTCATCCCCAATATATAGCAGCCCTACGAGCAAAGGCCCTCCGCCACGTCCTGTCCTTCACAGCCCTGCATTAGCAGGTCAGGAAGAGGGCTTGCTGGTGGGGAGGGTGCCCCCAGGACACCCTGATTGGGTGGCTGAGCAATACTTAAATGGGGTAAGGGATGCAGCTGGGTTCATTTGTGGGAGAACCTCTGGATGTGCACAACCATGGGGAAAGCATTGCATGTTCATGTTCAGCCTTGGTCAAATTGGATGTGTCCATCTAATGGTTTGATCAATGTCTGAATACAGCCAGCCACTTATTTGCAGAAGTCACTAATAATAAAATCAAACACCACAGGAAAATGTCCACATTTTAATCTTTTGTAGCAGCACTGGATAACTCTATGAACATGATCAGCCAAAGTCTGATTTTATTCTTAGTGATTTGTGTGTGTGATCTCTCTATTAAGAAATGGCAGGTTGAATTAAGGCATTGATCTCCTCATTGTCTAGTGATACACATTTGTAATTAGATGAGTTTCCAGATGGTTTTTGCACCCATCCACTGCAGTGGGAGGAAACACCTTTGGCTGTTGATGGAAAAACTGGCGTCAAGAAAGGGTGGCCTACCTAAAGCATCAAACTGTAAGAATCCCATTATCCTAAGATGAAATAGGGAGAGCTTTTAAAGCTATGGGTGGAGAAAGGGACAGAGTAATGGTGTGGTTCAGGAAACAGAAGGAAGGTAATGGTTTATTGTATTTTAATTTATGTTGTAAGCCGCCCCGAGGCTTTGTTGTGATGGGGCGGCATATAAATGTTTTAATAACTAACTAACTAACTAACTAACTAACTAACTAACTAACTAACATACCTGGGTGTGTAAAGAGACAACACAGGCCGGTTCCCTCATATGGGCCTGATGGCTACCTCCATGCTCTTTGGCCAGTATGGTGAATGGCTTGCTCCTGGAGGGTGATGGAAGGTGTAGTTGGACATATCTGAAGGGCAGCAGTTTGGAGGAAGTGGAGTTGTGGAAAGGAGATAGCAGACTACTGTAGCAAGTGTACAGTGATTGCACGGAGTGAATGGGCAGGCAGGTTCTGCTCCCAATGCACACACATTAAATGCACATTTATTTATTTATTGAATAAAAATAGTTCTTGGCTGCTTTTCAAGGTAGAGGCCCTTGCAAAGCTACACACAGGACTAAAACTGGTATGATAGCGAGTGTGCTAAAGACACAATGGAAACAGTAAGGATGCAATCAAAACCGTTGAGAACCAGCCTAGCAAGTGGGTGTGCACTTGGGGACAAGAGAAACAGGTTCTAATCTTCATGAAGCTCATGAGTGTCCTGGGGGTCAGTCATTGACTTAGTCTAGTCTACCTCACAGGGTTGGTGTGAAGGAAACTTGGAGAAGAGGAGGAGTATGAAAGCCACCTGGGGTTGCTTGCAAGAGGGAAAAATGGCAAGATATACATATAATGCCATAAGAAAGAGAAAACTAACCATGAATCCAATAACATTGCTCAACAGAACATTGTTAAACAGAAACATGCTGTCAAACAGAAATGACAGTAAGCTTATCAAGAGACGGACCCGGGAAAAGAACACATTTTCCAGGCCTTCCTAAAAGCCCACAGTGATGAGCCTGGTGGACTCCTCTTGGCAACATGTTCCAGAAGATGCTGGCTGCCCATCAATGAACTCGCCTTGTGGGGCTGAGGAGGACGATCCTCCCTCACTGGCCTTCAGGTGCCAGTAGAGTGACTTGGGTGAGAACAGACATCCAGTAACTTGGTCCAGTCCAGGGAAGTCTTTACAGGGTCTGGGAGAACCCCGTGCTTGCCGAACTCTCCACATGCAAAGGACTCTTTCCAAATGTTACCACGCAGGTGCACAGTCTGGGGAGCAGAGCAACGCTGCTCCCTCCACACATCCATTCTTTCCTGCTTCCGCAACTGAGGAGCAGGTGTGGCCCCTCATTGGAGGCCTGTCCTCTCCCAGCCTCTGGGGTGCATCTGTCGAGGCTCCGACTGCAGCTGCATCTCCTGCATTGTGGGGCAGCCAATCATTCTCTATTTTGGGGCCTGTCCAGGCTCCTTGTGGGGAGAAGCAGGGGCTGAGACGTGGGGAACTGACTGCACGAATGAGTGACGTTAGGGGGAGGTGTGGATCACCCTCTAGACGGGCACAGAAGGAGACTTGGTTACTGCGACCTGATCAGGTGTTCAAGCTGTCTGTTGCTATGGTAATGAGGATGAGCAGGAGTGAGAGAGAAACAGCAGCCTGTCTTTCCTCTTGGAGCCACGTCTCTTTCCTTGCCGTCCTGGTGGGTTTTAGATTGCATTATGCACCAGGCATTCTAACGCCTCCCTACCTTTCTCACATGGAAGGATAGGGAGGGATCAGATGCTGACACTGCTACAGATCTCTGAGCAGTGCCCCCCTCTGCCTCCATGCTTACAGGCAGCAATTACCTTGCTGACAGCTCTGGGGCAGCTTCAGTATGGGAAGATTCCGGTGCTTTTTTTCTGTGCTGGCGTTCTTGTCTTTACCATGGATGCAAGGCGTACTGGGTCTGTGAGGGCTCTGAGCAAAGGAGGAGGGTGGCATCGGTGGGGCTTCCCAATGGGCAGGCATTTTCATTTCCCAGGATGCTGTTCAGGGAGCACTGCTCTGTGGCATCCTGGGAATTAAAGTGCAGGCTCCTGGTCTCCCACTGGGGGATGCCGTTAGAATTCAGAGTGATGCTACATTGTGTAGCAAATGCCCTGCTCTGTGACAACATTGGAGACTTCACTGCAGGGGCAAGGAAGTCCTTGGCAGTGCTGGAGGGCAGAAATGCTGCTCCTCCATCCCAAACGCTACAATGGGCTTGCTCGTAGCGTGATCTTGGTGGGATGGCTTTCAGGAACATATGGGCTGCCCATGGGCTTGGCATTTGGCTGGCACTGGTGGAAGCAGCTCACTCTATGAATGGAAACATCCATATGGAAACGCCTCAGAAATGGCCAGTGATTGCTCATTGAGCTGTTATGGGCTTTTGAAAGCCATAGAAAAGCAGTTCATCTGATCGTTGTGCAAGCACAACTGTCATTAGGCTTCCTAAGACCAGAGCACACCGACATTCTTCAACTTTCCCCCGTCTCCCCTTAAAAAACAAATTGCACCAGGCTGAACGAAGGATTGTTTTGCCCCATTAAGGGCACCTCGCAGTAAAACCTCAGATGCTCTGCAAGGGTGTGCATTCATGTTGAAAGAAGAAAAGCAAAGTGAATGAGCTCCATTTGTTTCCTTCCTTTTACGTATGGGGATGAATAGAAACCCAAAGGAAAGCACCGAGATGGGGACAGCAGTTCATAGGTGGTGTGGCCAAAGGAGGAAAAAGCGGGGCCAGAAAGGCCAAACTATTGGAGATGAAGCTCTTTGTGCCAGTAGCCAAGTCTTTAGCTAGAGAGGGCATTTCAATCTTTTCAGGTGGGCAAAGTTTGGTGCAGAAGTTGAAAACCCTCAAAGCAGCCTTTGGATGGGAGCAAGGAGTTTGAGCTAGGGGAAAAGGCATGGCCAAATTTGTCTCCTTGCACCCTGAATTCAGTGTTTTCAAGTTGGGCTAGGTAGGCATGTGGTCTGCCTGCCTCTCTCTCTCCTCTCTCTCTCTTTCCCCCTCTTCTCCTTCCTTCCTTCCTTCCTTCCTTCCTTCCTTCCTTCCTTCCTTCCTTCCTTCCTTCC
>JAIXND010000674.1:7074242-7099289 GCA_023646645.1 Varanus salvator macromaculatus | reverse complement strand
TCCTTCCTTCCTTCCTTCCTTCCTTCCTTCCTTCCTTCCTTCCTTCCAAGATCAAACCAAGATCTTTAAAGATCGTGCAGGGGATTTGAGAGGCAAGAGACTTATTCAGGTATCACATTGCTACTTTCTCTTCAAAAAGATGCTCATGGGATCCTGATGATGAAATTACATCTTTCCAAGATGCTGACAGGTTAAACCTTTGTGGAAGTGCACAGGTAGCAGTTTATCTATTGATTGCATCGAGAGGGGGCTCTCTAGAAAGGGATGACAGCAAGGAGCTTGTTGCAGTGCAATCCAACGAGGCTGCCTGCAGCCCTCTGAATGCAGAGGGTTACGGGCATCCTGGGTAGGCGAGGGCAGAAGGACTGTGAAGGCAAAGCTTGTCTCCACACTTCTCCACCACACAAGAGAGAGCTGATTTCAGCCTTCTGCAGGCTTTGCTTTAGAGCACAGTGGAGGGAGGCCGAAGGATTAGCAAAATGCTTTATACACTGGTAGACCCTACATTTTTCCTCCACTCCCCTGCCCTCCCCTCCAAAACCCATGGCCAAGGTCACTCTCAGAGTTGCAGCCAGTGTAGGTGGAGGGAGCATTCTCCAAGTGCAGCGGACCACCTCTGACTGGAGCAAACACCAGGACTGGAGCTGGGACTTTGCATAATCCTATGGCTATCTAATTTCTCTCTAGTGGCCATAGGCTTGCACCCTAAAAAGCTTAAAATCAGGCTAGTGCAGGCTAGATAGGCCAGCTACGAAGGCAAATCCAGATCTTTCTTCAGCACCAACAGGCATCTTAGCAAGAGCAGAGGGCCAAATATTCAAATGACGAGCGATCTAGCAATGCAATGGAAACCAGGCCTCCTTTCTTGGCCCTCTTTTTTCCCTGCTTCATTGCTCCTCCCGGGTCAGTTACAGCAATGCATATCGTTTTAGGCTGGTGTGACTACACTGCTGTTAAGAGGCTTTGGGTCACGCTGTAACCCCAGGCAGTGCCGTCTAAGCTACACCAAGAAAACTCAAGCGATGTAATTCCATACCATCTGGCCAAAGTCCCAGTCCAGCTTTCAGGCTGGGCAGAGGGAAGAGGAATCTGCTTTGCTCATCTTTGTGTTAGCAAAGTAATTCACTGCTGGACCAGGTGAGCTCAGTGTTGGCAGTCAGGTGGCAGCTCTCCCAGTTTGTGGTATGAACTGGCGAGACCCAGAACAAACTGGGCAAGAACAGCCGCCCAGGAAGGCCTCGGCAGTAATAGGTGGCCTATAAATACATGGATAAATAAAATACATGTATAAGAACAGTCCAGCCAAGGCAACATGGTTTCATCCCAGCACCAAAGCTTCTTGGGACTGCACCATAGACATTGCAGCGTTCCCTGCTTTTGAAGCAAGACAATCCATCTCCACCCCGCAAATGTGCCACTCAATACATTTGTGGTATAGGGTATCAAGTAATGCCAGAGGTAGGACACTGTCCCTTCCAGCTTCTCCAGGGGGCACTGATTCATGCAGGTTGTGCTGGGCCCTCCAGCTCACCAAAGGACTTTGTGGTGCATCAAAAGGAATTTTTCTCAGTGAACTTCTATCTCCATTGCTAATTTTGCTCCCTTATCTGTATGTCATCGTTGGGATGAAACCCAAATACCTGCCTCTCTTCTGGGCTCAAAATGAAGGCAGAAACCATATCTCACTTGGGCAAGTCTCCACCCGAAGCAAGAAGCATGCCTCTTCACAGGGGCTGGGTGAATATGTGAGCCAGCCCTGCCTGGACAGCTCAGACCAGTGTGGCACAGTGCTTTGGAGGCACAGTCCCATGGATGTCTTCTCTGGACCAGCCATCAGTGGGTGGCTTCCCGGCTTTTCTGCAGCTTGTCCTCCATTCTGAAAGTTGCAAGACACCTCCTAAGGTGTAATAACTGGCAGTGGAAACTTCAAGCCACAACAGGCCAGCATTTTGTAGTTCGGCCATTCCTCTTTTGCTCTTCACCTACCCCCTTCAGCCCTGCCTCCTACTGGAATGTAGTCCCCCCACCAAGAATTTCTCCAAAGAACTTCTCCAAAGAGCCACTCACTCAGCAGGCTCACAATCCCACAGCCTTTCCCTTCCGTGCTGCAGACAGAATGAAAACGTAACCAATCTCCGTACATCGCTCTTGCAATTGTAAAAATCATCGTAATTGGTAGTAATCCAGTGTTTCTCCCACCAATCCACATGGACATTTAATTACAAATGCTCCAGCATTAATGCTTTTATTTCTGCCCTCCAGGCAATTCCTTCTTCTATAAAACATACATATTGATTTGCTAATGCTGTATAGCACAATGTTGTATTTAAATTTGAAAGAGGATTCAGGCAATTGACGTCCAGGGGCAGTGGAGTGCAACAGATGAAACAGAGTTGGAGCTTAGGATATTTAGAGCGAAATGAAAGATTGCCAAAACTATAAGCCATGGAGGTACGATGGACAGTGGGTTGAATCATTATTATTGTCATTATTATAACATTTATATCCCACCCTTTTTCCTTCTCGTGAGAAACCCAAGGTGGTTTACCTTGCCTGCCTCTCCATTTTTTTTTTTTTGCTTACAACAGCCCTGTGAGGTAGGTTAGGCTAAGAGTCATTGCCTTGCCCAAAATCACCCAGTGACTAGTGCAGAGTCATAGCCAAGTGCAGATTCTAACCCAGATCTCCTGACTCCCAGTCCAACCACTATATTCCACTGGGTTTCATATGACACAGGCTCTCAGTAACAAATTCTAAGGTTAAAATTTATTCTTTGTTTAGACTTATCCAGGGCTGGGAAATGAATAGCTGGCCTACATTTTTCCAAATGCACAATGCTGGAAAGAGTATAGAGGTGGGAGCTGGATTTTACCACATGGTTAGCGGCAGCATCTCCATGAGAAACTGAGTGGAAGAAACCCAATGAAATTTCTAAAGAAAGAATTGGCAGAATTGTTCCACGGCCTCCTCTAATGCCTATCAATCTCCTCCTCATGCATATTTGCCACTTGTTATCCTCTTGCAAAGGATGCAAACTGCTCACACATGCCTCCGCTTCTCCATTTTTATCCTCATAACATCCCTGCGAGGTAGGTTAGGCTGAGAGACCATGAAGGGCCTCATAGAATCATGGAATCATCGAACATTAGAGTTGGAAGGGGCCAAGAAGGACATCAAGTCCAACCTCCTGCTGTTGCAGGACACCAGGTTACACCATCTCACTCAGAGGCCTGTCCAGTTTCCCCTTGAATGTCTCCAGTGTGGGAGAGCCACCACCTCTCTAGGCACTGGTTCCACTGCCACATTGCCTTGACACTGAGGAAGCTCTTCCTGATGTCCATCCTGACTCTAGGTAGTCACAACTTGACTTGATTATTCCATGTCCTGCACTCTGGCATCAGAAAGAAGAGGTCTTGACCTGCCTCTTTGTGACATCCTTTGAGGTGCTTCTGGAGGGATATCATGCAGGTGGAGGTGATCCCCATCCCCTGCTGCTACCAAATCCTTTTATCTGGAGTTGTCTGGGACTAAGTCCAGGATATGTTACATGCCATGCAAGACGTGTGCACCCCCACCAAGCTGCAGTCCCTTCCAGATTCATCCTGGGATTTGGCCAGATTTTTGAAATGATCTGATTACTTCTGGCAGACTAGGATAAACACATGACCTACAAAACTGCAGGGTTGTTGTTTCATGATGGTTTTTTTTGCAAGCCACCCAGAAGATAAGATGGAACGATGACCAAACTGTTTGCCATATCCTGCTATGGCAGTCTCTTGCTTAAAGTAATTACCATGAATTTGCGATATTCTGAGTCAATTCAGCCTGTGAGACTCTGTAATTATTTGATGATTGCATGTTTTAAGTCATGTGGCGGCTCTTATGTGTCTGGACTGCACTGGGTATGCAAACCTCTGAGCATTTCTGTTTATGATTAAATGCCCCGAGGCTCATTTGGGGATGACCTATCGTTTTAGGCAAATAAATAGAACTGAACGGAGCCATTGCATATTTCTCACATACCTGCACACAAAGATAAAGCAGAATGGTCCTTGGCAAGGAACTCATTGTCTGAAGTCAGGGGGCTTGAGCTTAGTTCAAAATGAATTTGAGAGAAATCCAGCTTATTTTAAACCTGTTTTGATTTTGGGAATGCTAAAAGAAATACATCCCCCATTTGCTTCCTTGTATCTGTTTGACGAGGATTTGTAAATAAATAAATAAATAAATAAATAAAATTTGTTTCTTTTAAGGCTTCAACAGGGTAGCATGTTCTGAAAGATTTCTAGAGTAAACCTGCTGTTTGGATAGTTCTTGGGTTTACTTCAGGTTGCGATGAAGCAGGCATCTAACACATTTGGGCATCATGATCTTTCTGATTTTGAGGGCTTTTTGATCTTGAACAAGCAAGCACAATGGCTCTCACCGCCAAACCAACAACCTGGAGGTCCCACTTGGGACAGCATGCTAACAAACCCAGGGAGGGTGCATTCCTGGGCTGAACAGGTATTGGGAGCCTAAGCACTTGCTCCTGTACAGAAACCTCTGGCTTACTGTGATATCTGATCCTGGCCATATTGTGGCTTGCAGACATTCCAAGGTGCACAATGTCTCCCTTGCCTTCCCCCCTTGAACTCCTAGAATACCTGGAAGCAATCTAGGGGTATCCATGGAGCAATGCAGGGTCCTGTCTCACTTGCCCCCAGCCTGCAGTGTGGCAATGCCAGCCATTCCTTGCAAAACTGGAAGTCCCCGAGTTCAGATAAACCTGCCTACATGGTATGAAGTGTGGAGTGGAAACCTATGGCAGATTGCACAATCCATTTAGGGGTTTAGATAGAGCAGAATGAATTTGGAGCCCTCCCCTTCAAACTTCTCAGAATGAAACCTTATGATTTAACTTGCCCTTTGTTATTTTGGATAGTTTGTGGTCTCTTGCTAGTTTCCGTGATGGCCACGGGAAATAGACACTTCCTTTTAAAGAACTGTTCATTTGAACAAATAAATGTTAATATACGCAAAGCACTGATATCATTTAGCTTGAAAGAACTGGGAACCTTTTTGCAAATACAAAATCTTGCTGAGCTTGCCTTTCAGAGTGGTGGGGCACTGGGTCTGGTGGAGCACAGAGTCAAGCTGCGAGCATGATTATGCATGTATAATAGCAGAGCATGTAGGGCTTGCGGAAAAGCCCTCGCATGGAGAATTGGGCAGAACTCCTGCATTATATTCTTCACTGTCCTTTATACTGTGAATCTAGGGAAAAATTGGCTAGTATACTACCCACCTTTATTGCCTGCTCTGATTCAGAGAAGTTTCTGCTATCAGATGCTGATGCATATGTGTCTTATCAAGTATTTCTTTTTGCTCTCACAGCTAAAAAGATAAAAACAAGGGAGGCTTTGAAGGGGACACCATCCTGAATTACACCGGGTCTGTCCATTAGTATTATGCTTTAATACATTTGATTTATGGTTTTATTTGGTAATTCAGTGTTTTACCTAATTAATTTGTAATGGCCTATGGCTAAATGCAGTAAACTGACTGACTGACTGGCATTAAGAATTGGAGATTGGTTACCAGCTATCTCATCATGCATCATGCAATGGTTTTTCTGTACCTGTGCAGCAATTTCCAACATTATGATGTCTGGTAGAAAGAACTATGAAACATATCACTGCACGCACGAGAGGGAGGGAGGGAGAATTTTTATGAAAGTAAAATCCTAGATTGTTAGTATTACAGCACTGTTCACTGGCTAATGAGTTTGTTAGTGAGTTTGGAGTCCACACCCCTCCATTACCATATGGCTGCCTTGGGATGCGGAAAAGGCAAATTCATGTTGGCATTTTTCCTTCTGCATTGGAGTGCAGAAAGAATGAGGAATCTCCTTAGATAAACAAAAAGCCAAAGTGCATTTTTCCTCACAACCTTGATGCAAAACCAGAGAATTGCAGATAACCTTATCGGTCTTTGATTAGTGGACTTTTCTAAGCCTAAGTACGTGGAGCTGGACATGACACATCTTTTCCCCTTTCCTTCTTCTTCCTCCTCTCCTTCTGTTGCCTTCACTGTGATGAATTTTAAATAGTAACCTCCACCACACAGGGACCCATCCCTTTGCTATTCTTCTGTCTGTCTTCATGAGCAATATAAACAATACTCATAAGAACTGCTATCTGACCAGAATTGTTGTGGTCTGGGGTGTGGTTGTGCAGGGGTCCAGCCAGCTCATCATGACCTCTTCCAGAGTACTCTGTTCGAAAGTTTATGAGAATTTAATTTCAGTTTGCATATCACTCAGAACTCCCACAATTGCTGCCTCAAATGCAAACATGAAGAGAAGTACCATATTTTTTGCTCTATAAGACTCACTTTCCCCCCCCCCTCAAAAGTAAGGGGAAATGTCTGTGCATCTTATAGAGCGAATATGTGCGTGCAGTAAGTCTGTCAGATGTGCAGCCCATGGGGAAGTGATGGGGAATGTGCCTGTGATTATGTGCCCATTTGATTCAGAATATTTTTTTTCTTGTTTTCCTCCTCTAAAAACTAGGTGCGTCTTATGGTCAGGCGCATCTTATAGAGCAAAAAATATGCATATGGTATATGTTCTCTAAATACATTTGCCAGTTCTCTAAATTGTGTGTGTGTTTGAAAAGTGTGTGCTTTGAAACAACACGTACTTTAAAACCAGCATTCATTTTCAAAGATGCACATTTCTGAAGATGCACACTTCCATGTTTGTTTTTAAAAGTCCATTTTTTTCCAGAAGAGGCATGCTTTAAACATTTTACATTTTCTACACTTTAGTCAAAGAAGAAATGTGCAGTTCCCCCATTTGATCAAACAGAAGAAATAAGCCATGAATGAGAAAGTGATTGAGATGAACCAGGCTTTGAGATGAAACTTGGAGAACTGGGTATGGATGGAGTACCCTGGGCTTTCTGTCCATCCATCTGTTTCTAGCACTTTCTAGTGCTGTTCTGTTCCCCAGCCACAAACTCTGGCATGATCCTGTCCACACCACAATGTCAGCATCCCCAGTCTTCCTTGTTCTGTCTTTGAGCTCCCAGCCCCTTGGGGCTTCCTCTCCTAAAAAAATTGTGCACTTTTGCAAATCTTGCAGCTTCTCTGACCCTGACATTTCTCCCTTGCATGTGGTTGCTGCTTTTTGGCTATGTGAGGAGTGGGAATCAGAGAACTGAGTTAGCTATTAGTGTGCATGATTAATAATCCACGTCTGGACTCCTCTCTGTCTTAATTGCTTTTGGCATGGATATCCTATTCATGAGGAACACAGCAGTTTCTATGACAAGGTGCAATAGCTCCACACTCAGGAACTATCTTGAGTTTATTGTTCATGTTACTCACTCAGTAATCGATGAAGGGGGTGCAACTTGAGGTTCTCCCTTAATTTAACCCCAAATAACCCACCTTCCTTTTTGATTCATCACTCTCAGCTCAGGACTATACCAAGCAACTGGCTGGGCTCTGCACAGAAAGAGAGAGCACTTGGGTGCAACCGTGTTTGCTTCCCGTGTTATCTCCATGATCCAGAACGTGACCAGCCTTCAACAGGAGCCCAGCAGGAAAATCCTCTGTAGCCTTCTGGAATCCAGTGGAATCCCCCACTGCCATATCTCTCCTACCCATGACCACTCAAATAGGGGCACCCTCCTGGGTTGTTCTGTTTCCAGGCACATGTTGAAATGCAAATAAAAAAAGATGCCCTCATTCCTCAGTGCAACAGCTAAGAAGGAGCAGGGGAAGTCTACTATTGTTCCTGTTTGCAGCGAGCTGCTCCCCTCTGCTTCTGCTACTGGTTTGCAGAGTATATTGAGTAGAGAGCAAGACAACAAGAGCTCTCCTCTCCTGCGTCTTTTCCCAGCAGAAGTAGGAAGAGCCTTGTTGGATCGGATCAAAGGTCAAAGACAACACCAGAAAAAATTAGCTTGAGGTTTTACAAAGTCCATTTTCACAGAGATCAGCATTAAAGGACTAAGCATTTTACTATTCATATCAAATTTAAATGTATCATGGCCAAAACTGGTGTGAATTAATAAGATAACGGGAGATATTTGCATTGAGTGACTATCTTGGACTCATTCCCAGTCAGTGATGTACAGGTACTATAAAATCAATTCTGTCTACATTTTCTGGATTGTCAGGTGCCTTTTGTTACACCATCTGCTCACTGACAGAATTGGATTTTGCACAAATGTGTTTGTATACACTTGCACAAATTTGCCCTTGTGCAAATCTGCAGTCTCATAAACCTACAAATCCTATTGAAATGTGCAAACCCTCCATTGTGTATTTTCATATTTATGGGGAACTGTTTATTTTTGGTCAGTTGTTTTATGTGTGTGTGTGCATGTGCATGTGCATGCGTTTGAGTACATTTGTGTAAAAGTTGTGAAAAAAAGAATTTTGTAAGTCTGAAGAATCCGTGTGGCCTTGCAGAAGCTGGTGAGCTGCAAAATCCATAGAATGGATTCATAGAAATTTCAACTGATTTAAATCTGTTGCGAATGCTCCAGCATCTCTGTTCTTGGCATGTCCCCAGCTAATCCAACAGCAGCAGCAGCTGAAGAGAAGGCCCCAGAAAATCCACGAGCAGGGTGTGAAGGCAACAATTAGTACTCGCCCGTCTCCAGAATATGTATTTAGGGGTACATTGCCTCTAACAATGACGTGTGATTTTGCTGCCATGACAAACACTCTCTACGTGTATTCACTCCCATCTTCGTTCTCCCTTTCTTTCACCACTTGTGCATCTTTCGAAGAAGTTTCTATTAAATGTTAAACACTTTAGATGATCTTTCTGCCTTGGTGTTTTGCAGCAAAGAATGGCACTTTGTATTGGTTTTGAAATGGAGCCCAAAGCATCTTTGGGAAATAAAATATAGTGCCTCTTTCAAAACCTTGGAAACAATGACATCATAGGCAAATTGAGCCAAAAAACATTAATAGAAGTCTTTGTAGACTACAGTCCCCTGGGAGGGCTAGTTTAGCAAACTGACTTTGTTTACAAATGGATACAGTGAGTAACCTATACAGTTCCTTTCTTCATTGGGAGCTACTGAAATGTTCCACAGTCAGCCAAGCGTTTCATTGCATCAATGAAAGGTCATCCCAATTCCCACGAGGGGCAAAGATTTGCATACAGAAATAAGATGCATTTTAAGGGACCAAAATTATATACTCTCATCTCCAAAACAGGGAGACTCCCACCAGCATTAGCAAACAGAGATGTTGTGTATGGTATGTAAACAATTATATGTGCATGGAGATGTACATTGTTCAGGATGCTTTATAGCCTGGTACTTTAATAGGACATCTGGATTAAATCCTGCCTTACTGCACCCAATCTTTGGTGAACAGGGAACAGAGCAGACAATATACCTGATCCTCTACTTCAGGGAGGGAGAAACAGCTGTGCAGAGTCAATCCAGTCTGCTACTCCCCATCCGTCCCTCCTGCCCAACAGGGCATGGTTCCTTTCCTTGGCCCCAAGACCTTTCCCCAGCCACCATTCATGTGGTGGTCTCCCAAGTTTTGCTCCCCCCACACTTCAAAAAGGTTGAAATTAGAGCGGTACCTATGCCCCGAACCTGGTCTCATTCCAGGCAGCTACCACCATGACTATCATTAGGGTTGGGAATCAGCCCTTTCGAAATCCATCTCTCAGAATCTACAGACTCCCTCCCATGCTTGGTTTAGCCTTGCAAATTTGGCCGATGAACAAAGCAGTGTTCCAGAAAAGAAAGAAAAGGTGTAACCCAGTATGGGCAGAAGAGAGATTGGATGGTATAACTCATTGGCAGGGCCTGGGTGGGTTCAGGAAAGGCACATGCATGTGGTTAGTCCTGGGCTGGAGACCAGGGAGATCCAGGTTCTAATTCTCTGCACAGCCATGAGCTCACTGGGAGTCTTTGGGCCAGTCACTCATACTTAGCCTAACCTACCCCGCAGGGGTGTTGTTGTGAGGATAAAATGGATTAGAGGACTATATAAGCCCCCTTGGGTTCTTTGTAAGAGGAAAAAAGGCACGATAGAAATGCAATGTAATAATGATTATTATAAAACGAACGCTCATGCTTTTGTATCAATTTGTGTACAATCTTGGAGAGTAAAACATTTGGGAAAGTAAAGAAAATACTCCAAAAGTCCATGGAATGTGTGTAGTTTGTAAGATGCTGGCCTGCTGAGGAAGTCGCAGATCAAATTCATAGAAATCCAAAGTTCTTTGAATTTGATTTGTGTTCCTTTGACATCCCCGAGAAAACCCCACTGGTAATTACTGCCGCATCCCGCAACAGTCTCTTCTCTGCAGATAAAAGAAGATCCACAGATGTTCATTGAGGGTGACTGGGAGCTGGAGGTATCCGTGAAAGCTTAGAAAGGACCTTTCTGTGTCTCCTTCGAACACTGGAATCATGCAGTCGATCCAGTATTTCCAGTCTGAGTTCATTAAGCTGGTTGTTTTTGTCAGTGTTTCACCTTTAGCTGCTAACCATGTAAAGGAGGCGACCGTGGGGCTGGGGAGAGATGCATTGCTCTAAAGGTTAATACAACCTGCAGGAACAATAATAGAAGTGTGTGAGTCGACATTACAGAAGACGCTGCACATAATTTGTGTCCTGGTTCTTACTTCTGATCCTGGGTCGGGCAGCACATGCTGGTATGAATTCCCTTATCTACCCAGTCCCACCTGTTGCTTAATTATCTTCAGACTGTCTAATTACTGTAGCCTTTGGCATAATTAAAACCAAATGGAGATTTATGTGAGTGGTTGCCAAAGGGCCAAGCAGCTCTTTGCAGCAAAGGAGGGGCTGCTCGTTGCCCACTCCAGTCTCCCGCTGACGTTTGCTCCCGTTCCACCTTGCAAGGTGCCATTTCTTTACCTGGTTGTCTGCCATAGTTGTGTGGTTCTGCTGCTCAGGCTGCCCCTGACTGTGGCTGGGTCAATAATTCATGTTATGAGAAGGGTACACACACACACGCACACAACACAGAGAGGTTGTTTGGGGGAGCTTCTTGATCTGTGCCTTACCAAGCAGGACTGGCTTCAGCAGCCATGCTGCTGCTGCTGCTGCTGCTTCTTCCTCCTCCTCCTCCTCCTCCTCTTCCTCTTCCTCTTCCTCTTCCTCTTCCTCTTCCTCTTCTTGTTGCATTCTTAGCCTGTCTTCTTTGCTTCTTATGAGGAACTCGAGGGGACTTGGTCTCCAATTAGTGCTGCATAACTGAGGCTAGAAGCCACCCTCCTGATCCCCCATTATGCTGCTGATGGCCCTCGGGGGCATTGTGAGGGACTGGAATGGCTGCTAGGTCCAGCAACTGGCACTGCTCAGAACTCTGCTGCTCACTGCTGTGAACACACGAGCAGCGCAATCCTTTTTGTGAGTGCTCAAGAGTAAATTCCGCTGCCTTCAGTGGGCTTTCCTGCAAGGTAAATTGAGCACTGAATTGTGGCCTAAACAAAGGACATCTGTTTATATTCCAATGGCTGTGACCATGGGGAATAACTACCAGCACTGTTGAACTGTGGAGAGTTTTGACTTCCCTTGTGAGATGAGGCCATCCTCTTTTCAGCTTTGCAACGTGAAACAGTTGCCGTTGGGGTTGCCCAGGTTGCCGGCCACAAGAACGACTGGGGTGAGACTCCGATCACTGTTCCCCAGCTGGTTGCAGTTTTTCTGTGCTTCCAAACCTCACCCTCTCCACCCTCTTTCTCTTCTTCTTCCCACACCCTCTTTTTCTCCTGCAGGAGGCTGTGAGGGTCGCTGAAGATGTCAGAGAGCCTTGACACTGAAGAGAAACCTCCAGCCCCTCCACTGAGAATGAACAGCAACAACCGCGATTCTTCTGCACTCAACCACAGCTCCAAGCCACTTCCCATGGCTCCCGAAGAGAAGAACAAGAAGGCCCGGCTGCGCTCCATCTTCCCAGGAGGGGATAAAAGTAACGTATCAGGGATGCCAAGGGCTCTCCATTCCAGCCACTCTACAATGGCTTTCCTTGGCGTTTCCACAGCTAGCAGGGGAAATGGCTTAATGTTAAGCAATTAAATTCAGCAGCCTCTTAATGTGATCGTTTGAAAGTGGCATTGTTTAAGTTTTCTCTGTGTTGCTGACTGAAACTGATAAACTATAAGGACGTGAAATGTGAGGACAATGTGATTCCAGATGTCCCTTAGCAGACTGGGCTGTGAAAAGCCACATCCGGCCTGCCTGTCCTAATTCACTTCCCCAGAAGTACATGATGCGACATTGGCCATAAATCACAGAAGGCTCGGTCAGGCCATAGTCAGTAAGGCAAAATACAGATGTTTGCTTCCATATATAATTCCCATGTTAATGGAGTAGTTCAAGGCAGGCGTTATTTCTGCAGTCACTTAAGAAGAGACTTTACATCTGCTCCCCAAGGGCACCGACTTCCTTAGCCAGAGTTTTTGAGGGACCATAAATGAGTTACAAAGAGAAGCACCAACCACATTTCTCTTAGATAATGTAACAACATTTTTCATTTATAGATTTGACTGTTCCTTTCAACATCATTCGATGACCCTTTCAAAACCTATTTTTGCCACCATTCAGAGGAGAACAAAACAGAGTCTATTTTGCTATCCACTGCTCAAAATTATTCTCACTGAAAAGATATGACATCAATTGCAGGCGCTCTCTCCACTGAAAATTGAAGTGCAAACACATTATAGACTAAAGAACGTGTGGGGTGGGCGGGGGGAGAGAGCGAGCGAGAGTGAGCCTGGCTCTGGGAAGAAGGACTCCGTATGTCAGGTTGGTATATGCTCCCTGTCACAAAGTCAGAAACCAACAAATAGGGTGGCCCCGGTTAACAAATTCATTAAGCTGAAGGTGAGGCGCATCCTCTGAACCAGTTATGCCTTGTTAATTTCTACCTCTCAGTCACTCCCTCATACAAAAGCTTACGCTTGTGAACAGGTTACAGAAAGCATTATGAAGTTCTTGGGCCCTTTCATAAATTCGCCCATTCATTCCATTTGCTTATGCGTGAAACCAGTATTTCATCATCTGACATTGTCTTGTGCTACGATTCACCCAACTATAGGAAGTGTTCCAGTGTAGGAACCCCATGCGAGGCACCTGCATGGAAAATGTTGTGAAGTAATGAACACACCTTCATGTTTACTCAGCTCTCTCCAACTTGGTGCCCTCCAGATCGCTTGGAATACAACTCCCATCCTCCCTGACCAACTTTGGGATGGTTGGCTCACAGGAATGGCATACAACTACTCTTCCATTATATGCACATGTACCTGTTGAATGTGGTGGGGTTTATGTCTGAGTAAACATGTACAGCGGGGGTGTCGACTTTCTTTCATCCTGAGAGCCAAGTTCAGTTTTAAAGAAGCATTCAGGGACTGCATTCCAGTCTTGTGATCCTGAACACTGGATTTTTGGGGGACTTAGCACCATCCCTGTTAACTGGGCCGATATTGGCTCACATCTCTGAGATTCAACACCCCTGATGTACAGGCAAAAGGGGTGTATAATGTGTCCAATCAATTGATCAGTTGATCATCAAACCAGTTAATTTTCCAGGATTGTGTAGCCAAAGTTCCAAATTCTATCCCCACCCCATTTTCCTGAAATGCCTTGCCTTGAATAAACCTGAGAGAGAGCTGTACAAATGGATGGCTTTGCAGAAAATAAGTGCTTGTTAACATCTTCTCTCTAGCCAATAAGAAGAAAGAGAAAGAGCGTCCCGAAATCTCTCTCCCTTCAGACTTCGAACACACGATCCATGTGGGCTTTGATGCTGTCACTGGGGAATTCACAGTAAGTCACCTTTCAGAGCTTTCCTCGCCTTTGCTGTGGACTTAGCTCAGTCGCTTTCTTTTGCAGCTGTTGGCCCTCTGTGATGCTAGCAGTTCACAGCATGCGTGAGAGGCAGTGGAGATCAAGTGCGGGGCCTACACGATGCAGTCTGCACATGCATAGGCCCCGTCCTGGTGTGATGCTGAAGGTATGATGGCCCACCAGGCATGATCCCTCCACGGCCCTCCAGGGCTCAGGTGCTTTACATCAAGCACAGTCTGCATGGGCTTTCATGAGAGGAGCTGCACTGGGTCACCCTGCAAGGACCTGCGTAGTTCACTATTCCGCCTGCAACCAGCAGCCAACCAGATGACAGTGTGAAGCGCACCATGGTAGCACCTCCCCACTTGCATGTTGTGTTTGGTCCTGAAGGAGAGGAATAGCCAAGCTTATTTGAGGTACATCAGAGACAGGCAGACAGTCGATCTTCATCGGTGTTGGACTTCCATTCCCAGCATTCCTATCACTGGCCATGAGGCAGGGGCTTCTGGGAGCAAAGGTACCAAATATCTGGAGATTTACCTTCTCACCATCCCTGCATATGCTTTGAATCTTCTATTGCAAATCTAGCCAGCAGTCCCCCCAGGAGACTTGTATGCTGTGATCCATGAATACTGCTGGAAAAGATCTGAGGATGTTCTTTGGATAGGTCTTCTAGAATGTTTTCAGATTAAACAGCTACTGTTTTTATACAGGAAGTCAACACAGGCCTATGGCCTTGCTCTATAGTTCCCATCAGCCTCAGAATGTGTGGCTAATAGTAGTGGTCCAAACCATAAGGGATGTGAGGAGCTCTTAATGGATCTCTGCAAGATGGGAGAATGGGCATCAAACTGTGAGCAAGCGTGGAGTAACACGTGTTGGGGAAACAACCCCAGCATCAAGTATAGGCTGGTGAGACCTGAGATGGCAGTGATGGGGCTAGAAAGGATCTTGGGGCAGTGGCAGACAGCTTGGTATGCGCCAATACCCTGTTTTGGACAGGATGCTCTCACAAATCACACGTATGGGACATGAATGCAAATTCTTTTCCCCTCTAGGTTCCCTTTGCACTTGAAACTCTTTAACCATTGTGTACCAGATCTCTCTCACACTCAATAGAAACAAAAGGAAATCCATAAATATCTTCCAGTAAAATCCATTAAAAAAGAAAGAAATGGCCAATTACAGCAATGAAAAGCTAGAACCGATGATGCTGAGGGGAAGGATGGGGATGGAGATGACACCCCATGGCCTCAACTTAGAGGAAGGGTAGCCAAAACTGGCTAGCCTTCACTCACTCCCTTGGAACTTGGCTACAATGTTCCCTGGGATGTTCTTAATATCCTGGAATATTTTTGATGTTTGCTGCCAAAGAATTTTCTGAGAAACCTAACCCATAAAAACAAAGCACTAAAATATGTAACTAGATAGGCAACCACTTGTATTAATCAAAGGTTTTTCTTTTAGTGCCAATCTGGTTACAACCCGACTTCCAGTGCTTGGAGCCTGCAGCATCCTTTTGACATGAGTCTCAGGATAAAACCAGCAGATTGTGTGCAGCAGACATTTATTGTGCAATAAACAGAAAGGCCCAATTCAGACTTAATGATCTCAGCCCTGTAAATCACAGTTTATCAAATGAGGGCGAAAGCTCTGCCAACATGCGTTCTCTTCCTTCCTCCATTCCTTCACCTGCCTGAAGCCCATATTTCAAGGGTTTCTCAAACACCTTTTCCTGTTGCACCCAAAGCTCTGTCTACAATCCTGGCTTGCAGAACAGGAACCAACTAGATCTGCAACCTTGTTTTGGAGTCAGAGCTTAACCCGGTGTCATAGTTTGGCACTAAAGGGATCTGTGGTTTATTTATGTCCAGAAATAGTGAATTAAGATGTATGAGAGGAGGGCAGGAAAGGGAAGAGGGCAAACGCTGGCATAAAGGCAAATGCTTCTTGTTGGTCTGATAAATGGGGTTTATTGGACTGAGGACATCGCATGTCAAGGGCTGCTGCAGGGAACATTCTCATGAGCACTATTTTTCTTTATTTTCTGTCTCTCAAGCATTTAGTTTCCTCCTCAGTTGGACAGCAGAAATGAATCAATATTTGCAAGCTGTACTAAGGGATAGTAAATTTAGACCTTACTACTACTACTACTACTACATTTATAATCTGCTTCTCTTCCAAGAACCCAAAGTGGCATACAAGACTTTCCTCCTCTCAATTTTTTCTTTACAGCAACACCCTTGTGAAGTATCTAAGGCCGAGAGTCCATGAGAGGCCCAGTGTTACTCCAGGAGCTTAATGGTTGATCAGGGACTAGAATCCAAAAGTTGAGAGAGTGGTGGAGAACCATTTCCTCGTTGCTTGATCCCTTACTGCTCTGGTATCTTTGAGATGAAGAGATCAAGCAGGTCTCCAGAGAGATCCAGGACCTTTCTGGTTCTTTCCCATGTTCTGCATATCCCATGTTTCCTTCATCCAAATGATACTGGCATTATCGGATCCAGCTATAGGAGTACCTCCCATGACAAGAGAAGTAATAGATTAATTTGTGCTCATGTTCAGTCCACGGCCATGTAGCTCCCTGAAATGGAGATTTTAAATAAGAGAAATGCCTGTTCAGAAGATAGAAATTGACCTTTGAGCTCTGTTAGCACACATGGCTGGAAGTCAACCAGGTCAAATTGTATCGCAATTTTCACCAACCAGGTGCCCTCCACCAGATGTGATGGGCTTCCACTTTCACAATGGATGATGGGAATGGTAGTACAATCACTCTGGAGGGTCTCTGCTTGAGGAAGACTGTTGTATACTAAGAAGGTAACAGATTGTTTTGCAGTCATGTGGGCATTTTGCTCTCTGAAGGGCCTGATGGCCGTTGCTTCATAATTGTAGCTGCTTCCAGAAATTAGATAATAAAGGATTGTGCCACCTTGGGCTTTTTTGAACATGAACTGTGTTTTGGATAGTTATATGGTAAGTACATAGAGCTCAGGTCTGTGCTGACGCAAAGCCTTTGAACAAAAATGATTTCTGTGGGGTTCAGCAATCACATTCTCTCTCTTTCTCTCAAAAGTCTGGAAGGACCAGAAAAACACACACTAGTGCGAATATTTCTCCTACATGTCCAAGAAGAGAAGTAGTTGCCGTACTGGTGCGCTGCCTAATTGTCATGTGCCATGCACAACTTGCCGTTTTCTCTCGCCACCTAGTTCCAGTCCCTCTGCTGGCTGAAATTGCCTGCACTGCTTTTAGCTGCATCCAATCTGGGAAAAATGCATGGGCACTGAGGTTTGGCTTTCAGTCATGAGCATCCAAAGACACGAGGCTGTTTGTCATAAGCTCATGTCAGGACTTCACTCCGTCGTTGGTTGGAGCTACCACACATAGAAGGAATTAGGACACACTGCATTAAATGAATTGATTGAAAATGACTAGCCAGACACAAACTTCTGCCCCCTTGAGATCCGTACTTGTTAAACACGATGCTCACACATTCGTCTGGAGGAAAGGGGGACTTTGGAGTTTGAACTGTTTTTGAAGAATTCTGAAATGCATGCTTTTAAAAAGAATGACCCTTTCCCATCTAGGATGAAAAATGGCCACAACACAATCTTTTAAAGATCATAATTCAAAAAGCCAAACTAACATGTTTGACTTTATAGAAAGAGGAAGTGCACTTCAGAATCCTTATCTGCATGTCGACACAAACAAGCACCAAACAAAACGAAAGCATAAAATCAGAACTGTTTGATCATTCACCTCATGGTGTTTCCTGTTCATTGCATAATGGCTGTTTGTGATGTACAGCTTTTAATGAGGTAACTGGAAAAGTCATCGAAGGCTGTAACCCTAAACATATTTAGGAAGGCAAAGGCTCTGCCGAATTCATGGGGACTTACTTCCAAATATGCTCACCTAGGAATGCACTATAAACCATGCATCAAACCATTTCAGAATTGCCAAAATGGCTTAAACACGGTGGGGTGCATCCTACCTACTCCCAATCTTTAAACACTGTGCCTTTGATCCAGTGAATTGGCCATTTATCCTTTGCAATATGATTTTGTAGTGAGCAAAGACGACTACTCCACAACCTGGTTAAAATGTGGAAACAATGCCTCTGAACTTACTTGTGATTTTCCCTCTGTTTTTCAAAGTCTGTCTTCTGGTAGCCCGTCAATTGCTACTCTGTTTGCTGTCTCCCCCTCTTCAATGGGATACCGTCCCTGCCCCACCCCTGCCCCATTTCGGCCCATTGGATTCCACCTCTTTCCCACCTTCTCAGTTGCCCCACCTTCTGTTTTAACTTTCTTTTCTTTCTTTATTTACGTCCATTGCAGCCAGATCTCTATGGCTTACAGATGTGCACAGGGAAGCTTCCAGAGGTGCGTTATGAGCCCAAAAGAAGCTTGCATCCCAAGTGCTTCTTTGACATGTTTTAGCACTGCAGCGGCAGGTTTCACGTGTGTGCAGTAGATTTCGTTGCTTGGCTTCTCCCACTTTCTCATCATTAACCCAATGCCAGAGGTCCCATGCCACACATGCTTTTATTATTTTTTCCCTTTCGTTTTCTTTGCAGAGAACCTCTTATGCAATGAAATGAAACCTGTTTTGGTTAGAATGTGGCTCTAAGCTGGGGTGGCAAACAGGTGATGCTTTGATGTCCTTTCACCAAGACGCTGCTTAGATGCTAATTGTGCAGTCAATGACGGCGGGGGGAGGTGGTCATTCCTGGAATTTAGGGAATTATACTGGATATCCCAAGGCAGCTCCATGCAGACACCCGGCATTTCTCGGTCTGGCATGCAGCATTTCTTCTCTGAGTCCGTGTTGGTCTTTCTTTTCCCGTTTTTGCAAAGGACTCAGGAAAGAGGGTTCCTAGACAGCAACAGCTGCATTGTGTAACTCAGCATTTCCATCTTGGTTCCAAATTGCGGCTCCTCCTCTGAACTCCAGAGAGTGTTTCCCAAAGGCCCTTGAACCCATCAGGAGGCCACTTTGACTTCAAACAGATCCACTGCTATGCTTTGAGCAGAATGCATTCTCTCGTCGGGAACAGCTATCCAGTATAAGATTCCTAAAGCACACCATGTTGTCCTCCAATTTAGAGCAGTGTTTGGATGTCTGCACTGAAGCACCAGGGAAACAAGCTAAGCTTTTCCATCTTCGTTCCATGGATCAGAAAGTGTTGATTTAAGGATGAGCTTCATGCACCTTTTTTCCTGTCACAACCATAACTTTCTTTTTTGTTGTTGTTGTTGTTTTCAAACTTGGATCCAGGTTTTAGCTCTGTGTTTTAAGAGAAGATGAGAGAATGATTGGACCTCCCGTGAAGTGTCCAGTTTTAAACTGTCAGGCATCAAAGCGAGTCTTTGACAGTGACCTGCAGGTAGCATGGGATTCTTGATAAAGAACTTGTACTGCAGAGGATCTACTAATGCTGAGAAAATGCCCCAAATCATTATCTCCCCCGCTTGCCATTCACAGGGGATTCCTGAGCAGTGGGCCAGGCTGCTACAGACCTCCAATATAACAAAATTGGAACAAAAGAAGAACCCACAAGCTGTTCTGGATGTCCTCAAATTCTATGATTCCAAAGAGACAGTAAACAACCAGAAATATATGAGCTTTACATCAGGAGGTAAGCTGGCAATGGCAGGCAAGAAGATATCGCCAGGACCAACAGAATATGGAAAGGGGTGGAGTGACACATTTGGCTGAATCGGCCAAAATGGCAATCTTTGCTTGATCACTGCATGCGTGTATGAAGAATAACCCCCTGTCCCTCGAGGAGCATTAACACTGATGTGAATTAGTGCAAACAGAACAACATTCTGCTTAAAAAATTAATCCGTGGTTGACAGAATGAAAGACAGCCAGCAATCTGTGAGATACAAGTTTACACAAAGGTTGTGTGGATCTTGAAAATTGATTAGGAGAGGGTTATACACGCTTTTGAAAGATACGCTTTTCGCGCAGACCTGTCGAATGTATGCATGCTGTACCATGTATTTCTGAAGTCACATTGCAAGGTTGGAGATGATGGCCATCAACTGCAGACTAGATGCAAGTCCATGGTCAGCTCATGGAGGAAGGGAAATCACAAGGAATTTTCTGGACAACAGCCTGGGAAGTGGGCTGGATGGAGCCCCTTTAGGCTGTCCTGTTTGTATCACCTGACTTTGCCGTGTCTAGCAGTATCACATCTTTCTTCTCCTTCCTCCCCTAATTGCTCAGTTGACATTTCAGCTCTATCAGGGCATCATGAACATTTCTTTTGCACATTTCAGATAAGAGCGCCCATGGATACATTGCAGCCCATCCTTCGGTGAGTAAAATACCTGCCATTGGATGTAAATCAATCTCCTTCCAGAAAGCCTCCCCTTTTATGGTTTAATCCAATATACAGCCAACTAAAATAACAGCAATTCACTGGGATCCTTTGCAAGGATATTTCAAACAGCAGTGGATATTTAACTAATGCTGAGTTATGCCAGAAACCCCCAAGATGTACTGAAGACAATCCATGTCAACTTTGAGTTCTCAGAGTAAATGCTCTTCATTTTCCATGCCAAATGAGTGAATAGGGACTCGTCCTTATTTGTTAACATTAAGTGAATTAATTTTGAATGGGCCGATCATGGCAGAAGGAAGCCGAAATATGGCATGTACTGTGTGGCCTGTGAGAGCCCCGTGTGGTTTGTTTTGCCAGTTTTCTTATTTGTTTGTTCTACCAGTTTTGAAGGGGTAGCAAAAGGGCTGTGATGGAGCAAGCCAGTGCCAAGGGTCAGCAGAGTTGGACTTTTGCTGATGGCCACATCCTAGAAGGCGATCCACTGAAAATTGCTCTCTCCTTGTTTGCCTGCCTCTCACCTGTGTGAAAGGAGAGCAGGGGGTGCCATTGATGGCTTGTTCATTGTCTCTCTGCCTGGAAGACAATTGATGAGACAGGGGAGCAGTGAGAGCTGCTGCTGCTGCTGGCAAAATGGGAGATTCATTGAGATGGAGGCATCCATTGAGGGCGCCTCACCAGGGGATGGAGCCACAAAGGTGGGCCAGCAGTTTCTGGTCCTTTCCTGCTGACGATTGGTTATGAGGTGGGGCCTGAGTGGTGGTGAAACTCCCCATAGGTGCATGAGGACACTCCACAAGCTCGGATTCTCCAAAGCAAGGTCCCACTTTGCATGAAGTGGGTCCTGCCTGAAGGGACCTGAGTTGGACTGGCCCACTTTCCAAAGTCGGGTTGTTCAAATCCAATTTTCTGTTTCATGGATGCCTTGACTCATCAAAAACAAGCAGGCATTCCACCAGGACACAGCTGGCCAGCAGGTTGCCATCCACCCACCCTCCCTAATTAGCAAAACCAGCAGCGGGTGTGGAAGTGGCGGACAGCCAAAGCAACAAGAGGCCACGGCAAGGGGCGAGAAACAAGCGAGTCGCACTGGGTTCCTTTCATAGATGCATGCTAGGCCTCCCATGTTCTGACAACCATCTCATAATTGGCTCAAGCCCTCTTTGCCTGAACTTCTCTTCCGACAGAGCACAAAAACAGCATCAGAACCCCCACTAGCCCCACCAGTTTCAGAGGAAGAGGATGAGGACGATGAAGAAGACGACGATGACAATGAGCCACCACCCGTTATTGCCCCCCGTCCAGAACATACGAAATCAGTAAGTCCTCAGTTGTCATGTCAGCTGTTGCCTTCTTCATAGGTCAGTCTCTATGCCACAGTTCTGCAAAAGTGCTAAAAGCAAAGCGGAGAGCCTGGAATACAGCCCTGGATGCAAAGTCAACAGTTTTGAGAATTTTCAATTTTCAGACGTTTCCAGCCCTTATGGCTATTTTAGGCATACCAAAAACATAGGCAAGGACCGATGAAATTTTTACAGCCAAGTAGCATAGCATTACTAGGGTTTGAAACTTCTGTGTTACGAAATAATCCTGGTTGCTTCCTATGGCTGGCAAGAGCAGCGTAAGAGATGCAAAAGAGGACACTTCAGGTGGGTGTGCGCAAGATACATAAAAATTTGGGCAAATTGCAGAATTAACCTTTTCTTAGCCCAGGTTAGCTCAGATTACACGCAGCCCATGGTATAGTAAGTACCGTATTTTTTGCTCTATAAGACGCACCTGACCATAAGACGCACCTAGTTTTTAGAGGAGGAAAACAAGAAAAAAATATTCTGAATCAAATGGGCACATGATCACAGGCACATTCCCCATCACTTCCCCATGCACATCTGACAGACTTACTGCACACACATCTTTGCTCTATAAGATGCACAGACATTTCCCCTTACTTTTGAGGGGGGAAAAAGTGAGTCTTATAGAGCAAAAAATACGGTAGCTGATGATTACAAGCAGCAGTGGAAAATTCGTTCTGGAACATTTGTTTGAGTTTAATACCCATTCTCTCTCATGGCAGAAAGTGAAGAGGAACTAAAGAGCCTCTTGATGCGGGTGAAGGGGGAGAGCGCAAAAGTTGGCTTGAAACTCAACATTAAGAAAACTAAGATCATGGCATCTGGTCCTCTCACTTCCTGGCAAATAGATGGGGAAGAAATGGAGGTAGTGAGAGATTTTATTTTCTTGGGCTCCAAGATCACCGCAGACGGGGACTGCAGCCAAGAAATTAAAAGACGCTTGCTTCTGGGGAGGAAAGCTATGGCAAATCTAGATAGCATACTAAAAAGCAGAGACATCAGCCTGCCAACAAAAGTGCGTATAGTCAAGGCTATGGTTTTCCCAGTTGCAATGTATGGCTGTGAAAGCTGGACAATAAGGAAGGCTGAGCGCAAAAGGATTGAGGCCTTTGAGTTGTGGTGCTGGAGGAGACTCCTGCGAGTCCCTTGGACCGCAAGGCGATCAAACTGGTCAGTCCTAGAGGAGATCAACCCTGACTGCTCTTTAGAAGGCCAGATAGTGAAGATGAAACTCAAATACTTTGGCCACCTAATGAGAAGGAAGGACTCCCTAGAGAAGAGTCTAATGCTGGGAACAATAGATGGCAAAAGAAGAAGGGGACGGCAGAGGATGAGGTGGCTGGATGGAGTCACTGAGGTGGTTGGTGTGAGCTTGAGTGGACTCCGGGGGATGGTGGAGGACAGGAGGGCCTGGAGGAATGTTGTCCATGGGGTCGCGATGGGTCGGACTCGACTTCGCGACTAACAACAACAACAACAACAACAAATACCCATTCTCAGGCTTCTAATTTGGAGGAAACGATGGCAGTCAGGCAGCTTGGATCTGAGATTTATCACTTAATCCCAAACTTTTCTGCATTGTGCAAAAAGGTATGGCAGAGCTCTTGTTCAGGGGGCATAATGTGTCAATTGAAAGGCATCACAGAATTCTTGAAATCCATGCTATGCCTGGCAAGAGTGGAAATTAAACCATTGCTGAGAGAGAGAATATTTGTGAAAGCACAAGACAATTAATGTGTTTACTCATGTGTGATTCAGTGTCTTCTTCAAGTTTGCCTTTAATCAAGCTGTCCCCCCACATGCTGATTTCTTTCAGATTTATACACGTTCTGTAATTGAACCTGTTGCTGCTCCGGCCCCTGTGAAAGAACCTACAACACCCCAACCTGAGATCTCCAGCACAAACACTTTGTACAGGAACACAGACCGGCAACGGAAAAAATCCAAGATGACGGATGAGGAGATCCTAGAGAAATTAAGTGAGTGCATTGCCTGGCTTGCTGGCTTTGGATTCCTTGATGCAGAAAAGGGAAATTAAGCACTGCGTCCACAGACCTGTGCACTTTTAGGACCCATGGATTTCAGTGGGGGACTGGCACATGAGCCCCAGCGCAACTTCAAAATGACAAAAAGCTGGAAGCCACCAAGAGAACTGTGGCTGGGGAGAAAGGACCAGAGCCAGGAGAAATAAGTGTGACCAGTGGGGGATATATGAGGAATTTGTTCTGGGGGTGGGAATCCTTCTGATTCCCTGGGATCAGCTCCCTGGACTCCAGGGGAGGGGGGTGGCTTGGGACTTCAGGTAGAGTTCCAGGTGGATTGGAGCTCAAGGTCCAAATTTCTGCACCTCTGATGATGCCCTCCTTACTGCAGCCGATCCTTGCAGTCCCACTTTTTAACACGAGATCCCTGGTGCCTCTGCTCAGGTTTGAGATGTAACATTTATGGCTGAGTGTTTTTAATGAGGTGTGGCAACGTCAGCCTTACCCCACTGCATCTCCAAATTCTTCCTGGCTAGCTTGGCTTTTGTGGATTCACAGTTGCATCTTTGTGTCTATTTAATCATGCAGGTCGCTGCTTAGCCCCCTTCATGCCAAGGTGGGGACTGAAAATCTATTTGAATATCCATCAGCCCTTGTTTCCTTGGACATGCGCTAGTTAGGAAAAGAATTAAGAATTCATGAAGAATCTTTTATGTTTTCAGCTGGGGTAATCTATCCCTCTTTGTCAGCTGCCGTCTTCCATGTCTGTCGGATTGAGTTTCCTCCACCTTTGGTAACGGAGCCATGCAGCTTCGTTCATCTTCATGTCCACTGAAAACAATTCTCTGAAATTTGTCCTTTCACATTTGTAAGCTTTGCAAACTTTGTGGGTCACCTCATGGATGTGGTGATGGACATGTTCTTATCACGTTGTTGGGGCTGAGGAGGGGAAACATTCCAGGCGGCTGTTGCTATTCCTGGGCAGGTGTCAGCATAAGAACCATGTGCTAAGTTGTTCACTAATGTTGAACAGCCTCCATGTGGACAGCAGAAGTCATTTGTGGCAGACTGCCTATGGGTATAATGTTTGAACTAGAGATGGGTGGGAATCGGGCTTGGCTTGGCAATATGTTATTGTATTCTGGCCCAAAGTTTTCCATGGCTGAGCGGAGAGTAGACCTTAAAACCCTCAGGTCCTGCTCCAGTACTTTAACCATGCAACATGGGCATCATTTTCTAGGAACAAAAAGAATTTGCTCAGGTATCTTTTCCCCCAAATGTGTTCTTCTAGATTTTGATGTCAAATGTTGTCTTGATACTGGACTATTACTCTACGGGACCTGAAAGAAAGAGAATACTCATAGCATATAGAATGAAACGTTTAGTGTCTCTCTTTGATATCCCTGTTTGCTTTCAGTATTTGATTTTCAGGCAGCTGATATTTGGCACTGATAATTGGCTCTCAAACTTTCTTTCTTTCTTTCTTTCTTTCTTTCTTTCTTTCTTTCTTTCTT
>JAIXND010000674.1:7057021-7068555 GCA_023646645.1 Varanus salvator macromaculatus | reverse complement strand
TTCTTCTTCTTCTTCTTCTTCTTCTTCTTCTTCTTCTTCTTCTTCTTGATAGATGGATGGATGGATGGATGGATGCATACATGCATATTTTGCTTCTTGTGTCCCTATGATCATTGTTAAGTGGGAACTGCATCTTCTGAACATCCATGAAGCACTTGGATGAGAAGAGAAAGAGCCAAAGGGAGGAAAACAGAGGTTCAAGAGGAATGAGCTTATAGGAAGTGTCCCTACTCTAATGGATGTATTTCTGTAAATAGTATTTACAGAAATACTCTTTTTAAGTTCTCAAGATACAGTTGGCTGGCTGAAAGTTTTGACAAAAGAAAATTAAAAGAGTGGAGGAAACTATGTGACATACAAGTCTGAGATCAGCCTTTTCAGGCTTGGTTTTGGTTTGCTAAATACCAGCTGGGATGGAGATTCTGGCCACTGGAACACGGTAGGTCCATTCAGGATCAGTTGCAGTGGTGCATTCCTAGGCCCAGTTGAAAATGCTGGTCTTGACCTCCAAAGCCATTGGAGTACTTGAAGGGGTGCCAAGGCTTGAACGAACTGGCCATTTTCTTGAGGTCAGCACTGGAACTGTCCATTCCATGACCATCTTTAAGAGTGATTGGACTAAGCCAAGATAAGGACTGATTTCCATCATGACCTCTGCCCTCCAAAGCTCCTTTCCATGGGATGTACAGCCGAGCCGCTGCAGTCTTGGCATTCAAATAACCTTCAAAAAGTTTCAGGTGCCTTTAGGTGGCATGCTTTGATTGACCATACTGTTGAAAATCCTTTTTACCAGCTGAATTCTTTGCTCAAGTATTGATGTACCCGTGAATATATTTTGGAAATCTTCACATTTTTCACCAGTGTTATTTGACTGGGATGCTTACATGGTTATTCATTGCTTCTAGAGAACCCAGCCCAGAAAGGCAGTGTGGAATAAATAACACATTTGATGTTTCAGTTACCTTGTTGGTGATGAACTTTGGGTCGTTATGGAATATTTGGCTGGTGGCTCGTTGACGGATGTTGTTACGGAAACGTGCATGGATGAAGGGCAGATTGCGGCTGTCTGCAGAGAGGTAAGAAGTATCACATGCTGGCATTGCAACACTGCCCTTAAACCTGCAAACTCTTTGAATTGTTTGGCTTGTGTGCTGGTCTGGTTTAGATCCACATAAGCTAAGGATTAGACTTAGGCTGTCATGCACTGCTCCTTCCTTCTCAAGATGCCATGATTAATTAACTCTAGACTTTTTAATGCATTGTTTTTCATTGCATCTGGACTAGAAAACCAAGGATACCATGGTTAAAAGAAAAGGTCAGGTCTTGGATCGAGAGTTAGTTACACTTAGGGTAGACCTACCAAATTGAATGGGACTTAAGTGGTACATAAGGACAAAATCACCTAAAAGATCAGTTAATACTGCTGCCATTTGCTGGATTTTTCACTGATTGGGGTATGGTCCTGAAAAAACAAAAGAACAAAGGGGGATCTAAAATGGTTTGTCTATTTATTTTTAATGAGATGAGAGTTTAAACTTGCAGCAGCTGCATTTGTACAGGATGTTACCTGGTAGTTTGTGGAAAAAATTTGGAACCACTGCTGCATGTTCCCATAGGCCCCATGAAGAATAAACTACCTAATTGGCTATCAGGGGAAAGTCAAAATCCACTGGCAGCTTTTTCCAGCAGAGGTTCACACAGGAAGATAGCAGAGGCTGTGGCTACAGGGAAGGGGCGAACAAGCCAGCTCACCTAGATTCTCCAAAGATTGTCTTACTGCTCATTTTGCACTCAGTTTATGTTCAGAGTTTCTGCATATGGTTAAACGGTGTGAATGCTTGTGAACAAACACTGCACATATTTCCCAAGCTTTGCACCAAGTCTCCCTGAAGACTCACATAAATTTACTAAATAGATAAGGCTGGTTTTAAAACAAGTGTATATGTGGATATTTGCACATGCTGAATGGAGAAAGTTGTGTGAATCGAACATGAGTGCATTTTGCAGACCCGTGTGTGCATGCAGGGTTGGAAACCATGGTCACATGGTTTGTGAGCAGGAAAAAGATCCTTGTACCTTCCTAGTGGGCATCCCCTTTAAGTAGGAAATGAGTCAGACCCATGTGGGTTGAATGGGAAGTGTCATAGAATGTGTTATAAAGTGTGCATTTCTTAGTGTTTATTAAGAAAAATCAAGCTAAGATAATACATTGAAGAGCCCGAGCCGGCTGCTTGGAACCTCCCAGGAACACTTCCTGCTTTGTGAGCTCCCAGAGGCCGACTGGGCATTATCACTCATCCAACTGGTGCTGGGCTGGGTGGCCACCCTCGGAAGCTCCTTGTGTCCATTGCACAGAAGCCCAATGCCCAAGCACAAACTAGGTTCAGCACCATGGACAGCTCCATTCAGACTTCAGACTCAGACTGAGACTGGGCAAAATGCCCCACTGACATTCCCACAATGCCCTGAGCACTTGGCCTAGCGTTACTTTGGTAGGAATTGTGGGAAATTTAAAAAGGATGTTTCCAGTTGCCCCACAAGGAGGGCCCAGTGCAGGCGTCAGAGCCAATAGGCCCTGTCAGTGCTGACAGGGGACTGGACAGAAGGACTAATTTGGCCGCTGAGTATAATTGTGAAGAGTGGACTTCTCCCATGTGAGAGGAGCAGGAGGCAGCAATGGGGCTAAATGCATGCTCAGGAGGCACCTTCCTCCCATTGGATAGCCCCCAAAGGGTGCTGACTCAGATTCTGATTCAGAAATGGAAGAAGAGGCTGGGTTGGAGTTCACAGTGCCTGCTCAGAGATGAGGCAGGTGGTTGCTGAGTACCAGGCAGTTCCCTACAGAGTCAGCCCACTGTTTGTTGTGCTCTTTTAAAATTATTGTTGTTGTTGTTGTTAAAATATTAGTGCCTGCAAGCTTTGGATTTCTTGCATTCAAACCAAGTGATCCACAGAGACATCAAGAGCGACAACATCCTTCTCGGGATGGATGGATCCGTCAAACTCAGTAAGTGTTCCCCTGAAGTTTCTGTTGCTTCAATATTTGCAATGTGTTCTCTCTCTGGGAAGTCAAACTTTTCTCTTCTTGATAAAAACTGATGGATTTGGGCTGGAACACTACAAACTGGGTGGGCAAAGGCAAGCAGGGACTGTGCACCCAGATCCCACCAGAGCTGCTGCAATTTGGCCCAACCCTGACCTCGCACCAAATTTGTTGCCAAAATGTGGTGGTAACATCTACCCTGTGGTCTATCAGTTTTGTTGGCTGGGGATTATAGGAGTTTTAGTCCACTGCATCTGGGAGACACCAGGGGAGAGAAGTCTGCTGACTGTAGAACATCCTATAATGTGTTGGTAGGGATGGATGATCCTGGGAATTTAATTTTGTTATAGCCTGAGAGAGTCCTGTAACAATTTTCATTGGGCAAGCAATGGCAGACTGTCCCAGATATGGTTTGGTTTGGTTTGGTTTTGACATGCATGAGGGGGGATAGTCAATGAACTATTTGTGCATTTGAAAAAAAACACCTTATTGGAATTTGCAAGTATTTGCATTTTGTGATTTGTCATTTGCAATTTGTGGGAATTAAGTTTACTGAAAAAAGAAATGGTGGAGGGCTCTTTTTTACTCCTTTCTTGGCATCTTTCCCCCTCATGTTTCCAGTGTGAATTTTAACTTGGTTTGACCATTAACATATTGCCAAGTTCATTAGGAATTTTATTCCTTTCTTCTTTACTGCCCATCCTCCTGGTGCTTCAGCTTGCGTCTTCTGCTGGTTCTGTACAGTGGCCTGATTCTCCAACCATCAGTCTTTGCTTTCTCCTCCTCTTCAGCTGACTTTGGCTTCTGTGCTCAGATCACTCCCGAGCAGAGTAAACGGAGCACAATGGTCGGGACTCCCTACTGGATGGCCCCTGAAGTGGTAACAAGGAAGGCGTATGGCCCCAAAGTGGACATCTGGTCTTTAGGGATCATGGCAATAGAAATGGTGGAAGGAGAACCTCCATATCTCAATGAAAATCCTCTCAGGGTAAGATTGCAGTCTTACCTGCACTTTCTATTCCTAAGCCTTTGAGTGAGGCTATCCACAGGACTCCCTGTTTGCTTTTTTTTTAGCATTATTTTGGAAAATTGGGATTAAAATCCTTACGTAAATAAGGACAGGAAGCAGAGTTCCCTTCCCAAAGCCTATGGTGTATTACTTTGCCTTTTAGGCCTTGTATTTGATAGCCACAAATGGGACGCCAGAACTCCAGAATCCCGAGAGACTCTCTGCTGTTTTCCGAGACTTTTTGAACCGCTGCCTCGAGATGGATGTCGACAGACGAGGGTCTGCAAAGGAACTCTTGCAGGTAAGGAGAAAGAATAGGAGAGGGGTTAAAACACATGTGCCCTTTGAGGAGAAGGCAGAGGTGTCTCTTTGTGTGTCTTCGACTGAAATGGCAAAAGTACCTGGCTTGCATGCTCCCTTTGGAGGTGCAATGCTGACTTGGGGGCTTTTACAGGAATGCTGCTTCTCCTGCGCTCCCCACGCATATTCTGTACATTTCAGGAGTCAGCAATACGAGTGAAGAGGGATGGAATACTCTCATTTCCCATCAAGGAGCATTCGGAGAAGGGCCTGGTCTGAGTTGGCCTTCGGTGGTCTGAATGTGTGAGCTGAGGGCAGGGCTGACATTGGGTGGTGTGAAAGTTTGGTCTGCGGGCTTGGATCGGCAACTCTTTGCACACAGTGCTGGTTCCAAGTGAAGCTCAGAGGCTGTCAGCAAGGGAAAGGACCTTCTCAGTGGCAGCCCCCAATGAAGAAATGATCTCCCCACTGAGGCCAGCCCAGTCCCAGCGTTGACATCTTTTTGGCATCAGTCCAAGACTGCCCTCTACTCCCAGGGATTTAAGGCCATATGATGGGACATATCAATGTTCTAAAAGGTCTAGTTGATGATTTTGCACATGACTGGAATGGTTTTAGCTGTTTTACAGTCTGAAATCTTGTATACTCAAATTCTATGCTTTGTAAATGGCTGTGAACTGCCCAGAGAACTTCGACGACTGGTTGGTATAGAAACAAAATAAATCAGTAATAACTGCAGAACCAAAAATTATTAGGAATTGTGTATTTTAACCATCCTTCTAATTCTTTGGTATGTACATTGCTGAGAGATATTGCTATATCAAGTAATCTGAAATGAATGGATGAATAAATCAATAGACCTTAACAGGAGCACCCATTTTGGAAGGTGGAATAGCCTGCAAGTAGTTGCAGGTCGATCCTTTTGTTTGTCTACCACCCAGACATCATCAGTAACCTTCTTCTTTTCCATCCTTGTTCCTTTTAGCATCAGTTTTTAAAATTGGCCAAGCCGCTCTCCAGTCTGACTCCACTGATCATTGCAGCGAAAGAGGCAATAAAGAACAGTAGCCGCTAGTCCTTTTGAGTAGCACACGCCATGCCCTCGCAGCAGGACTGAATCAAAACTCTTGTTGAACCTCAGACTTCTGCCGCAGGATGGGCAGGCAAAAGCAACATGGTCACGGTCAGCAGGGGGTGGGGGGCAGTTGTCCTCTGTCCCTCCCCAGGAAAGAAACCTATCACGTGTCTTCTTCGACCCTCTCTCAGAATCCTTAATTTATTTCTTATGTGAACAGGAGCCTTGCCGACAGAGGTGGGGCTAGAAGCATCCTTGCCCATTTGGCCATTTCTGGGGGCACCAGTGGGACCGGCCACGCAGATGCTCTGCCCACCTGCCGGGACAGGAGCAACAGCCTGAGTGGCTCCCTCTTACTTCTGAGTCTTTTCTGTTTGGCTTTGAACCCGGAGTCAGGCCTTCTTTCACTCCGCCTGTTGGGAAAGGATCCAAACTGTTTGTTAGCTGTTGGGCTGTTTGCTGGTCATGAGAGGAGGAGGATCGTGAGAAAGTTTGCTTTATTTAACCAAAAAATGATGATGATGATGATGATGATGATGATGATGATGATGATGATGCTAAACCAAGAAGCAGATCAGTCAAAGCATCCTCATTGGAGGGTTTGTGCTTTGAAATCTAGAGTTTCAATGGCATTGCGTTCCTGGGCAGCGTGATGATGATGTCATGAATATTGGTGCTTTTGTGTTGGTGAGTTTTTTCTCCTCAAAATCTAAGCAAAAATACGTTCCATGTGGTTCTCTCTGGGCTTGAACAATTTAACAGCTCTGTGTACATGGCGATAGGATCAATTCTGTCAGGTGTCCATTCCCTTCTGCAGAGTTCTGAGCATCCCTTGGCCACTAGAACTGGAGTTCCTGGCCACTTGGCTTCTTACCCCAGGGCTGATCCATGGATTGGTGGAGTTGGGTTGTCTGCTCCCACTTTAGGAGTCAGGACATTCCCACCCCTACTGGGCAGGAAGTCCCTTTGGTTCTGAGAGAGCAGCTTAAGGTAGTGAGCCATAATCAGCCATTGCCCACATCCATGGTGCCGCTTCATGGATATGGCCCCACGCCTCACAAGCCTGAGAAATTTCAGCCCCATGGCCATTGTGATACCATTGACTGAAGCTGCCCTTCTCCATAGCAAACCAAAAAGACCTGGTTGAGTATCTAGCTGTCCCATTAAAGGGAGTTCGGGAAAGGGGTAGAAATGCTCCGGAAGCTTAAAGGAATGCCATCCAGTGGCTCTGTGTACTGCAGATCACTGTTGTTTGTGGGATCTGGGCCCCGACCTGAGCATTGCAGCCCAGGCAGCGGGAGCTAATGAAGGAGGTGTAAGCAAAGCAAAGCAAAGCAAAGCAAAGCAAAGCAAAGCAAAGCAAAGAGGGATGGCTGAACCACAAAGATCATGGGAAATGCAGCAGTGTATAAAGCGATGGGGGAATTTCTCCCCTGACCTGTTGTGAACTGTGATCTGGAATGCAAAAGTTTGAACTTGGAAATCTCTGAACTCCCTGTATGGCTGAAACCTAGAAATGACTGTGCATATCTGTTAAACAAGCGAAATAGCTTTGATTAAACTAATTTGTGTGGATGTTTCTTCCAACACGTGTTGGACAGATCTTGTTCTCTCTGAGTCAGCAAAAATGGGCGAATTTTTAAGACTTGCTAGGGTTGCCGGCTATTTTACCAGCTGTCCGTCCCTTCCGTTGCCTTGCAGAGCAGCTCAAGTGGCAGATGTTAGTGATTGATAACTTTGCTTGTGCTCTGTGTTGTGAAAAGCTTTGCCTGCAAGTTTCTGTGCATCGAGCATAAAGGCACGAGAGCAGGCCTGTCTTTTTCCTGTCAGTTGAGAAACCTTGTCATTGCTGTATGTTAGTAAGAGGATCGAACAAAAAGATGGGGAAGTGGTGTGACTCAGCTGTTGGCCAGTCTTGGCCTGGCACTGGGGAATGGGGCAGGTGCCGGCAGTCCAAGTGGGGCAGAGAAGAGTTGGCCACTGGCATTTCAATACGAGATGTTGATTCACCCATTTGGAGGCAGAAGCACCATCGCCTCTTGAAATTAAATTTGCACATTGCCAACTTCAGTGTGTTGGATCTGTCTTTGGGTTCCCGAGATGTCTTTGCTGTTGTTCGGGGCAGCTCCCCATTTTGTGGACATGCTGGAAAAATTCATTCAGATCACATTTTTAATGCAAACTTATCTACTTTTGCACTTTCAAAAGACTGTGGACTGAAGCTCAGTTACTCCTCAAAATGCACACTTTTCCAAATGGCGCAATGGAATTCTAATGTTAAACAGTGCATACAAAAAGGTGTGCTAGAGAACATAGTGTTCCAGCATGCATGATGTTAGCAAAACGACTTGCAAAATGTGCATATTAGTCACAATTACATACGCAAGCGTATGCCTTTGGAGAAATGTACTCTAACGTGCGTATGAATTTTCATGCAAACTTAACCTAAATTCAGTTTGCAAAGAATGGATGTTAAATCTGGGGAAATTTTTAATGCTCAAGAAGAACCCTATATGTAATTGGAAAGATGAGGAATTGAGAGAACCTGAAACTGACAAATTACTTGGAACTGTTCTGGACGTTTGCTGGCAAATGATCCCTTCCATCTCAGTCTCACAGTGGCCTTGCAAAGGAAGCGATCCCTGCTATTTTACTCCCTGTTGATGTCAACATTTATTACTTCCTGAGAACCACCAAGGCAATTCTGTGGAGTTTAGTTTATTGAAGTTTAGTATAGTTTGTGAATACTCTCATTGGGCCCAACTGTACAGTTAGGGCTCGAGGAGTCCTTATAATTTGACATATCAGCAGAACTATCAATTAACTATTGTTTTATCAGATTCTGACTAGTAAAACTGTTTTCTTTAGCACTGAGGTCTGAAAAACTCACCATCTCTATTTATTTATTTATTGTATCGATATCCCACCTTTTTCTCTTTTGCAAGGAACCTAAGCTGGATCATAGTACCCTATTCCTCCTCTGACCACTTTATTCTTTATTTATTTATTATATTTCTACCCCACCTTTTTTCCCTTTCAATGAACTCAAGGCAGCTTGCACAACATTCCTCCTCCTCTCAATCTTGGCTTCATGACAACAGCCACAAAGACAACCCTGTGATGTGGGTTGGGTGGAGAGTCTGCGCATGGCCCAAAATTACCCAGTCAGTGCCATGGCTGAATGAGGACTTGAACCGGATCTCCGGGCTCCCCTGTCCAGGTGGTGCTGACACCACCCCTGCTCTGCCCTAACAGTCCACATTCTTTCCAGGCTTTCTTGTGGTAGCTTTACCAGCCCTCCCAGGGCAAGAGCGTCTGTTTCCAGGTGAGGCTTCACAGGGTTCCTGAGGGCATCGGTTTTATGACGTTCTGTGGCAGTGGAAAATCCACCTGGGTTTTGGTGCTTTGGCAGCGCCCTTGCGAGTGGCAACTGATGTCAGGAAATGTGTAGCCGGATCCTTCTTCCTAGGGTGCTTCCATGACTGGTCAAGGTCCCCTGGGAGGTGTGGATCCTACAGGTCTTGGTGATCTCTGTTAGGATGCCAGCATCCACATAAATCGCATGTTCTGTAGATCCTTCCACTATGAGCCAGGCCCAAACTTCAGAGGGGACTCAGGCATGACTCCAGACAGGCTCAGGGTTTTCAAACTGGGGAAACCTGGGGAATTTCAGCTGGTAGAATCTGTGCACTTCCATGCTCAGGGACCCCGCTTCTTTAACATCCAATAATTCAACCATGCACAGGTTTTTATTCCTCCTTTGCAGTTCAGCGTTACCCTCCATGCCCCTTTTAGTCACAATCATTGGAAATAAAATTATTTGCATGGCTTCCATGAAATGGAGTCAAGTTTGCCAAATTGGAAAGCTTTAAAGGGTGCCAGGTAGGCAGATTTATAGAAGGGAGGGCTATCCATGGTTCCAGGTCCTCATGGCTGGATAGATGCAACCTCCAATGTCGGAGCAGCGTGCCTACAGACACTGGATGCTGGGAGACATGGATGGGCAGGTCCCTCGCATCCTGCAGGTGGGTTTCCTGTGTGAATGGCAAGCGGGACTAGCTGGACCTTTGGACCGATCCACATCCTGGCTCTTCTTACGTGTTATGACTGGCAATGACTGGTGGATGGTATAGTTTTCCCCACTGAGAAGGAGGTTCGGAAGCCAAGAATCCAAGCACAGTCTAGGAGAAATTTTACCATTTCATCTGCTGTCTGCATGCAAGAGGACACTGGTGCTCCTTGCCTCTTATTTACCACAAACGGTTTACCAAGGGTGGAATCCAGTCAGACACTCCATTAAGCTTTACAGTGCTGCTGCTAATTAGTCTGTTCTCCTGTGCATGGTACAACTTGGAAGGAAATGGCCCTGCTTCCTATCAGTGACCACACAGGATCCTGTGACAGGCCAATGCTAGCAGTAGAATCAGGGGAATTCTGAGAAGCACAGTCTATTTATTAAAGGGAGACTAAAGGGAAAATGGGGTGGAGGGAGGAAAGAACCTCAGCAAGGTACCTGGGTTCTTGTGTATGCGCTAGCAAAAGTCTAAGGAATCTTGCATTTGGGGGGCAAGGCCCACCTGTATTTGTCTTATCAATCTGTTTGTGTCTGTCTCTTCTTTGCAAATGTGTATATGTTTGTTTTCCATGATTGCCCAAACTCATTTATACAGATAATCTTAAGTGTTTATTTATTCCACCTATTAAATTGGGTTTCTTTGAGACAAAGAGGTGAGATCCTCCCTCTCTTCTGCTCCCATCAGTTCCCCTCCAAAGCATGACAAACAGCAGTTTCTTAAAGGGGGAGAAATATCTACCCTTACCCTTCCATCTGGAATCCATTTTCCTTAGTTGGTTTGCTTTGGGGGTTTTTTTGCCCACAAGAGGACTCAGTTCTTTATTTTTTGATGCAAAATTCTGATAAAGCATATGTAAATATTTGTAACTCGGTTGTCGTTCGCTGTTTTTGCAAATGACTTGGTTAATCATTGGTGGGCATCTCATGGCCTCTTGATGACAAATGCAAATAAAGGCCTTGGAAGATCTTGGCTTCCTCAAAATGCAGGGCCCAAGGACAGCATCTTCGCTGCAAAGGTCCAGTGTCCAGACCAGGAAGTCATCCTTGTTGACTTGCACAGCTGGCATGATCCAACAACATGGATCTACATACAAAGACAGCTTATGTCCTACACCTTTAGCTGGAGATGCACTGCTGCGTCTTACCTAGCCCCCAAAACTAGAGACATTCGAAAATTCCAAAAGAGCTGTGCTTACCTCACTCATAGTTCCAAATGCATGAATGCCGGGGAATACATTTTCCAAAAACGGCTGCAAATTCTCCAATGTGCATTCATGCTCAAATATTGTTGTGAAAGTTTCAGAGAAAACACTGTTTGGAATTATGCCTTTTTTTTAAGCATTGTTTTCATGCTCTGGGGAAAAGCTGAACAACTTAGAGAAATACTCAGCTGTTGTGTATTTTTCTCAGTCTGATTCAATGTGCACAATTTCCCCACTCAGAGAATTCAAGCATCATTCACAAGTGCACAGAGACATCATGATAGTTTTGCACTGCCGGGGCAGTGAGTCAGTCATTTTAATAACTGCAGGCAAGCTGCTTACCAAAATGTTGCTCCTGCAGTCCTAGCCTGCCCATAGACTAGAGCAAGAATATTCAGCCTGAGAAGAGCAAAGACAATCTTTGATGGGAACCAGTGTAGAATTTTGCTCATGTTTCAAAATCCCAACCTGATGTCACCAGGGAATCGTGAAGGCCTGCTGCAGCTGCTTTTGCATGTCCTTGTCCCACAGCTGGTTCCAGATTTTAGCAGCCTTTGGCAAGATCCCCTTGAGGGGCTTTTTTCCTAGGCCTTGGCCATTTTTTAGTGATGGGGCTGAGTGGATTCTGCTAAAAAAGCATGACATTCCAACTAGTTGCAATATTATCTTGCCAGTGTTGCCCTGTGAAACTTCAGCTTCAAAGGTTTGGGGAGGGGCCATAACTCAGTGGCCAAACACCTCTTGGCTGCAGATGATTGGTTCATTCTCTGGCTTCTTCAGTTCAAGAAAGAAAGAAAGAAAGAAAGAAAGAAAGAAAGAAAGAAAGAAAG
>JAIXND010000674.1:7033498-7057011 GCA_023646645.1 Varanus salvator macromaculatus | reverse complement strand
AAGAAAGAAAGAAAGAAAGAAAGAAAGAAAGAAAGAAAGAAAGAAAGAAAGAAAGAAACGGACGGATCAGGCAGTGATGGATGGGAAAGACTGGAGAGCAGCTGCCAGTCAGAGAAAACAACTAGGGCCAGATGGACCCAAGTCTGACCTTGAGGCAAGGCCCCTTCCTAGGTTTGTTCAGGTCAAAGAAGGTTAAGTGTCATCAGCTGACATTTACTGGACTCTTCGTTAGCAATCATTTGCATGGTGGAGAATTGGAGTTCATAAAAACATGGACCATTTGAGGTGTATCGAACCACCATGCGCTCAAATCACTGTGATTCCACAGAAAATTACTCTTGTACCTTCTAGAGGAATGTTTTCTTTGGACTTGCCTTTTTGTAAGTACATACACGCAAACCCCACAAAAAGTGATGTGAAATGATTTTGTGTGGTGTGCATTTTTAATTTCCTTCAACATGCAGCGAGAATCTAAGGAAGGAGCAGCATTGGTTGAGTTCCTATTTGGTGGCTGTCAAATTCAATTGTGTGCATCAACCTGGGGCCGCTTGACATCCATCTTGATGGGGTATGGTGGGAGTTCCTGTCAGACACATCTTGAGAGGACCAGCCTGGGAAAGGCGGGTCTGAATTCAGATGCTCTGACATAAAATTTCAGAGCCTCCTGCAATAAGAGCTGGGAAAGAGAAGCTTGTTCCATAGTAGATCGTCTTGTCACAGTTCTTTATTATCTTCAGGAGATGAACGACTGGTTGGTTTCAATGATGCCTGGGCTTACAGGTGGCCTTCTCTTCTGTCCTTTTTTCTCAGAGGTTGCTAACTGCAGACTATCTTGTTGGCTGCCACACTAGTCAGAGTTTTCTCATTTCACTTGCTGTCTAACCATCTGTCTTGAAAAGCTTCTTCAACAAACCATGAGAAGTTTCCACCACCATCTTTCCTGCATATCACAATATTCCACTAGACCCCCATGGCTGTAATTTCCAAGAACGCTTTCCCCAACTGGGATTTGACCTTTTGCCTTGAACCAAGCCTGGCATTGTATGAAAAACTGGAGGGGGTCAGTCATTTAATTAAACAATGTCTTCTGTTGTTGAATGTTTGCTGTTTCATTTGTCCAGTTTTGTTCCTTTTACAGAGAGAGCCCCCAGTTCTTTGACCAGGTAGCTGAGCATGACTTTGAAGGAAGTGCTAGGAAGGCATTTCATTATCCACAGCAAATACCAACTTCTACGCTATTCAGTGCCAGGCAAGGTGCCCCAAGCATCATATCATGAGTTACATAAAGGACTTTGGGTTGAATAGATTGGATCAACTTGTCCCTGGTCAAGTTTAGTAGTCTATAATACATGGTTGATCTAGTTGAAGAGCTATCCTATGTCAGAGAATCTCGAGGAAATTGAAAGGAATCTAGGAACTGATCTGCACTGGAGAACTGGATTTCAAAATTGAATGCCAAGGCTTCCTGACACAAGAGCAGGTTTGCGGGCTAGATATACCTTTGGTCTTGGAGGACTGAGCCCTTCTTTTTGCACACAGAATTTGATGGACCTGCAATGTGCTTTCCATCACTGCACAACGGAATGGTGAGCTTGGCTTTGAGCTCTGATGAGCAGCAAGACCTTAAGGATGCTTTTGCGGAATGGTAGCAGGTGATTTTAGCTTCAGTGGGTGGGATGGAATTGAAAAATCTGTTTTCACGAGGGGAGGAAAAAACTGAAATCCAGAACAAAGGAAGCCCACTTGTTGCAAATGCCTGTGAGACTTGGAATATAGAATGATGAATAGGGTGTTGGGTGAGCCAATGAAATATCTGTAAGATGTTGCAAGGGAGGTGGAAGATCGTTGACAAGAGGGGAAAAAGCCCCTTGAGGGTTATTAGGGATTCCTAGGCTCTGTGATGTGTGTGTGTGTGAATGTGGTGTTGCATGAGAGTGTTGGCATATGCAGGAGAGGGAAGATAAGGGAGGGTATGGCTATGTGAGTTCATTCCAACATGGTGATTCTGTGACTTTCTTGGGTTGCTTGCATCACATCTCTGGGCTGTTTCTCCCATGGGTGTATTAAGTTTTTGAAGTGCAAACTATCACATGTGAAGAGAGGTGAGTGCATTCTGTGAAGCAGGCTGTGGGTTGTCAAGGAAGACAGCCTACCAGCTTTGCTCCATGCAAATGCGATTTCAGTGCAAGAAGCCATTGCGTGAGCAACACCGTTTATCTTCTGTCAGGCTGTACTAACATAAATGAGAGTGTGTCAGTTTTGGACAGAGGTGACTCCAGTGGTCACCTTTTGCCAGGGAAGCCAAGACTGCTTAAAGTTGGTGGGGGGGGGGGTCAGAAGGTGGGGCTTTTGGATTTCACCACCCCACTTGCTGTTCCCCCCATAATGTGAGCATTGTGGTATTTGTGGCCATCTATTTGCCACGAAAGCAAAAAAAGCTGGCTGAAGTTTAGCAGAGGATGGTGTGGCAGAGGCAGGGCTAAGAATGTCTAGTCCTTGCATACAAATGAACTAAAAATCTGCCAGTCTGTTTGGTGGGGAGAGGGCTGGATCACCAACTGATTCAGCAGTTGGTGGGTGGGATTTCAACTTTAAAAGGAGCAGGTCCAGGCTGAAGAATCGCACACACCTAATTTACTCTTGCAGCATCCCCATCCAGGGAGGGTCACACACCAGAGGTTTGTTTTCTGCACAGATACAATCCCTCGCTGGATCTGGGTAATCAGCATGTTCAAGATGAAAAAGAAATTTTAAAAGCCCTGCAAGTGACGATTCATTTCCCAGCTCATCTAAATTCCATTTTGCCAGTCAAATGGCACAAATGTTGTCTACCAAGTTTGTCTTCAGGGTTTCCAAACACAATTAAACAGAGAAAGATCTGCGTTCTCTCTGTTTAACATTTTGATGCACATTCCTCTTTTTCTTTTCTTTTTGGAACATGTTAACTCTTTAAGAAAAGTGTAGTGAAATTATTCTGTAACTTTGGATTAAGAGGTACTTTAGAAAAAGAAGAAGAAGAAGAAGAGAACCTCATAATTTCCTTTGTAAGTGTGCTGATGGCATGGATTCATCTTTCTGACCTCAGTATCCACCCTTTTAAAAAAAGAAATAAAAATAAAAATAAAGGGTTTTTTTGTCCATTTCCAATCTTTAAGTCATTTTCAATTGTGGTTGAAGCAATAGAACATTGAAATACGGATTGTGCATGATTGTGTCTTGAGTGTAAAAAATGCAGTTTGAAACTTGGACCTAAATTATTGTAAATAAAAGGAAAAAAAATCTAAATACCAGTGGACTGTGTCCCATCCATACGTGAGCCTGCCATAATTTGGAGAGTGAGAATTCCCCTCCCAGTTAGTGTGGAAAGAAACTGTGCAGCTACAGCTCTGAAGTTTTAAGGTTGACCATAGAGACAAGTGCATGGAGCTGCTGAGGGAGTTGTGGGCAGGCACTCCTTGCTTTCCAAGCTGCCAAACCCGGGTGAATTTGGCTGAGTTTGGCTGTCTGAATGCTTTGCACGGCAGGAGGAGTGCAGAGAGAGCCCTCCATGAACTGAGTTTGGAGGCATCTTGGATTGTGCTGACCGCAACAGAAGAAAGGAAAACCAGGTTGCACAATCTCATCGTTCAATACCAGGCAGAAACAAACACATGTCGAACGAAGGCCTTCTTCGTGTCTACTATATAAAAACTACATAAATGCACACGCAGATTTCAATCCAAGCTCCTCACACCTCTTGATAATGCAGAATACTGCTGGTCTCCACCTATGATTATTCAAGCAAATTTAGTTTTAGGAACCTGCTCGGCAACTGAGGAAGACCTGTGGTTGAAATGCCTTTCATATTTCTAATATTGAAAGGTCTGATGGTGGACCTTTAATAACTGCTGGACTGAACAAAAAAAATGTTTAATGAGTAGTACATTTGTGGTCTGCATAGATAAAGCAATCTTATCACACGTTCTGGCTATTACTCAACTTCAGCAGCTCACTTATCCCCACTAATTTCTTGTTTCCTACAATCTGAGACATGTGTGACCAAAGTGTTGCGGAAGGAGTTGGGAAGGCAGAGAACAATCAGCCAATTCCAGAACCCAAATGTCAGGGCATTATGGAAGTCATATGATATCAGGTGGGGTGTTCCTGGCAAGAATTGGTTCAAGGAGGAAAGGGTCCAATGGCTGTTGGTCAGCCAGGTGGTGGAACAGGCCCCTCGCTGCTTCCCTTCCCTAGGAGGCAGCCAGGATGACTGGCACCAGATGGGATTGGGCACCCAATGAAGTGCTACCGATGGCCCCCTTCATGGTGGCCTTTGCACCATGAAGGCCACACCGCAGCCTTCCAGCTCGCTGGCACTCCTTCTTGCTCCTGCAGGGGGCAGTGGCTGGTCCTCCTTCCTCACGAGCCCCACTGGCACAGGGAAGTGTGGGAGCAACTGGCTGGCCCAGCCCATGGTGCATCACTATCAAACTTGGGTCCCTGCCATTTGAGTCTTAGCAATCAGGACCCATCAGCCACTGCCCTTGCAAGAGGCTGTGAATATCCTTCAAAGCAGAGCCCCGTTCTTGTCTTTCTCAGTGGTGAGGCATGGCCTCTCTTCAGGGGATTCACAAGTTGCCATTCTATGCACACTCCATTTTCATGGCCTTGGAATGGATTAAAATTTGCTTGTACAAATTTTCTCCCCAGACTATAGTGGGATTCTTTTACTTTACAGGGGAAATTCAGTGAGGAAGAAATGGCAAATCTGGCCATATATTTAGCAACTGGAATGCAGGCACTGACATGGCCAGTTCTCAGTTAGCACACGGGGAGCAGAGTTGATGTGATTGGTTTTCTCCAAAGGGATGAGATGCATTGCATTCCTATCTTGGTATTGTTTCTAAATTTGCACCTGTGCATGTGAATTAGCGCATGCAAATGACTGCTCTCTGCCTCAGCTCTGGGGAGCTGGTCACCCTACAGTTATGGTGTGGAGGTGAGCTGGACTCAGGATGGTGTGGTGGTTAGTGAGTCAGTAGAAGATAGTTCAGGTTTTAGTTCCCTGAGTGAGGTCTGCTGGGTCCCCTCCTTTCAGCCAGATCTGCCTCACGCAGAGTCTAAACAGTACAAGTTGAATTCCCAGTATTGCAGTAATTGGGAAGCTGTGAACAGTGGAGCAAGATTGCCATCATGTGATCAAGGTTGGTTATTGCAATGGTGCTTTAGAAAATGCTTACTGATAGTTACATGGGGCTGTGTCTTCATAGAATCATAGAATAGTAGAGTTGGAAGGGGGTATGAAGGCCATCGGGTTCAACCCCCTGCTGTTGCAGGACACCACGTTACACCATCCCACTCAGATGACCATCCAGTCTTGCTTTGAATGTCTCCAGTGTGGGAGAGCCCACCACCTCTCTAGGCATCTGGTTCCACTGTCGTGTTGCTCTGACAGTGAGGAAACTTTTTCTGATCTCTAGCTTGAATCTGGGTTGGCATGACCTGAATTGATTATTCCGTGTCCTACACTCTGGCATCAGCAAGAAGAAATCTTGACCTTCCTCTTTGTGACAGCCGTTGAGGTACTTATGGAGGGATCTCATGTCCCCCTTCAGTCTTCTCTTCTCAAGGCTGAACATGCCCAGTTCTCTCAGCCTCTCCACTTGGACAGTGTTTCCAAACCAGGGATCATTTTTGATGCTCTTCTCTAGACCCTTTCAAATTTTTCTGCATCTTCCTTTAATCTTGGTGCCCAGAACTAGACACAGTATTCCAGATGAGGATTGCTTCAACAGACTAATATTGCCCCTTCCATCAGGTAACAACATGTTTTGTTACCCCAAGAAAAAGTTGTGGAACTTATATAGCATGTGCAGTGAATTCTAATTCTAAGAACCATATTTTCTATTTAAGAACAATCGTTTCCCTTGGAAATAAAGTGGAAATCCTTCAAGTTTTTAATGGAAGCCCAACCAAATATAGATGTCTATTTCTTTCTGATTAATACTAAAATATACATATGTTGACATGACTTTTAAAATTTATTTTTAAATTAAAGACCTGTGCTTGCATTCTTTCATTAGAGTGTGAATTTCTACTATGGATGCTTTACACTGGCTTTTCCACTAGTATATTGGTGTCAGATGAAGGGTTATAATTAGTGACTGCCCCAGGTGCAGGGAGAACCTCAAGGTTCAAGAGGAGGAAATGGGGTGGGCAGCCTCCCCCCATCAATTCATCTAAGTGGCCAAAAATTAGCATTAGTGGGAGATGCAGGGTGTGAGGTGCAGTGATAGTATGGCCTGCTTCTACCACATTTTTCCCTTTATATAGTTTTTATTTTTTTAATGGGCACAGTGAAAATGCAGATACAATAAGGTGCAGTACAAAATTCAATATATGAAATTTGAAAGAGCTTAAACATCTAAAATGATTACAGCACAATCTGGACCTGTTATAACAGTGGAAAGTTCTCACCATATGTCAGATTTCAGAGAGAAAAGACTCTTGGAGAATCTTACTGTCCAAAGCTCCTAGAACAGAGTCAGGTTGACCCCTATTTTGCAGCCTGTTTCTGGAGCAGAGCACAGAGCATCTTCTTCTCAGTCAATAAAGTCAACAAAAGGTGCCCAAGGATGCCAAATGTGCCAGTGTTTGGATGGTCCTTTAGATACCTAACTTCCTGCATCCATTTCTGCAATGTAGCCAAATTCCACACATTCCCATAGCACTCAGTCAAGCTAGAGATTTTATCACCTCTCCGACTATGGGTGAAAACGTGTCTAGCAGCCAACAACAGAAAAGCAATCAGATCTTTCTGCAAATATTCAGTGCTGAGTTCACCAAGCCCCCACCAGCCTGACAGTGTGCGTGGGATGGATGCAAACCTCAAGCTTGGCAGTGTACGCGCATTGAGGGCTTTCCTCATTTATGCTGTGTTAATTCAAACGTCATTGATGCCTGTGTTTTGAAACATTTATTTCAAGATAAAGTAAAATCTTGCGGGAAATAAAAGCTCTCATGATGTCATGACTGCCAACCTGATGGCTAAAGTGCTTGGAAGCACCCGCACATGCCTTGCTTCTGTATGATTGGAATGGGCTGGTTCCGAGGGGTGGGTCAGCCTGCCAGGTGATCGGTGGTGCAGGGATTCATGCTACTTGCACACTTGCATGTGAGGAGTTAATTATGCCATTAGTGCGCTTGTAGTGGAGTAGTGGAGTCTTCCACAGAGACTCCACTGCTCCTGCTCATTTATATCCTGCCTTGGATCATTTACCAACATCACCATTGTGTTGATAAATTTGTTTAGGTTCACTCCTGATCTGGATTTGATGCAGTTCCTTCTTCTAGAATGAACACAGCTGTGGTCAGACAGACCACAGATATGATTTATACTTTTTAAAGACCCCAACCAAAATGTGTATTTCTCCCCTTGGTCTGAAGTGCAAAAATGCACATTTGGGGGACCTACATATTCTGGGAAGTGCAACTTTGCATTGAGTGCATTTGCACAAAATCTGGTTCTGCCAGTGAGTGGGAGGATGGAAGAGGAGGCACCTGGAAATCTGTAAAATGCCGAGGGAGCAGATTTTTAAAATCTATACATTGGTAGTATAAATGAATAACGATATACATTAACAGTCCTTTTAAAAAGCATTTCTTTGTCTTGGCCATTCAAAATTGCCTACTCAGGGGCAATCTGATGAAGAGATTCAAGGCCCTTCCTACCCCCGTTCTCATGGTTCTTTGCCTGTAAACAGGATCTGAACTGTGCGAAACATTCAACAAGGCACATGTTCAATAGACAGCTTGACACATAAAGGAGTGCGCTCGGGAAGGCCACTCAGCCACCATGGCAGAAGGTCCCTTTGGATCAAGGGTAGAAGACAGGAGCACACATGGCATCTGCAGCCATGACTTGCAGCGAGGGGCAGCTCGAAGCAGTAGTATCAAGAGGTCAGCAGCAAGTCAGTCCTGACAATCATGTACAAAAATAGAGTTAATCTGCTGACTTGAGTTTCTAAATATGGCAAATCAGAAGCGATTTGGATTTCATGTATGCTGGAGAATATCGAGCAAATTAATGCAAATATATAAATCCATGTCACCCCTTTATTGGATTTCCAGGCATTATGAAGTCAGGGAGGGGATCTTTTGGCATGAATGTCAACCAGCTGCAATATCATAAAAGCCCAAGGTAGGATCATTTGGAACATTTGTCTTGTTAGATTGAAACATGACATGGTGTAGACATTGTGACCCATAGAGCCAAACGAGGTTCACCAGCCATAGGATGGGGTGCCAGAATTTGACCTGCCTTTGAGGTCTTGGACCAGGGAAGGCCACACGGTGATTTGCCTAACCTACAGCTTAAGTGAACTGGGCAGAGTGAGGGGCTTCCCAAGAGTAGAGCTCTTTCTGTGAGCTGCATTCAAAGTTTGGCCCCTGGATGCAACTCTCCGTATGGGTAGCGGACTGGCTCAGTGGATTAAAAGATATGAAAAATTGGTCTAAACTTCAGGCAAACACATTCCTAACTGGAGAGGCCTAGGGAACCTTCAGCTACTTTCCCACTTGGGGTGGTGGTGGTGGTGGAAACAACCCTTGGACTCTAGTAGGCAAAACACCATCCCACAAGGGTCTTCTGATTTCCCCAAAAGGGGAAGATTCCAAGCATATTCTGAAGACCTCCAGAGCACTTGAGAAGGTCGACAGATCTCCAGAGTGGCTTGAGGAGGTTGATCCATGCTTCAGTCAGTTCTTGTACCCACAGCACACTGGAGGTGCAGTTGTCACAGAGGTATCAAGCTGTCCTTGCCTGCATCTTCATCAGCCTTCTGATGCTGCCTGGTCCCAGTCATGTCATCAGGATTTCATTTAGAACAGGGCCACTCTCCAGTGTGGAGGGAGCAACTGAGAACCCAGTTCCAGATGGAAGCAGGACATGTGCAGATGCGGCCATCTCTGCCTTCACCTTACTTGGTGAGTAACAGCAGTGTATAAACACATGGTATATCTACTACAGCTTGTGGGACTACTAGCCTACCTGCAGGGTTGTTGTAGAAATTACTGAGAAAATGTACTGTAAGTGAAGTGCTTCAGACTTTAAAAAAAACTTGATATAAGTGCTATATCACTGCTACTAATTGAATATATTTTCTTATGTCCCAGTGCCTGATAAGATATTGCTCTTGATAGCAGAAGCAGTAGTGCAAAAAAAAAAAAAAGGACAGACATCCATTGTTGGTCCTCCTGAGTCAGTTGGACTCCGTCCCCATGATTGCTTTTATTCTGAGCTTTATAGGATCTACCCATGGGACTCCATGGGGATGGAATGGAGCCTCATCAGTGCATCCTACAGAGCTCAAAGTAAAAGTTGCCATGGATTGGATGCCCCACTGGCAAGGGAGTCACTGGACTTCCTTACCACTTCCATAAAAATGTGCTGTTAAGTCTTCCTCCTCTTTGGCTTTCAGAAAGCGGTGGAAAATGATTCCATTCAGCTGGTTCACCTGAAAGGTGAATGAGCAACACCAGTACATCTGCAAGGCTATGTTATACAAAGTGCATAATAGTAATGGCAAGGTTTGTGGTTAGCATTCCAAAATGTCGATTCTCTCCTTGTAGGATGGGCATCCCACACATCAAAATGCAGTAGCTATATTAACTGTGGCAGAGGTACTTGAGAGGGCCAAGAAAATGTGGCATGGTCAGCAGCAGGAGCAACAGTGTATGAACACATTTGCAGCATTATACATGCACGAAAACAATTCAGCTGACTTAATGTGCTAAGCCTTGGTTGTACAACCACAAGGCAATCTTGATTTTCAAAGAAGATGGCTCAAAAAACACCGTAAGTCTATAAAGGGGACATGTGGTGTGTGGGGCTGAAGGCAAAGGGGCAGGACCAAAGGGGTGAGGGAAAATAGGAAAGCGAATAAAAGCACCCGCTTGTTTTAGCTCGCAGTTCTTGCTGTCAGTAACAAAGCCTTGGGAGAGACTTCCCAAAAGTTTCCAATGTGACAAAGCAGCACAAAAATGAGGTGGAGACCAGGGAAGCAGCCTGAGCAAACAGGCAGGCTGGGTCTCCAAGAATGCAGAAAGTGGCCCCCGGGCCTCAGGTTCCCCACCCCTGCGACACACACATAAACACTCATGCAGAGAGAGAAATGGCGTAGGCGAGAGAGTCGCTCTGAGTCGCTCTGTCACTTTCCTTCCTCTCCTGTTCACTATTTCTTGCTGCCCAGGTGGAGTCCAGACAAGGCAACCCAGGAAACCTATTTTTGCAGCAGTTGGTGCTTACGTGCCAATCAACTCTCTCCCTTGCTTCCCCCTAAGAAAACAAACTAGGTCCCCTGTGGAGAGGTGACAGTCTCGTCTGGCCTGCCGGCCTTTGGTGTTCACAGCCTCACAAGGTCATCGCTGCAGAGAACTGTGATGGTGATTTGACCTGGCATCTTGTCTGCTTCATGCTTCCCTCTGCCCCGGAGTTGGAACTTCTGAAACTCTTTCGGGTCATCGGGTGAGGCTAGCAGGAGTGCTTGTCCCAGGAACCGGTCGGAGAAGATGTTGCTATGCCAAACCTGGAGAGGGCGGAAGGGGAGGAGAAATTACCGCTGCTGGATGGACCGGCTCTTCACTTCCCATTGGAGGGGGCTGAAGGTTGACTGCACACGTCCCCTGCAGAGGTTCTCTAGAAATGTCTTGTTTTGGTTTGGGTACACTCTGACTATCTATGTAGTTATTTACTTACTGAATTCCACTTCTATGCCACCCCATAACCAGAAGTTTCTCTGAGTGTCTCACAGTGTTGGAGCATAAAAATATACATAAATTACAATAAAACAAGTATTAATTGGGTAAAAGATAAAACAGTGAAGTTAATAGGGCACCTCAGATAAAATATACTCACACACACCAGCAAACAGCCAACCAATTAACCCAAATTAAATTAAAATAAAATATCCACAACAAAATATAAAAGTATTAAATAAAATTAAATCAACCAAAACCTTGTTTAAATAAAAACTTTGCACAATAGCAACCTTCTGATTAGGAAGAACCGCATGGTCTAAGGCTTGTTTGGTGGAACAAGAAATAATCAAGCACAGGGAGATGGAAATGGCCCCATTGTGCGTACCACCCCGTCGACAACAGCCTAGGCGCCTCTGAGCTCAAAGGTTTCCATTTGTGCAGCTGAAAGGAAAGCATCCCAAGACAGATCCCAATCAAACACCCTCCCATAACACAGAAACTGATACTAAATAGGGGTGCGTAGGAAGGGAAGGCCGGCTCTTACCTGGACAATAATAGGACACTGAATCTTTCTTTGGCAGAAAACAGCTTGTGTATTGAACACGGCATCGACAGTTCCGTACTGCACTGGGGAGTAGACTTTCTTGTTCTCACACTTGATGATTATGTAGGGATTTGCTCCTGGAAAGATATTATCACTGATTCACAGCTATTTCTAGAATATTTCCTTTAACTGCACCATTAGGCAATAGGTTTATCAGGGCTGTCCAAAACTCCGCAAAAGATGTGCAGAGCCCAAAATCTCTTTTTCAGACTGCTGTACAACATTAGAAGTGGTAATTGCCCCCCATGCTAAAGTCCCAATTTGGATTAGGCCTTTGACTCAACTCTAGAGTAAAAATGTGTAAACGCTGAGACTTCCATGTCTATATTGGCCCTTAGAATCATGTAATCATTTCTCCATTTTCTTTCAGGTCTAAATTGCCCAAATAGATGAACTTCAGATGTTCTAGTAATGTATATTTAATTATCTATTGAATCATCAGCTTTTGCTAGAATGTTTTGCCTATCAAGTAGTAGAACTACTGCCCAGATGATGTTGAAACATCCTTGGTTGGTAGTCATTAATCCAGGAGTATCTGCAGCCATCCCAAGATATTGTTGCTACCCCTCTGCAGTGGCTGATTTAATGTACACAGCAATGCGTGCGATGCATGAGCAGCAATTTATTTATTTATTTATTTAAAAATTTATATGCCGCCCCTTGCAATAGCCTCGGGGCGGCTTACAACATAATACATTATTAAAAACATATAACAAAGTTAAAAAACATATAACAAAGTTAAAACCGTGCAATCCAAGCACGGTTCCATTAACAGACTGGTTTTGCTGCCTGGCCAGGACTTTTTGACATGGAGACCAGCTTGGGTAGTGCAGGGGAAAGGGCAAAAGGTTTTGAATCTCCGGAGAGCTGATGCCAGGCAAAGCGGAGAATAACTGGCGAGATGAGAGATAGCCTTCTCTTTGCTGAGATGAGGGGCATTATTACTTGTCTGAAAGTAATAATCTTTCAGACAAACAGAAGCATGGCATCGGAGTGAACTGCAGAGGGCGCTGCTTGACTTCCAAATGTCTTTTCTGACCATTTCGGAATTGCTCGGAACCTTCTTCAAGAGTGAACAATGTATGAAAGGCCTATCTGGCCCAGTGTTGGATAACCAGTTGCTTGTGGGAAGCCCCTAAGATTTGGATAGACAATCCACTGGTGCCTCATTAGCACTACATTATATTCAGCAAAGACAGCAACTGTCTTTGTCTGCAGCAAAGACAATCTTTCTGTGACATTCGCAAACTCAAGAGGTTAAAAACAAGTTTGCACAATTTGGATGGACACATCATCACTGCATGCATGACATCAAGCTGGGCAGCTTGTGGCCTTCCAAATGTTTTGGCTTACAACTCAATAGTCAATGATAAGGGATTGTGGCAGTCATGAAAACTGTGGGGGAACGAGTCCGAGCACTGGCAACCCAGGACACTTAGAATCAGGTGACAAAGCTCCATTCAGTCAACATTCAGTCTTCCACTGCATGAAGCTAAGAACAAAGAGGTCCTTAAGCATCCGTTCAAAACAGGCAGAATCCAGTCCATCTGAAACCAAACTGTGGGGTCAAGTTTAAACATTCAGATTACCGAGTGGAGCATTTGTTAATTAGCAGAGTTTTATCATTTGATTTCAGTTCTGTTCTGTGTTATTTGCTGAGAGGATGGGAACAGATTTTGCTCATAACAATATTCTGTACAAGCCTCTTCCTTTTAGCCATCTTTTTTGCCTTCTATGGCAGTTCAGTGTTACTGGAGATGAAGGGAAATTGCATTTGAATATTCAGGTAATAGGAATAATTTACTGACAAGAGAAAATGGCAAAGACTTTGGGAGGAACCCCTTGCACTTACCACCACGACTGTCTTGAGTTTGAAGGCCCTCAGCAGAGTGGATTTTAATCTGAGTCATCCTCCGAGGGACACCAAAGAGGATATCCAGCCAGTTTAACCGGTGTTTATATGTTTCGAGTTCCCTGAAACATCAAGATTGCAGACAGCATTAGATGGGATGAAAAGGTTCACATTGAATCTTTGACTGATCAGGATGCCTGCATGCAACTCAGCTTGTAGGATTCCAAGAATCATAGAATAGTAGAGTTGCAAGGGGCCACGAAGGCCATTGGGTCCAACCCCCTAACTGTAGGCATCTTGTGCTGAACATGAGAATTTGTAGTGATGATCTGTACCTCCAGGTTTAATTTTTTTTCTCAAAAAATCTAGCCATCTGACCCCCCCCCCTAAAAAAAACCCCTGGGACTGGAGCCACCAGATGTATTTTATGAATATTTTTATGAAACCCCCCCCCCCATTTGAAATGAGGCTGCTCTCTGGGGCAATTGCCCACACCCAGTTCTGAAAGGCTGCAAAACTCTGCAAGAAAGTGAACGCAGGGATGGGGAAGAGTGGAGGCCTCTTCAGAGACCATTTCTGCACACTCTGGTGGAAACTCAGTGCAGGGATACAGAAATAGGTGCAGGGATGCAAGGCCAGGAGCATGAATTAAAGACTGCAGGGAGGCCATGGATGGTGTTGGGCCCCAGATCAGCAACCAAAGCAAGCTCCACAAAATATGGATGAAGTGCTGTTCATGCACTGGTGATCGCCACTCAAGTATCTCATCTTTCTTATGCGTAATAAGCCAAATAAATGTTGTGTTCCCTTAAGTGTTCACAAAACAGCTGCAGCTGACATCAACTATAAAATATCTGCAAAAGATGCATATAGCTGGAAGCAACGGAGAAGAGAGGAAAATATCCAGCGACCTCTAATTCCTAATACCTGAGCTCGGATGGCACATCGGTGAACATCCTCAGAATAAATTCATCTTCAATGCCAGGGCTGAAGGTGGTTGGAATGAGGACATATCTGCCTTTCTTGAGGAGCACCTTCAGATATACCATGCGGTTGTCAATATAGGTGGAGGTCGCAACCTTCTCTTGTATTCGCAGTGTATGCATTCGATATTCTCTGTTGTTCTCCACCTAGAGTTGGAAACCAGACGTAGGCAAAACATTATCTAGTCACACACAAGCTTGGCTAAGCGAACACTGCAGGGCATCTGGTAGGCTCCAAAGTTTGGGTTGGACTGCATCCAAGATCCACTGTTGGAGCGTATAGGAGAAAGGAGGAGCTGAGAACGGCAGAAGAACACTTGGCATCTCTACTATATTAGTGTAAGCATAATTAAAGCAGAAATTTGGATGCTCCATTATTACAGTGTATTCATATGCTTCTTACATTCTATTTATATCTCACCTGTTTACATCTAGTGAGAAACCTGAGGTTGGATTCCATGTGTCCATTATTGTCCTCACAACCACAACCCTGTTGGTAGGCTAGGCTGAGAGCGAGTGATTGGCCCTGAGCTCCCCAGGGGTATCCTGGTTGAATGAGGACCAGAGCCTGCATCTCCAGGACCCCAGTCTAACACACTAACCACCACATCCCATCCTGTGGGCTTTTCCTGAATGAGGGTGCTCATCCAGACTTACCTTGAAGATCTCAAAGCCCATAGAGAAGTGATAACCTGCCCCTTCTTTCCTGAGGATGCGCTTGTCTTTCTGCTGCAGAGAGATCAGCACATCATCTTCAGCCTTCTTCACATCAAAGACATACTAAAAGAAAGGGGGAAAGAGCTCAGATCATGGCATCTCTTGATGACCCTATGAATATTGGATTTCAGCAAAGGACCTCTATCACAGAAGATAGACCTCTATCTGCAGAAAGCATTATTCCACAAATCCATGTACCTATTATTGGAAACCTTTTGTTAGCAGGGACCATCAATAGAAGATTTCTTCAGACTGCCTCCCCCAGATGTGTTGGACTGTGATTCCAAGAGTTGTCTGTGGTGTTTGGGAGTTATGGGTTATGGGTGAAACTGTCCAACACACCTGGAGGGAACCAGCTTGGAAAAGCCTGAGGTCTAGCCACATGAGATGAATCTACTCTAGTTCATGTTATCTTTGTCCAGTTTTTCTCCATTTATATGAATGCCTGGAGAGGAAGCTTGTAAAAGTTCAAAGTTTCTTTGCGTCTGTAATCTGTACTAGGGAAGGGCAAACTGGAGATGTTCAACTTGATTGAGGTTCTTCAAATTCCCCCAGGAAGCTTATTTCATCTCATTCAAATCCCCAAATGAAAAGATCCTCCTTCCCTGACCCACCTGTGGAGAAATACACATTTTAAAAAGCTTATACTTCCCAACTGGAAACAATGTGCATTTTAAAAATGTGTGCTTTCCCAGTTGAAAATGCAGGCTAAATCCTTCCAGGCTAAAGCATGGGCCTGAGGATTTGAGAGGCATACATGCCTTAGCACATGTATGCATTTCCAGAAGTGCATACTTCCATTTTATGCTTGGAACAACAGCCCTGTGAGGTAGCCTAGCTGAAGAGCCTGTGACTGGCCCAAGGTCACCCAGCAAGCTTCATGGCTGCATGGGGAGTAGAATCCAGGTCTCTGGAGCCCCTGTGACAGAGCCAGCCGACTTGGAATGGAGCAGGCATGTGGGGGGACACAGTTGATGCTGCTGAGCAATATAGACACTATCAAGTGTTGAAAGTGTTGAAAAAAGGGTGGACTAGAAGGCTAGCTGGGGAGAACTTTTGCCTTCTGCCCCACTTCCAAACTGAAGCCCCTAGTGGGAGAGCTTTCAGCTAAGCTTTCCCACACATGTCGGTCTACTTAGGGTCCGGTTGCAGCAGAAAATGAAGCCTAAACCATGGTCCAACCTGTGGGTTTTGTAAAAAGGTGGCTTTGTTATTTGAACACCCCCCGGCGCGGTTCAGCAGTGGGTCCAGGTTCTTCGTCCACTTTCCGCATATCATTTTCCTCTCCCAGGTCTTATGGATGCTAAAGAAGGAAGTGTTCACAATCCGACAGACATCGACATCGGTGAAGTTTTTGCACCAGTCTTCAAATGTCATCCTGACACACGGAGCAGGAAAAGAAAAACACCATTTCACTTGCCAGCAGTGAAGGGAACGGAGTGTGTGTGGAATGCTGGTTATCTCGACACAGAGAAGGAATATCATTCTTTTTAAAAATACACATCCCATCTGCCAGGCCAGATTTCCGCTGCTGCAAAAGTATAAGGATGGAAATCCTCTTTGTCCCACATTTCCCTGTAACCCTTTCCCCCTTCTCCTGGGCACTTGGGGGTACTCAGTAGAACTGCTTAGGAATATCCAAAAGATATGGCTATCCAAAAGATTATATGGATGTGGCCACAGGGATCATTCCAGCAGCTATCTTCTGCAGGATTCAAAATTCTGCTCTTGTCAGAGCAGAGTGCTGAACCTGAACCAGGTAAATGCATGGCCTCTTCAGCAGCATGCTCTCCTTTGTCCTGCCTGCCACCTTCAACCTTCACAACTCCGCTATTGGCAGAAGCTTTCCATGAGAACCAGAAAGCTCCGTGTTGGACAATTTTGCCTTCTTCGTGTGGGAAATGCTTTAAAGCAGGAGCAATTGTGGACTTCTCTGCTTGGTTTGCTTTCTAACACTGGGCAGAGCACAAAAAGAAGTCCGTGCGCCAAAGAGGGGTGGAGCCCGGGGAGCTTCAACACTGCTTTAATGAGGCTGCTGAGAACATGGTGCTAGGAAGATAGGAATGAGACTGGGCTCGGCTCTCATGGCTGGGCCCTTTTGTGGAAGGGAAAAAGTCACACTGCTACTTTAGTGGTGTGGCTGATTGAACCCTTTGCTTTTTCACTCATTACGCAAAGGCTGGGATTTACTGTTGTGAGCCGCCCCGAGGCTTTGTTGCGATGGGGCGGCATAGAAATGTTTTAATAAATAAATAAATAAATAAATAAATTTCATTATTCTGGGGAAAAATAAAGTACTGTCCATGTAGCAAAGGATGTCAGGGGTCAATGCTTTCCAGGGAGCCAGACAAGATGCTATCCAAAATACACACACATATTTTGCAGCTGCACAGGGCAAAGGAGTCTGACCTTTGCCTTCTCCATTCTGACTTATTTTCTCCAAAACAGTTAGATGTGGAAGGGGAAGCTTGCCATGTTTGTTTCCGTATGGTTTCCCCTTTGGGAGTAATAATCCCTTGGGAAGTACCCCATCATCCCATGGCTGCAAGGAGTTTCATAACTAGAAGTTTGGAACATGTGTTTTGCAGGGGGTGGTGAGAGGGGAAGAGAGAGAGAGAGAGAGAAGGTGATACTCTGTATGTGTGTCTGAATGTGTGAGGGGTGAGCAGATACAGAAACAAAGGGGTGTTTGGATGGGCAACAAGATAACAAACCCTGAGGTTAGAAGGGAGTTACATGGAGGGGGTTCAGCTAAACTGGAGTGAAGGGATGTGCCAGGAAGGGCTAAAGTGGAAAGAGGGCGTATCTGGACTTGGAGCGGGAACAGCCCCAGGCTCCCCACAAGTCTGTGAAATGCCATTCCCAGCGGGAGGCTGTTCGTGTTTCATCCGTGGCACAAACATCTTTGCTTACCAGAACTCTCCATCATTTTCAGTTGTGAGTCCGAGCTTCTTGCGTTCTGCTTTGCTCACCCTTTTCCATTCTTCAGATCTGGGGGGAGGGGGGGAAAGGGTTTGCTCAGCTGAATCTCTGTGTTTATTCAGACAAACCCATGGAAAGGGCTTCATTGCATCGCCCAGCCCCAGAGTCTCTGAGAAAGTCTTTCTCAGCCTGTCTGCCTCAGATACTCCCCTAGCCCTGCTCCAGGACAGGAGATGCCAGGCAAGCAATGTCTGAGGCATGCAAAGAGGGTGTCTGTCCCTGAGACAGGGACCCCCCTTTTCTCTTACAAGGACAGCACAGGGAACAAACGAGGAAACCACAACGAAATGTTGTAGTCCGTTCCCAGTGTGTGTGTGCAGTTCTCTCCTCTGTACTTTAAATTACTCCCTGCCTTTTGTGTAAGCTCAACTTCCCAACCCCGATTCCACTGCATGGACTGACTAGTCATATAGCCAAGTTCCTTAAACAACTTTTCTTTAAAACACTGTCTCCTGTTGTTAGAGTGAAGTGTGGCGGGTGGAGGGGGTGGGGAGCATGTGTCATGCGATTATTATTTTTGCCATTTGAAACTTCTCAGCTCCAACTTCGATTGAATTTAACTGGAAGTTAATGGCTGGTTTTGGCTGGAATAAACAGTGTGGCCTTTACAAACGGAGGCATTGAGTTCCCTTGTGCCTCGGGCTATTTCAGCACTTGGAGGAAGTTGGAAAAGCTCCTGCCAAATGAGAGATATCATCCCATTGGACTGAGGACTGGGTTTGGTGGAAGGGCTGTGGAGAGATAACAGGTTAGTGCTTTCAGCACTGAGGGAAGCCTGCACAGGCAAGTGCGGCATTGTTATGATTGCCACTTGGAATGGGCATACAAGCAAAGGGAATTCGCTTGTGGGCCTTTGTCGGGGGTCACAAGAGGGTTGCCGGGGGAAGGAGAGGGGTGAGAAAACTGCTCCAGGTTCACGGAATACAGACTAATGCTGTAGATGTCTATCCATTTGAAAGGCCTTCAGAACTAGGAAAGCCATTCAATGAAGGTACTGCATTGGTTTGGGTATAGCCAGAATTCCCTTAGGAAACACTGAGAAATTGCATGTTTTCATTTAGTATTTATCAGGATGATACCAGTGTTGCCACCAAATGTCATAATCAGCACTCTGGCTGTAATTTTCTCATCCCCCCTCCTTTTTTTTTTAAATGAACCTGGATTGGCATTTCACAAGTTCAATTGTAGGGTATCCGATCTCCACTTTGGAACCAACAAATGAACTGAAACTCTGTTGTCCTTCTGAGTGTGAGTTTGGCTGAATTTTCTCATGGCTTTTTGCAATCCAAAACATGCTTACAAGAATCATGTATTGGGGAACTGGACACAATGAAATATAGAATTTATTCAAAAATGGATTCGAGGAGGAAAATGATTTGCAAAAACATGTGCCGGGAGAAATGTGCACAGAAAGGAGCATGAATTTTCTTGCAAGCTTTTACTTTAAAAAAACAAATTTACCAATGAGAAACTGAGAGGAAACTGGACATGAGAGATTTGTTCATGTATATGACTCGGGCATCAGATCAGTCACTGTGAGGAAAAGGCTGTTGCATGCGTTAGACCCTTGGTCTGATGCAGACAAGTTCTTAAGTTTCTAAGTTTTCTTGAAGCTTAGGAAAGAACTGTATCTTAAGTACACTTCAGATTTAAGGTACAACCCTGCCTGCTTCCCATTCTGTTCTTCCCTCTACTAATGTTAAGTATTGCAAAAATCCAAGGAGTTACATCTTGCACAGGAAGTTTCCACACCCAGTTGCTACTTGTGTGGGAAAACTCACAAAGTCATGACAAAGCCAGTGTGGTGTAGTGGTCAGCGTGTTGGTCAGGGACTCAGGAGGTCCAGCAGAAAGGATGGCTGACCTCCTCACTTCTTCTTGGACTTCTTACTTCTGCCCCTTGTGAAATCAAGAGTGGAATGGTTCTGCTCTCAATCGGGAACTGCTTTCAGCCTCTAATTGAGCCCCTCAAAATTGGCATGTGAACGCTTCTGGGCAGCGAAGGGGGGATTGCTTACTTGTCACTCCATGCCCCATTCCACTCCTTCTTTCCCCAGGGATTGCGCAATCGGATCATGAAGAGCTTCTCTGTCTTGGCACAGACCACAGGACTCTCTCCAAGGTTCATCTTCAGGACTTTGGTCACTGAGTAGGCATGGCTCTTAACCAAGCCCACAATGGTCTCCACCTCAAAATCACTGGCGGACTGAGCCTGTGGCAGAAGGGAAACAGGGGACATGAGCATTAAAATTCATCTGGAGAAAAAGCACATCAACCAGACTTGCCAAAACAGTTGCCAACATGTCAAGGAGATCATTTGAGATGCCAAAGCAACCCTTTTTCTTATGGATGATTAAACGTAGTTTTAAGCCATGTAATCACACCTCCTCTCTATCAGTAGTTATTTTTATTTTTTAAACCCCCCAAAGCTCTCAAGTTGGTGGGCCACATGAGGAAGAGGAAGAAAACAAACCAGCTGCACAAAGTTCTAACCGTCTTCACCATCAGTTATGCTCAGAGATGACTGAGTCTGTGGTGCGTCTCTGTGATAACAACTCAGGCAGGGTTATGCTGAGATCCCCTGACATTTCTCACAGATCCCTCACAACTCTTCACTTGTGTTGTTCACAGGATGTGTTTCCATGACAGCGCAAGGCAATCTTAAGACAATTCCTTCTTGTTAATGCTGCAAAGTTCTGACAGGAATTTTATGGCTCACACAACCACCTTCTCAGTAAACAAATGCTTTCTGCATTCAGATGCACAAACTTGGGATTCTCTGATCAACCAAGAAATGATTATCTCTCTGCAGTGACGTACACTCAAGAACTGAAATCCCTGCACTGAACAAAAAGCAAGACTGCCTGCAAAATCATCTATAATTTCTTAGGGCATAAGTTATGGGGGAAGCTACTGCTTTGTCCATGTTGAACTGATAGAGAAGTCCTGTCCCAGAGAGAGGTTTTCACTGTCATTCCTAATATAGGAATTCATTGGTGGAAGTGAATAGAGCAAGACCTGCAACTACCGTGGATAGATAGAAATACCTGCAAAGTGCTGCTTTATTTGTTATTTGGGCTGTAAAAGACCAACACAGCTACTTTTCAGGAACGCTTAATGTGATTCCCATTGAGCGTCCGCATCAGATGAATATTGACCAGCAACAAATGAGTCTTTAGAAAGTGGATTGTGTGCCTGGGAGATAAGCAATAGGATAAATTGGGTGGGATGGGAAGTCAGCTTGTACTGGAACTTGGAAGCCTTTATCTAAAATATCTAACTCTGATCCAGGAATTATTCATCTCCCATCCCATTCTCAAAGGGCTGGATGTCCTGTTCTTGGAGAGGTCAAGAATGGACCACGGGTGGTCATGGGAGTGGTGCTTTCCAAATTTCCAGCCTTCTGGGGAATAATTTTGGCACTGATTTGCCTTCTCCTGGAAACCTCAGTATCCTTGCAAAGACCTTGGAGGGCTCTATGGAGCATTCTTTATTATTGTGAGTCGCCCCGAGGCTTTGGCGAATGGGGCGGCATAGAAACCTCCTAAATAAATAAATAAAATAAATTCTCAATTGATGTTCAGAACCCATTTAACTTTCCTGGGTTCCCCATTGTCCCATCCAGACAAACAGTATGAAAGGCAACACAGTCTCCAGTGAGTGGATGCATTTTAGAGGAAAGTAAGATTGGTTAACTCTATTGGATCTGTTTATAGAAGAGCCCCAAAACTTCCCAAGAAACCTCAGGCCTCCTTGATAGACAGTCGTGTGTGGGGGAATTCAGGCTATTGAAATATCAAGGATAGGATGAAGGAGAATGGCTAAAACCCTAAACTGTTGCTGTCCTAACAGTTTGTACACGGACACCTTCCTAACAAAGACACTGGCCAACAGTAAACTTTTCTGCAACTGTGGCTTTATGAAAGCTATGCTTTCCACTTGTGGCAGCGTCCTGCAGCACGGTTGTGCCGGGAAGGATCTTCTGTACACCTTTCACAGATGGGGACTGCAGCCAAGAAATTAAAAGATGCTTGCTCCTGGGGAGGAAAGCTATGGCAAATCTAGCCAGCATACTAGAAAGCAGAGACATCACCCTGCCAACTAAAGTGTGTATAGTCAAGGCGATGGTTTTCCCAGTTGCAATGAATGGCTGTGAAAGCTGGACCATAAGGAAGGCCGAGCACAAAAGGATTGAGGCCTTTGAATTGTGGTGCTGGCAGAGACTCCTGTGTGTCCCTTGGACAGCAAGGCGATCAAACCTGTCAGTCCTAGAGGAGATCAACCCTGACTGCTCTTTAGAAGGCCAGATACTGAAGATGAAACTCAAATACTTTGGCCACCTAATGAGAAGGAAGGACTCCCTGGAGAAGACCCTGATGCTGGGAACAATAGATGGCCAAAGAAGAAGGGGGCGGCAGAGGATGAGGTGGCTGGATGGAGTCACTGAAGCAGTTGGTGTGAGCTTGGGTGGACTCTGGGGGATGGTGAAGGACAGGAAGGCCTGGAGGAATGTGGTCCATGGGGTTGTGATGCGTTGGACATGACTTCATGACTGACAACAACAACAATCACGTCTTGGACCAAGGAGTGTCACTTCCTCCACTAAAAGGACTGATTCAGTAGAGCTCCTAAAGGGAAGGAAGAAAACTGCTGTTTTGCTGGACTGGGTGAGTTTGGTACATTCAGGCTGGTATGTAAATAAAATGAGCTATTCTCGAAGTCTCTCTCTCTCTCTGTGTTCATATATTTATACTGTAGCTCGGAGGGTGGGAATAGTTTGGCTAATTTCCGAGCCAACTCTGCAAGAGCACGCAAGAAAGCTTGTATGCTCATTTGTGTTTTATACCGAGCCATGCCTTCTGTTTTCCCACATTTTTCAACTGCTCTCATTCCATTTGACAGAAAAGGAATCACTTTCAGAAAGAAATCCATTGGTATTTTTTCAGAGCTATTCTCCTGGGTGGGAGTGGGGTTTCTTGTGCCAAGAAGAAGCGTGTGTGCAGATGTCTTGTTTTCAATTTTATAATTTCAGGTGCCGATCTCTGCAGAAACTGGTAGACTCCTTGCTTTTCCCCACCTCAGTGGAAGCCCTGGGGAAGGCATCATGATGGACTCCCTCCTGTAAGGTCTTTTGGGGCTGAGGAAGAAGAGGCAGCCTGGAAAGCTTTGCAGCAGTGGAAACAGGCGTAACAGGAAAACAAAACAAGCAAGCAAGCAACACCCACAACACTTTCCTTGGCCACCTGGCAGCATTCATTTCGGTTCAGAATTAGGGTTCTTGGACTCCCTGTGAGGTGGAATTCTTGGCAAACATGTCTAGCATTTGTGCGGTGCTCACCAGGAGTGGAGCTCCATGCAAACACTGTGCAAACTGTGTCCCTCTTCCACACCATGTGCTGCAGCCTGTTTGTGCTGCATCTGACGTGGAAGGAGGTTGCTGGTTCCACAAATGTTTGCAAAGCTCCTCTTGGTTTGGCTTGCTTTCTGAGGCAGGAGAGGAAATCTGCAAACTGAAGCAGGATGGATTCTGCAGAACTTCATCACAGCACTACTCAGAAGCATCATAGAAATGGATTATAAAACATCCTAATAATGGAGAAGTACAGTGGAAGCATCTTTCCTGGGCGGGGGGGGGGGGG
>JAIXND010000674.1:7023420-7033467 GCA_023646645.1 Varanus salvator macromaculatus | reverse complement strand
GGGGGGGGGGGCGGAATCTTTTAGGACACTGGGGGACAGATTTGGGCAGGGCAAGAGCTCTACCTCTTCTCTGGAAGTGGATGCAACTGTGCTTCCACACACTTGCATTGCAGGGGAGGCAAAATGCCAGGGAGGGCTCACAGCGCTAATTTTATAGGTACGTGACAACTGAAATTCACCCGGATCTCTATAAGACTTGCAACAGCCACACTTGTTCCCATACCCGGATGTAAGCACTGATCAATCCCCCTCTTCTGTGCACTTTCAGCAAGGTTGCGAAGAGCTTTGCTTGCTTAAATATGTCGTAGTTGTATTTGCCTTCAACCAAGTCAATGGATTCCGCAACTGCTCCCGTAAAGTCAACGATTGCCTCTGCAGCGTTGCCACTATCCAAGGCTTCATAGCACCCAGACAACCTAGTGTGACACAAAGCAAATGGAGAACAAGCCCCACAAATGAAAAAAGCTGGACTTGATCTAGCCTCTTCCTGCCATCTGAGTGTTTATGCACAGAAGAAGAGAAAAAGGAAGTAAGAGTGATGCTTAGGCAGGAACTAAGATGTCCTATGTGTGGACTCTGAGGGATGGTGGAGGAATGTTTTCCATTGGGCATGACTTTGCGACTAAACCAAAAAACCAAGATGTCCTCAGTGACACAAGGAAGTAACTTTCTTCCCACAACCTCTCTCCTTTCTCTTCCCAGCAGATCATGACTGAAGGCTTCTAACTACAATCTTTATTATGTTAAAGGTCATGAGAAAGAGACAATCAATCAAGTTAATACCCTCTCATTTGGGGAATTAGTCCATGCCCATGCCAGCAGTTGATTCTCAGCTGAATGCCTCTCATCCCTTCCCCACCAAACAGAGGCGGCTCCATACTCAGGAAGGTTCGTGTTGCCTACAAGCAAGATTGTTTTAGGGTTAAAGTGTTTTGCTGTATTAGGAGCATTAAGTTCATAGGTGACTAATGCCAATTTGAAACAATTACTTACTTTGCATAAGCTTTCTCCAGAAGTGCACACCAGAATTCATTGCGGTCGTTAGAAGAGCAGAAGAGCAGTTCATTGCTTCTGGTCGGCAACCGGTCATCAACCACCACATCAATCCACTCTCCAAAACTCCAGAAATGGAAGTGAAATATCCCTGCATATTTCTCTGGTCTCATTTGATCCCAGTCTTGTTCCTTAACATTTGGAATAACCTGCAGTAATGCCCACCCCACAAAAAGATAATGTTACACAAAGCAATGTTTTTGATGAACTGCTGGGGTTGATCATTCAGTTTGTGTATTTATTTTAAACAGAATTTTAATAGAAGACAAGACTGTAATGGCAATGAAGTAAATATCCCTCTGAGTTAAGACTGTTCTTCCAAAGAAAATAAATAATCCCTAGATTATGATATCATAAACAGATCATTAGGCTCCCAAACCATTCCTGATATCTGAGTTTTCACTTGGACTTGGATTTAGAGATGGACATATCTTTCATTGTTGGTTTCTCTCAGTTTCTCATTCCTCTCCAATCTTCACTTCTGTTTGCCCCAGTCTATGAGAACTTAAAAAAAAGTTTGCATGCTTTTTTAAAAGTCTGCATTTTGCTTCAATGGCCTTTGGAAGAACCACTTCTCCCATGTTCCTCTAGTTGCTGTCTGCAGCATGCTGCAATCCAGCATGATAGAGAAGTAGGGAATGAAGGACAAACCCTCTCCTTTTCCCATAGAGGGCCGTAACTTCTGCTGTCTCCACCTGATGGTTAAAAATGATGGTGGTCTGAGCATGCAAGTTTGGTGGAAAGGTCTTTCAGGGCAAGTAGTGTCAGGCAATGGAAAGCCAGGAGTTCTTTGTTAGCTCGAATTTTGATTCCCCCCCTCCATCACTTTCTTCAAACCCTTCCTCAAAATGTACCTTTTATTGGTACAACTGCCTCACTCTAATGAAGCCTTAGTCTGTGAGAGTGAAAAGATTCATCTGCTTCCTTCACATGCCCATGCCTCACTTCCTTCAATAACTGAGACTTTAAGACTAAATTTCTGTGTATTCCAAAGATGCATTTACCTGTTGCTATGAAAACAAACAAACCAGTCCTGTTAGTCCTTCTGGATCAAGCTAGACATGATGCTGGTCTGTTGGGTTCCTCATTGCTCTACTTTTCTTCAAAAAACCGGAAGTGGGGTTTGGACCATGGTTTGAAGTAGGATGACAGTGCTAGAGAAGGGGAGCTCACTCTTCTCCCCATGCCATTTTCCTAATGTAAATCAACTTCCTTTCCTGAAAAATCCCCACACAATTTGACCATTAGATAAATGGAATAGCCTTTATTCACCAGAAATGGGATAACTGTGACGTCAGCTTTAGCCAACCTAGTGAATTTCCTGGTTGCAGTCCTGGTATTACCAGCCAGCATGGCCATGGGCTTCAAAAGAACACCAACTTGGGAAATGCTGTTATCACGAGGCTCTCTGCAGTTTGCTGCACATTTGAAATGCTCATCCTCAGAGACCTTTAGAAGTGCACATCAGAAACTCATGTTCATGGACCATCCTGCTGGGAAGTGTTGGGAATCAAACGTACTTGCAGGCCCCCAGATCAAGGGAGGCTGACTTACAAGGAGCCACATCCAGTGGGTTGTATCTATTATTAGTGCAACTCAAGTCACATCATTTCAATGGGTCTACTTTAAGTAGGACTAACAGTGGCTGCAACCCATTGCCATTTATGAAAATATCCTTTGCTCCTCTTCCTGGACCAAAAGAACTTGAGATGCCAGGTCATGCCTGATCCAACTTTGTTGTGGACCAAAAGCAAGCATGTTTCCAGAATACTCAGGGGTAGCCTTCTCAGCCCCATGTCTGAGAGTGTCTGTTGGTTGTTAACAGCAAAGTACCTTTTGCCAGAGCTGCTTCTGAAGAGCCAGGCAGGAGCAAGCAGCAATGAACCAGCAGTTGCCCAGCAGCCCTTGGTGTAAGTCGTGGGAACTGATTCCATGTACAAACAGGTGAGGATCATCACAGAGCTCCTGCAAGCATAAGACACACTGGTTTTGCATTTTGCAGAACTGGTGAATGGTTGCCAGGTGTTGAGAATGGTTCAGCGTATATACAACCCACACGCTCACGGGCAATAAAACTAAAGTCTTTTATTGCTACTTGTCTACGAGATTTACAACACTACAGATAAGCTCTACTGTTAAGGTCTTTACAAGTCAGACGCTAACTCTTTAGTGACGTCTCTTCCTGAGCCCACATGGGACTAGCTATCTTGGTCCCGCCTTTCCTCTCTGAGGCGGGACAAAGCCTGTTTTGTTCGCATCATCTTAGAATTCGTCTATTGGTCGTGAGAGAAAAGCCTATCCCGCCCCCTGTGTCTCCTGTGTCATGCTCAGGAAGTTCAGTGTCAGGAGGAGGTGGGTCAGTCTGCTCAGGCTCTCCATGAGCAGAACTCATAGTGCCTTTTCCCTTGGAGCTCTCATGCTTTGATGTGGGCTCGGGTGTTTGCTCAATGGGCAGAGGGTCAGGATGAGGTACAGCTATCTGCTCAGCCACCCCCAAGCCAGGTTGTGGGGTTGACATTTGGGTACAGGGTCTCAAGCACAAGGCCTCCTTGTGAGGTGCTGCCTCTGTCGGGGCATCAGGCACAACACCAGCGTATAGAACTTTGCTGAGATAGGAGCCACCAGTTCCTGCAGAGTATTAAGGAGCCAAAGGAATGAAGAGGCGAAGGGGGCAATGCTCCACAGGTGTGGCCAGCCATGCTGAGACAAGCCCAGTGTGGCTGGGGAACACTGGAAGTTGTAGGACTTTTCCGCTCAAAGCACACATAGGTTTTCATAATAACCCTCCCATTTTCTTTCTTGCCCATTAGCTCATGGGAAGACCCACCATAGATAAGGTCCCCGCAGGTAGCTCAAGGTAATCTCCCCAAGTCAAAGGTCCTGGTTCCAGCACTTACGGGTTTATGCACAGAATGCCTTCCCCACTCAATTTAGAGAATTCTGCACTTTGCAGCAAGCACATTGCTCAGTGCCGTCACCGGGAACAACCACAGAAGTCCCCTGTGTAGGAGTCGTGTGTGCACAGCAGAGGTGCAGACTTTTGGACCGGAGAGAAAGAAGTTTGGTGTCAGGGTGCAGTGGCTGAAATTGCAACCTATGTTTTAATCTCTGTATGACAGACCCTCTCAAATCACCTTGGAAAAAGTACAGAATTCTGATTGTCTCTAGAGCACTGGGTCTCTCCTTTTCCCAACTTCCTTTTCTTAGGACATGTTTTATAACTTTCATTCCCGAAAGCCTGGCCCAGACATTCCATGCTGTTTTGTCAGGTTCGTTTATGTTTTTAGAGCTTGGTTTTCGAAGCCAAGATCATCATCAATCAAGCTGGTTGCAGCTGACCAAAGGACAGTGACTGTGCTTCATGTTTGCCTCCCTTTGCTAGAATAACAGTGCTGAGCTGCCATCCGAATAGCAACCCACGCCTGGCTTCTCTCACCACTTGGAGCTGGAAAGTTAAAGAGGTCAGTGCTGCAGTCAGCCGTGCATGTGGATGTGGTTAACGATATCTGTCCAAAAAGGCCCAAAACAAATATCAACATGGCATGAAGACAACATAACATAATGACAACATCTCCTTTTTTCCCATTATAATTTCATACTTTTTTTCTTTTTCTTTTCTTTTCTTTTTTAGAGCCAGTCTGGGAATAACTTTCATTAAAAAGTATTTAGAAGTTTATATTCCTAACTAATGTGGTGAAAATATTGTCTTGTTAGGTGGCTCTTGTTGTTGGATGTTTGAGGAGACAAGGGCAACTGAGAAGGGCAGGCATGGTTGGGGAGGACTCTGTAACCTGGGTTTCAGCATCTGCTCCAGATGCCATGGAGGACCAGCTTTCCCAGGTCACACAAAGACTTGTGAACCAATCTTCTTAATTTTGCATATCTTTGCACAAACATATTATCTAAAAATGTGCAAAATAAAAAGGCACAAATGTGCAAATTCTGTCACAGGCTAAAGCAGGAAAACACACTGGGGAGTGGAGTGGACAACCAGCTTCTTGCTTTCATCAACAGCTGAGCTCTGCCTCTCCACTTCTCTAGGTCCGAGGGGCTTGGGAACCTTGTAAGATACACACAGTGGTGTGTGTTTATTTGGGAGTAAACCTTTACATCTGAGTCAGCATGCCTGTACTTATCCTGCACCAGTGTGCCATCTGTGTTACAGAACTATTCTCTTTGAGTTATAATAAAATTCACACACATAATTTCCTTTTGGTGCATTCATAACTCTCCCCTAAATCAGACAGTAATTGACTTGGCTGATGTTCCTTAGAAGGAGAACATGCACATCCTTTCAGAAGTACTAAATAATGCTATGGCTTTTTTTTTTCCTCTGCAGAAGCATTGACGAACACTTCTGCTAAACTTTATTGCCCACAATAGAGCTCATAAAAAGCAAATGTCTCCTTCTTCACTTGACAAGAGAGAACTCTTCTATAAAACTCACAGGGATGCTCATCTTTTCTCACAAATGGGCATAATAATGTTAGCACCACCTCCAGAAATAAATCAGATATTTTTTCTTTCATCTGAAATGAGCCTGAAAGGAAAAGAGAGAAAAACAAGAGTGCCCATGGAGTTTTGGTTTGTCCTAAAGGAAACTTTTACTGGAATCTTCAAGGGTACATTCCAATGGCCTTCTGGCATTGAAGATGGGACTCCAAAGCAGGGCTGTGTGACGAATCTGTCAGCCTTGCAGTGGCCCCAAGTTCAGGCTCCTGGTGAGCACGCCACACATGTTGTGCAAGCAGAAACATTCTCCTGCGGCAGCCATGGGGAAAGAAATTTGGCCACTGGGAATGGTGGGTGAGCAACTGGTTGTGCAACACTACCCAAGTCTGCATTTTCAAAGCATTATCCAAAGTGAAACTCAGTTGTCCTTTGTGGTGTACACTTCTTCAAATTTGGTGGTGAAGTCCTCTGATCCAGTTTGTGTTCAAAGATGTGTATATTACAGAAAATAACAAGAAGAAATGCAAAATATATTAGGAACACTGCTTGCAAACATGCTTTTGTTAGGCTAGAAATGCATGCAATGATATATGCATTAGGAAGGCGTCGCAGAAGAATACTTATGGATTTTCGAAGCTGCTGAGAGATGGCAGCTACGCACAGAGGCAAGGGGCAGTCTTGATGAAATGGAGGTGATATGAGTGTCCCTATTGATTAGAAAGGGCTGGCACTGCCTCGCTGTGAGCCAGGATGCAAGAATCTTAGGATTCTAACACCACTAGCAACCCACACTTGGAAAGAAATCACACAGCTTTCTCAATCATGCGGTGCATTTGGATGCAAATATGCTGTTGCTTTGCTCCATGTGGAGGGGGAAGAAAACAGCCTTGTGAGGTTAAACGAATCCTGGCCAGGTGGGTGGATGGCCAGTTGTCTGCTCCAGTCCTTGTGTCCGGAAGGAGACTCTCCACTCCCCTTTGGACCATTCAGTTCCATTCAGTAAGCCAAAACCTTTGGCAAGGGGCAGGGGAGAAGCCATTTAATTCCTTTCTAAAGCGGAGTAGCCCAAGGGATATGAATCACCATCACGCATAATCGCTTCCAGCTGTCTTGGCAAATTGACAATTCATTTTTCATCCAGGCTATTTGTCAAGGCAGCAGCAGCAGGCAGTCAACAAAAATGGCTGCAAAATGTCAACCCATGTGTGCCAAACTTTGCGACTGTCTGATTTTTTTCCTGCATTATAAATGTGACAACCAGCAAATCCAGGAAAGACGCTTCTCTGATAGTGTCTGTCTGATGAAAGTCTGGTTGCTAGGACTATGTTACAACTGCTGTGTCCCCTGGAACATCCTTTGAAAATCCTCTAAGTAAACAATATATCCTTGGTCTGAGTTGTTTCTACAGTGCATCCTTCCTTCCTTACACTATGCAACAATTTATCAGAACGATATCAGAAGGAACAATTATGCCGTCAGAGGTTCTTCTGTTTTGGTGCTCTTCTTGTTTCTGCATGCGATTGTTCTGCTCAAGAAGCCCAAATTGCATCCACATGGAAACCTAAAGTAGGGCAGGCAGAGTGCAGATCATCACATATAGCCTACGTTTTGGATGATAAAGCTAAGCAGCTCCTGGTGAGGAGTGAGCTGTGATACAAGATATCCCAAGATTTCCATTCATTCCATCCTTGCTCTACACATGGTGTGCTACCAATCCTACTGTGGGGGATTCTGAAACAAAGACCATTAAGAACTTACATATTCATTTACTGAACAGATTTCTGACCCACGTTTCCTCTCCAAAGGGGGGAAATAAAAGAGCCTCTCAGAGTGGCTTATAAAATATAAAAAGCATGAAACCAAAAACCAGTCATGAACACACATTTACAGCATGCTAAAAGCACCAGCAGCTCCAGTATCTAAAACTTAAGTCAATATTTAAAATTAAGCAACAGCAAAGTGAGAGGCTTGTTTGAGGAGAACGTTTTCCCATTGCTGATGGGATATGACTGATCATGCTCATGAGAGCCAGTGTAGTGTAGTGGTTAGAGCATTGGTCTGGGGACCTGGAAGATCCCTGGGTGGGTGGGTTTTTTGTAATTGAAGTTACATGTTAAAATTTTTATTGCTGTAAGCTGCCCCGAGGCTTTATTGCGATGGGGCGGCATAGAAATTTTTAAATAAATAAATAAATAAAATAAGATCCAGGTTCTGGTCCCTGCTCATCCATGGAACTGGCTGGGTGACTTTGGCCGGTCACTGACTCTCAGCCTAACCTTTCTCACGGGGTTGTTGTGAGGATAAATTAAGAGGAGAAGAGGCACGTAATCTTCCTTGGGCTCTTGGAAAGGAAAAATGGTGGGATATAATACAATAAATAGATGGAGATGGTGATTTCAGTCTACCTTTGGTTCATTTTAGTCATTTAGTCCAAATACTGGAGGATATTGGATTTAGGGGAATACATTTAAGGCCAACAAAAACCCAGTAATGGTGAGCAAGTTGGGTCGGCGCTGAACTGAATTTTCATGCCTCGACATTTGGCAAGGGTTTGGACTCCAATGAGAAATTTTAAACTGGGGAATAGACTGAAGTGGCCAAATGGGTGGCAGGAATGACTTGTCAGGAAAGTCTTCATGATGGTGCAAAAATATAGGCCTAAAACTGCACCCCGCTTGCTGATCCGTGGTTCTTTCTTCAAAGGTTCATGAGAGACTTTAGATTTTTCAATACCTAAAACCAGGATGTTGCCAGAAGTTTCTGAGAGAGAGGAATGATACCAGAAAGGATGAATCTGTGAAGAGAAAAATGCTAGAAGGCTGAGAATGCACCCTGAGTGCTGCTTGCACGCTCTGGAAGACCTCAGGTGCATTAATGGGTTTCTTTTAGTGGCAGATGAAAAGGCCTGATCCTGGGACTTTCTGCATGCAAGGAATGCTGCTGCCACTAAGCTACAGCCCTTCCCTAACCATGGAGGTGGAGAGATCATCTGAAGAAGACTGATTTTGCAACAGCCCCTCCCTTCCTATAACTCTTAGCTCAGCTTTTAGGCTCTTTTGCTGTGGATTTTCAGTTTAGGTGTATAGGAGAAGGTTGCTAAGAGACATAACCAGTGATAGCAAGAAAGCGAGAGTAGAGGACATGATGAAAACCCATAAGGAATGTTTATTTTGCAAGCGGCAGAACTGACTAGAACAAATTTAAGGGATCCCAGAGCTTGCCTCCAGTCTGTTACTGTCATAAAAATATAATAAATGCCATCATAAACCACATACTATTTAATTTCCAGTATTCACCCCCCCCCTTTTTTTTTATAATGCCTTAGATCCAAAAGCATTTGAGAAAGCCTTGAACGTTCGGATGGAAGGAAAATCTTGCCAGTTGCTTTTTAATATCTGCTCCTCAAAAAGCAGACAAATGCTCATAACAGAATGGTTTGTGTTTGAGTGGTACCTTCAGCCTGTCTGCACCCTGTGATTAGGTTTGCTTTACTGCTATCAGATTAGTAGCATTTCAGTAGAGTCTGCGTAGTCCTGAGCACAAAGCCAGCTCAGGCTGTACAGATGGATGGGAAAGCGGACGCTGGATCTGGTACCTGGCATCAATTGCAACATGCTTAACCCAGCAACCAGTCAGCAGAGACAAGTGTCCCATAAGTGCTGAGCATCGCCCCTCTGGGTCCAATGGGAGGGTTCCCCCAATTGCAACTGTTGCAAGCTGCTGTGGGATGGAAGTTCTGCTGAGATGCCCAGGGAGGGAAGGCTCAGACGTGCCTGCCCTTGGGCAAAGGCAAACTCAAGTGAATTACGTTGCGGCATCATGTGGTGTAGTTAAGCTATGCAGAGAAACACACACGCATCAACACATGGTTTTCGGTATGAATGATTCTGGGTTTCCTTACTAACCGTAACTCAGGCATTTCTTCTATGCAAATGCGAAAGCACTATGTAAGAGCAGGAGGCACACATCTTGTTTCTGTTTAACTGGGAACAAGTAACTCAAAGCATATCCTTGCTAGCACATGTATCTCTTTGTTGTCATCAGGCTTGACCTCCCGGTCAGTTTATTCTGCAATGCTGATTGGAAGCAGCCTGGAGCAGCGTTTGTTGTTCGGCGGATGCCATGAAAATTAATTTTCTGTATTGATCATCATGGCTGAGATGCTCCCTGTGCTGTTCAGCCTCATATTTCTCTGCCACCCACCACCCTTCGCCTTCCCCTGTGAGATGCCATTAAGGTTCCTTGTGCTGTTGATGTTTTCCCCATAGGTGACATAAATCTTTGGAAACCAGAACTCCCTCTGGTTTTAATGGGCTCAAGATGTCAGACTGTATCTATTCTACAGGGGTAGCAAGCCACAGAAAATGATGTTACATCCAGGGAGAATCTTTTGCAGTAAATGATGGAGTCCGTGGTGCCTACAAGCCAGCTCATCAGTGCTCCTGGGTCTACCTCCAAAGAGAAAGGACAGAAAAGGAAAGAGGATGAAGGGGAAGGAAGGAAGGAAGGAAGGAAGGAAGGAAGGAAGGAAGGAAGGAAGGA
>JAIXND010000674.1:6860876-7023410 GCA_023646645.1 Varanus salvator macromaculatus | reverse complement strand
GGAAGGAAGGAAGGAAGGAAGGAAGGAAGGAAGGAAGGAAGGAAGGAGGGGGATCTCCATGCCCTTCTCATATGTGTCCTTCTGGCAAAATTGGGATGGTCTATTTGGGTCTGCAAGTCTGGTAGAATAATATTGACTTCAACGGGTGAGTGGAGTGACTTGGTATAAATGGGCTTCATAGGTACATTACCTATGTACATTAACACACGGACTCCATCCCATTCCAGTTATGACAACCTGACAGCTCCCTCTCTGGTTTGTAATCCTGTTGGCTCAGCAGAAACAGAACTGAAGGATTTTATTGCAGCCAACAGAAGACTGGAGAGATTCTCGCCTGCAGACCACGCTCAGGCCTGCCCTGCAAAATACCATGGCTCATGTTCAAGTCATAAGCCCTCTTTTGCAAGAGGTAACTCTATTTTCTGGTATGTTTCCTTGGAAAAACAATCCCCCCCTTTCTCTTCCCACTTTTTCATTTGGGAAAACTTTCCTTTTTAGTTTTTTTTTCTTCCCCCCTCTCACTCCATTTTGGGAAACCCTTTTAAAGATTTTTTTGTATGCTGGGAAAGACACAGGCAGGGACTTGAATTCTTCCTTCCAGGCCCCACTCCAGGGCTTGGTAGGCTGCCCGAGTGCAGGGTCTGATGCTCGTGTGCATGGACCCCGAACGCCAGTGGACAGCTCTCTTCCTTTCATCTTCCTCCCAGGATTGTCTATTGAGACAACCACTGTTTTGGCGCCGGAAGCCATGGACAAAGTATCAGCAGGCCAAGCAGGGCTGGAAGGGCAGCATGGAAGACTCTGTTGGGCTACCTGATATGTAGCTTTGGAAAACAATATTCACGAAAATATGGATTTTCACATAAAAGGAAGGAGAAGCTGGGATCTGTCTGGAACATGTTATAAGGTGGAAGCTGGAGGCCTGTGAACTCACATGGTGCTGAGATTTATTTGTTTGTTTGTTTGTTTGTTTGTTTATTTTTCGATTTATATCCTGCCTTTTTCCTACAAAGGGCTCAAGACAGCTTACATCATTCTCCTCTGCCATCTCATTCCCACAACAACCCTGTGAGGCAGGTTGGGCTGAGAGTCTGACTGGCCCAAAGTCACCCAGTTGGCTCCATGGCTGAGCGGGGACTCGAACCCGGATCGTCTGAGTCCCAGTCCCAGGCTCCTAACCACTACGCCACACTGGCTCTCCAGAGATACACATCTGAGTCCTAAGAGAGCAGGAGAAGGCCTTTGAACTGACTGCCAGTGGTTACCATCAGGTGACAACCTGGTCACAAAATCCCTCACATGGGTGAGAGAAATTATGTCATTATGTAAATTATAGTAACATATTCAAATATGCACACATTTATACCTAACTTTGAATCTACACAAAAATCTAAATTTACATCTCCAAGTTAGGCTATTCCACATACTCTTCTGTCCTCTTTTTGGGCAATGTGAACTGGCCAGCTCACCTGCCAGAGAGTGTGTTTGGTAATATACTTCCAAAAATGGTAAATCAGTTCTTCTGGACTTGGAGGGGACTCTCCTCCACACCCAGCTGGCTGGTCCTTGCCTGTCTAGCCCAAAGCCCCATCCTAATAGATTTCAAATAAAACAAGCACACACACACAAAACAGGAGAGATAAGAACATGCTTGATATGACTGCTAATTGGGATCTTACATCAATTTATCTGAAATTGCAGGACAGAATCTTGGATGTTCTTACTGATTTTCAGCAAGTACAGACTTCACCCAACACTGCTACATTTTGAAATACAGAGGGGGAAAATGAAAATAATGGAAAACAAAATTCCTTCAGTCTCCCTTGCCAGGAGACATCTCAAAAGGTCGAGAAACTCAACAGGAACAAGCAAACTGGAGGAAGCAAACTCCATTGCCTATGCCTTAATGCCACAATGCAGATTTGCTCCACAGAAGCAAAGTTTGCAGACTGCGATTAACTCTTGCAGGAATTGCCCTGTGATGAATATGAAATCTCCTGCACTTCTAACAAACTTTACAAATGCCAATGTTTTTAATGGGTGTGTTGAATGATGGAACTACATCAAACACCTTCACACATATATGTTTGGGGAGGAAGGTCATGTGATTGAAATGTACACTGTTATGTTCTAAGATCCTATGACAGGTTCCATGCAACACTCTGCCAGCCACCCCCTGCTGCTTTTGACATACAGCAAACAGATTCATGCACATGATGCTAAAGAACTTGTGGATCTACCTCAGGCGAATGTCTCTGGCCATTCTTCTGCTGAACTGAATGCCAGAAAGAAAGAAAGAAAGAAAGAAAGAAAGAAAGAAAGAAAGAAAGAAAGAAAGAAAGAGTGCATGTCTACAGTCTTCCAAGATTGTCTGGAGAGCCTTGGAACAGGTCCAAAGGCCCATGACCTTGGAAATATCTTCTGAATTTGGAGCCCGGGCTCCAACCTTGGAGCCATCATCCTCCCCTCCCAGCCAGTATGGCTCTCCAAATGCTGTCTGGCCTTCAAAAACTGAAGGCTCTTTCCAGAACAACCCCTAAGCCAACTCTGGGGTGGGCAGAGGAGGAGCGAGGCACTGTAGTCCTCTGAAGAATCCTGGCAGTGCCTCAGCCTTGTAAGGCAGGGAAAACTGTTTAGGAGGCTGAAATGCGGCATTTGAACCCTTTGGGGGCCAGGGAATTGGGGTGGAGATCCTTTCCTGTGCAATCCTTCTGCCCCCCATTGCATGTCCACAATCCTCTGGTCTTGGAGGACCATGGAGAGCCACGCTGGATGGCATCCTGGTCAAATTAACAGTGGAAATCTATCGTCTCATTGCAAACTGCTGCTGTTGCTAGTGAGACTTGTTTTCAATTCAGCTAAATGCTTTAATACTACCCTTCGTATATTATGGTTTGCCCATAATTCTGTTTCATAGTTCCTGCTTTAAATTACCTTTTTGTTAAGTGCCGAAGCATGCATTACTCTAAATTTATATCTAGCAACTATTTCCCTTTTCTTTTTCATTGTGGAACAAGTGCAGGGAGTTCAAACTAGGTAGGAAATAACATTCATGATCCCACACCAGGGTTCCAATCCAGAAATGTAAGGTATAAATACAACCAGATGCTTAAATAAATGGACACTAATTACATTCCATTTATTTGATCATTTCACAGCAATGCTTTTTGCTTCATTACTGTTGACCTCAAAGGCTGTACTTTCTAGCTTTAAGCCCATTCATATTCTCTGACTGCTATATACTAACAGTGAAATCATATCCTGGATGTTGCTTCTTACAGAATCAAAACTGCACTATCCACAAAGATTTCGTGGGCGGGTCGAGGGCATTGCAAGCACTGGCAGAAGTATAGACACTTTAGAGAGGGAACTCCTAATGGTGGATGGGTGAAGCTGACGAATGTCACCCGAAGCGCTCAGAAACCGTGCAGTGATAACTTTCAGAGAGACAAATGAGGGAAGAGAAGGAAATGTAATGGGATATCTCAAGAAAGGACGCAGAGACTGGCTGGCATGGAGTCTCCAAAGGAAAGCATTGTTGTTCTCATCTTCTTGTTAAAGAACATGAAGAGGAGAGTAGGAACAATTTGTCAGTTCTCATGTCAGAGGTCTATGCTCAGTGTGGGGAGGGTGGAGACCGAAGTCGCTCAACTTTTGCTCAATCCATTCTGTCTGTGTTATGCAGACTGCTGGGTGTCTTTCTTTCTGTCAACTGCTCGTTGAAGGAAACATTTTTTAGGGACTTCCAAGAATTTTGCTTGCTTGCACTTGTGTATTTGTGCACTTCTGCTAATGCTCATTAGTGCAAATATGCCATTGCACAAATCCCTCCACCATACACCAAAAAAAGTTAAATCCATGGAAGACCTGTGGCATGGAAAAAGCCAGTGCACTGCAGAATGGAAGAAAACTGTTTTCCTGTTTCAGGGGAAACAGAGTTCAGCTTTTGCACACATTTGATGTTCTCTAATGCTGGATATGAATTCCTGGGTGATAAAAGACTCCATATACACCCTTCATATTTGGTGTTTCCAATCCCCTTTGAAGCAAAATATAAATCAATCAGAATCAGCTTGGAAAAGTGAGTGTGCCCCCTTTCTCTAATACCTTTAACTAAAAGGGGAAATAAAGGTTTCCTTCCAGGACAAACAATACTAATGTACCACCAATGCCTGTCTTCTTGTTCATTCAGTAATCATTCTTGGAAGTCAGCTGGCAGGACCACTTTGGTGGATCACTGTGGATCCACCTGCTCTCACTGCCTGAGCTCTGCCCATTCAAGAAATAAAATAAAACAAAACCTCACCATGGCTTCTCCCAAAAAAGAGTTTAGTAAATCACAGAAGAAATGCAGAGGGAAAAGTGCTACACATCCTTTCCAATTCCTCATTGTCATTTCTGTCTAGACTTAAGGTGTTTTTATGAATAATAGAACAGGAAAAACTGTTTCTTCTCTCGGAGGAGCACAGACAACGTTGGTAACCTGACTTCACTGCCTGTCTTTGCTTTAGAACACCCCTTGCATCACTGGGGCGAGGAAACTTGAGCTTTTGTCAACCTCTGCTGAGGCCAAAGGCGAAGGGAGCAAGGTCAAAAGCCCCTGGATATTTTAGCTTAGAAGCTTTGATGACTGCTGTGCAAGCCTTGGCAGAGGCCTTCTGACCTTTCCAAATGAGCTCCCTAAACTGTCCTGATGCCCTCAGGTGTAGTGGAAGATGCTTTCCCATTGCCTGTGTTGAATTTTTACTGGCTCCCTTGCTTGGAATGGGAAAGGGAGTACCATTTTTGCCAGTGCCTTGAGCAGCAAATTACCTCTGGGCACATCCAGGGCTTTTTGAGCTTTGGACAACCCTTGGGAAATTTCTCAGTTTGTGTTACCCACTAATGAGAGTTATCTTTGAAGCTGAAGCTCATGCTAACTCATCATAGGTTGGTTTTACTATTGCAAGATAAAAGATTTTGCCCAATGCACTTCCACTGGTGGTGGCCAGCAGAAGGAAGCCAAAGCCTTAATTTTTAAATAAATAGTCATTACTCATTAGTAAAGATAAGACCTCTTCAGTTACAAGCAAACTCCAGAGACTGGACTCTTGGCAGAAACAGTGTCCACTAAGCTGCCAGAAAGGATTAACTAAGCTAAGGGAGAACCTCGCAACTCTGGCCATTTGGACAGGAAGCTTACTATATGTCATAAAACTGACTATTCACACCCAGTCTGGTCACTGGATATGCTCCAAGCAAAATAGAGTCAGACAAAGAGCACAGAGTTCAAAACAAGCCAAAGGGAAGTTATTCTGAAAGTATTTTGTTGGTGCTTCTGAACTTATTGCATATTGCTGAGGGCTGCATCCCCGCAACCCTGATTCTGTTACAAATTTCTTCATTCCTCTGCAGCCTCCCAGGCTGCCCACACTTCTTGATCTGGAAAAGCCCTGTGGGAAGAATGTCCTTCTGTGGGCCTTATTTGAATGTGGGAAGTCGAGGAGGCTGCAGGCTGCCAGAAAGATGATTGCAGGACCCTCAGACACACTGCTCAGCCCCCTCCCTAGCAAGGTAAACACACAAATCCTGAACCCAATGCATGAATATTCCTCTCAAACTGCTTCTCCTTTGCATTTCCTTTTGAAAACAATGTCTTCTCTTTCATGAAATTGAACAAGAATGTTAGGAAAAAATGTGGAATATAGTTTTGGCACAACATTGCTTAATCCCACCAAGCACGCATTGCAGCCTCTTGCTTTGTTCAATACGTGGGTATCAGACATGACAATTTTATGGTGTGCCACTGCATATTTACTACTGCTGCTACGTGGAGATGCAGTTTCTATGGCAACACACCTTAACTGTCTGCCTTGTGTGGCAAATGCATCAGTGGAAGATAATTCCAGGGGTGTTTGTTTGTTTGTTTGTTTTTAGCAGCCAAAGCTGGGGATGCATTTAACACCTTCCTCTAAAGAGAGAAACAAACTACTCCCATGCCACTGGAATTTAGTGATCCTGTTTCAGGAAAGGCACAATACAGGGGAAAGAAACTATGGCTAGTTGGCCACAGATATCATCTTCCATGTTTCCATGTGCCATATCCCTAGACTTTGCTGCCATAGTTTCATAGAAGAGTACTGGAACTTTGTATAGTCATCATTTGTCCTGCTGGAGATTAAGTAGCCTACATTCTTCTCATTACATTCCAAGAATAATTTGTAATTATTTCTCTTAGCTCAGGTGCTTGAAAATTGGAAACATGACTATCTAGGCAGGTATGGGGTAAGTTACAGAGCACAAAAGGGCCATTATATATATTAAGACTTGATTAAATTAGGCTTCATTAAAGGTGGATGCCAGTTGAGGTAGGATGCAATTGTTTAAATGTGATTAACTTATTTTTATGATATATGAGAATAGAAGCTTCTTGAAAGGTCCTCTGCTTACTAAAAGATAGAAAATCAGTAAGTGAGAACCAACACTCTTTTGGCAATTTAGAAGCACGTAAAATTGGAACATAATTAAGATGGAATTCCTGCTTACATTCCTACCAAAAGGAAGAAATGCATCACCAGAGAAGGTGGTGTATACATTTGCACATCAGTAAAAAATGTACCATTCTCTAAATAATTACTATAGTTATAGTGAAATTATATTGACTGGGAGTAGACAGTCCCTCAAACACAGGATATGGTGACACAGAGGACTGTCCTCTGTAAAGTAAGATGCACGACCACTCTAAAGTTCAATAGGACGGGTCCCAAAACTCATTTGCTAGAGAGACATACCTATATTTGGTTGGATTTAGGTTTGTGCATAGCTGATATAAATTAATATAATTTCTTGCTCCCTTATGCATCTCTATGCTGAGAAAGCCAGATGAAGGAATCCAATTACTTCTAGATTCCCGAAATATATACCGTATTTTTCGCTCTATAAGACGCACCTGACCATAAGACGCATCTAGTTTTTAGAGGAGGAAAACAAGAAAAAAATATTCTGAATCAAATGGGCACGTAATCACAGGCACATTCCCCATCACTTCCCCATGGGCTGCACATCTGACAGACTTACTGCACACACATATTCACTCTATAAGACGCACAGACATTTCCCCTTACTTTTGAGGGGGAAAAAAGTGAGTCTTATAGAGCAAAAAATACGGTATATTTAGATATATTTAAATCGAGCTGGCACCTTCAGGTGGTGAAAGCAAACAGCCATCAGAGAGCCTGATGGAGAAGCTTCCTGACCTGCCAAGCAAATTAAACAGCAGGGGCACCAAGCCCAAGGTGCTACATTTTGCAATCAGTGAAATAATACACATTATCAAAAAGTCCACCCTTCAAAGCCACTGAGCCCAGAATCTAAAGTTTCCTAACTGCCCCACTGGATTTCATTTTGCAAATAGGTAGCATTCTCTGGTTCTTTCTGGCAGCTACTTTGGAGGCTCTTTCTCTTGTTTGCTGCTTCCCACTTTCCTGTGGGGTGAAAAGGTCTGATCAAATTCCACTGAGTTCAGTATCATTGGCAGCTAGATAAAGCCACACATTGGAAGCTTGTGCTGAAGAGCAGATTTGGGTGGGCACTTCACATCCAAAGATAGAGCTCTGCTCTGACCAGTTTGTTGCTGCAATGACACTTTTGGGACACCGGTGACATATTGCCAAAAGAGAAGCAATGCATCACGTCCTAGATGGGGAAGAGAGGGGGTGTTGTTTGTATAGTACATTCAGGTGCTAACATATATGCAGATGCAATTTCAAAATTATAATTTAAATAGAAATGCAATACTGCAGGATGTGAACCAACATCAAACAATTCTGGTCCAACACTGTTGGATTGGTGGATACATTTGGGATTTTGAATGTGTACTTTAGACTCTTCAACAAAATGGTTGCCCTGCTACTGCTAGGTCATAAAATGGCTACCATCTGCCTGGTCAAAAAACATCCATTTTTCAGAAAGTGAGACTAAAAGGGGAGTAATTTCCCCTAAGGATGAGGCAGACATGAGATCAGAGCTCTAAAACACAAAACCATTCTTCAAACTCAAATAAAGACAGCATGGAAGGACAGCACTTCTCTTTGCAACAAGCCAGCTTCCCAAGTAGTGGGAAGTAGTCTTAAGAAATAAAAATCAGGCAGGGTAGAAAGCCTGGATCATGCTAAGAGAAGTGTCTGTGTCCACCATGTTGGAGACCTCAACTTCAGTTTTTTGGTTACGACATAACAGGGGATCATAGTTAATTAAACCAGGATGTCTTCAATCATGGCATGTTGGAAAAGGACAGAAAAGGGAAAGCACAATACACATAGGCATTAAGCTTAGCATGTATCATGGCAAAATCAGACCATTGAAAAGAGAGAACTCGCCCAGACCTTGGAAATAACCAGGCCCATGCCAAATACCTTGGGGCGTTTCCATTCCACTGGCTCTGGTGGAGGACCACTGTAGAAAAGTGAGGCATCAGATGCTGGAAATTCAGGGTCTTCAAAGAGCTTTCCTTGTTCAAGGCATTGTTGCTTGAGTTCTTGATACTTCTGATTTTTGAAGGGTTTTACTGGCATTGTAGAACACATAGTCCTATACTGAGACAAAATGAAGACAGAAGGTTTTGTACAACCACCACCAAATCATCTTGACTCAACACGGCAAGAAGTGAATTTGGGACAACAGCGGGAACCTTAGCATTGATCTCAAATGATAGCTCACACATTGGAACTGGGGTTAGGTGGTCCTGAGCGGATCCTCTGCATGTAAATGAAGAACCACAGGTCTATGTTTGCGGCGTTTTCTCATTCATACACACACATGCACACAGGTGAACACACACACACAGGGTGGGAAACAGCAATAGAGATAAATACCAGCCCCTTTCATATATACATATGGATGGAGATCAGACTCTTATTTGGGTACCTAAGCTACTTGGACTGTTTCCATTGACTAGGTCTGGCATCAAGCTGGGCTTAGCTGAGCATCTGCCGAAATGATGGTGCAGAGACCTGAACTTTGCACAAATCTGAAATGACTGTCAGGAAATGTAGGATGGCCAAGGTGGAGTGTGTGCATATGCAGTGGAGGGAAGTTGCATTTGTGCTTCTCCTGTCAAATGCCACATGAAAAGCTCAAATCTTGCAAATTTGTGCTCAGAATGATTTGCGCAAACCGTTCTTAGCTCCAGCTCTGAGCAAAGATTTCGAGCATTTCCACTGAAGCTGGCCACATAAGTCGCTCCACGTAAATTGGAGGTAAGTCCCACTGTATCAAATGGGCCTTACTTCCAGGCAAGTGAGCACAAAATCACAACCTGTCCTACTGTTTCATGTTCTAAAAATGTTTGCTTCCTTTCCATCGAAGTACCAAATACTGAACATCTACAGAGTTACAAGTCTGTTAGGCTGTAACACTACAATTTATTCTTGAATTATGCAATAAGCAACCCTGATTAAACTGCTGATGTGTGATGGGAAGAGTTATACTTTATTGCCTGAAGCTTGCAAAACTCTGCAGACAGCGTTTTACAATCCCAAGAACTCTTCCATCACCATAATTAATTGCAGGGGTTAACCCTGAGTTATTTCAATTGCACTGATTGCTCTACTGCAGCGCACGATGCTCTTCAGGATTGCCAACGTTTGAATTGGGCCTTTTGGCTGTGCTTTGAACAGCAGCTCAATATTCAGGAATTAGTAGGGAAGTTAGGGAAGAATTTTGATGGTTCCACTTTTCAAAGCGTGCTGACCTAATTCACTTTTCCCCAGAATAATACGTAGTTCAGGACATAAAGTAATTATCCTTTGTACTGCACATTTATCTCATTTTTCTGATACAGTTCTAGGCTAAAAAACACATACAAAAATGTATATATTGGGAAATTATGCATACATTAGAGAAATAAATGCATAAGTAAGGTAAAGTTGTGAACTTTTATGCATCTAAAAACAAATTTGCAGAAGGATACATAAACTGGACAGAACAGACCTCTGATGGAGCCAACTCTGTGCCACGCAGCTCTTCACATTCTCATTTCATGGCTGCCCTGGTCTCCACTCTTTACCCCAAAATGCCCTCTTTTATCTCTCCCTGAGGTTGCTTTCCAGACCTCAGAGAGCTGCTGGTGGGGCTTATTTCACATGAGCTGTGAAGCAGTGAGGGAGTGGCCTTAGAGCACTATCTCCAGCTTCAAGGAAGGCACATTTTCTCCAGCCTTGGATCCAGGAATCCTATGGCCCCTCCCACTATGTCTGGGTGGGTGGGGGTCACAGGATCATTCCATTAAAGGCATAGCTACAGAGGCTACTTGAAAAAGTTGCCTGGTCTTGTGTCATTTAAATCATCAAACATCTCATGGATTTGGAATCAAGAGTGCATCAGAACAGCTGACTTGACCAAACATTGCATACTTCCAACTGTGTGGGGGTTTTCCAGGAAATGCAACTGAAGTGCTTGTCTGGATCTGCTTGTGGTTTCTTTCCTATAATTTAGCATTTCTTGTCAAGGTGAACACATTTACCCATCTGCATTTAGCTTGTTCCCTGATACTGCTGAAACAAAAATCTGCTATTCTTTTCGGATTCCTCTAAAAGTTTGGCAGTGCATCTGTTGTTGGGTAAGAAGTCCCATCAGCCCTGACCACTGGGCATGCTGTTCTAGAAAATTGCCTCTGCATGAGTGAGGGTGTTCTTCACTCACTCATGCACCCATCTTCTAAAGGATGGATATACTCTGTATTTGACTATGCATTTAAAAACATCTTTCCTCCCACGCTGGAATATACGTTTCTGCTTTTGTCTCAACATGTCCACTTTGCAAAGCCTTGAGCTGAGAACTGTTTTGCAGAGGAACAAAAAATCCGATTAGAGAGGAAAGGTCCAGGGTGTGGGCAGCAGGCAGGGATGGGCAGAACTCCAGGACCGGGGTGCTGGTGCTTGCTGGGGTTCAGAGACAAGAACAGGGCGGCAGTCCGAGGTCGAGGCTGGGAGGAATTGCACAATCCACAAAAACCAAGCACTGGGCAAGCAGGCACATTTGAGAGCAGGTGAGGATGGGGCAGAAAGGTAGCAGGGCTGGCTGGAAACAGAGACAGGTACCCAAGCAGGTAGGAGCAAGCAGGACCAAACGGGAGCAGGTAAGGAGCAAACTGGGTTAAGCGGGATCACACAGGAGCAAGACGGGATCAAACAGGCATGAGGTTCAGGGCACAGTGATACAGAGCACCAGAGCTCAAGAGAGACATGGAAACAACTTGTGTTGCCATGGCAAGAGCAGTACTGCGGAGAGACCTTTCATGCTGGTCTCCTGCGTCTCCAGCTGCACAGCATAATTGCATCTTTCTACAAGCACCTACAGAGATGCTCCCCGAAAATGGACTTCTGATCCACACATTAATGTAGGAGTTGTTGGTCACGCAAGTTGATGCCTCAAGCATCCCTAGGACTAAAGTGAAAGTGACCATGCTTCCAGGTTGCTGAACATCCCCCTACTTCATCTGTGATATGTTGAAAGCAGACTTTTCCAAACTTGGGTCTCCAAATGCTGGATCAGAGCCCTCCCTTTACGCAGCAAGCATAGCCAGTACACCTCTCTGCAGTGGCACCCAACCTATGGAATGCACTCCCCAGAGAGGTCCACCTGGCGCCGTCGTTATTCGTTTTTCGGCGCCAGGCAAAGACCTTTTTATTTAAACGTCATTTTAATTGTTAATTTAATTGTCAATATTATTTATTTATTTTATATCCTTGGCCAGGTTGACTCAAATTATATTGTTTTTATATTGTGATTATTTATTGATGTGAGCCACCCTGAGGCTTCGGCGAATGGGGCGGCATAGAAGCTGCCTAAATAAATAAATAAATACATACATAATACATGGGAATGATGGAAGTTGTAGTCCAATTTCTGGAGATCCAAGGTGGAAAAAGCTATGTTGCAGACACAAAAGCTTTGGCAGGCCATAATACGTGGGTGTATGAAAAGGGCTCATTAGTGAAGCCAATTCACACACACCCAAACCCCATCACCCATGAGACCCCAATCTTTCTATTCCTTATTTATTTAATTTTACAAACGACTCTTGTTGAACGAAGAATCCGTAACACGGCACCTGCTATCTAGTTCAAGAGAGCTACAGTTGTGCCGAATTTCAAAGCAATCTATTAAAAAAACCCACAGGCAAAGGAAGTTACAGCAACATGGCTAATGGTCCACGCTGGAGCCCAAGGTCAGCTGCCTATGCCACCATGTTGAATACCCAGTGCATCTTTTATTGGGCATTCCCTCCAAAATCCAAGCATTGTAAATAAAGACATGCTTCCCAAACAGTTTATTTATAATAAAATGTTTTTTATTATAGGGGAGGAAAATGTATGACCCTCCAGATGTTTTGACCTGCAACTCTGGTAATCCCTCAATTGTTGGCTATTTTGGTTAGGACTAATGGCCATAAGTTGCCCACACTTCACTATTACATACAGTGAAATTTCCACTCTGCCTGGGTTTTACTGCTCTACAATTATTCTTCCATCAATTTAAAAGCCAAGAAGGTGTTAATTGATTACCGATGTATTAATACAACAAAATGTAAAGTTAAAAATGGAGGAGAAATTCATTCATTCTTGCACTTTTAAACCCATATGCAAGCTGATGCTCAGTTATTCTTCAAATGACACATTTCTCTCAATTTTTCAGCTGAGTTTTACAAACAAAAAACCCCACACAAAATTGTGTTGATTAGTGGAACCAGCATGGGAAAATGTATTTTCAGGGCTCAACTGCTCCTACTAAATAGGGTCAGCAGGAGTATAAGACATGGAGGGATATAAGAAAAATGTGCAAGGGAATGCAGATCTTGATAACAGATGATATTTTCATGTGGTCACAAATGAAGAATATTTTTGTATTTGTAATGCAAGGAGGTGGCAGTGATCACGAGATTTCTGAACAGTGCCCAGCCTTCCAAGAGCAAAAGTGCATGCTTCTATTTCTGCCTGCAGCAACAAATAGATTTTGTGTAAACTTGGAAAACCCTGGAAAAAATACGCATGCTCAACCATTCTTGGGCAGTCAACCCTTTCAACTTAGAGAGGCATGGATTGCAATTTTGCACTGGGACTTAATCTCAGTACCTTTCTTGCTCATTTTCCCACTGAAAAACTCCACTGTTTAGTATCACAGAACAGCGTCACTCAGTTCAGCAACTGTTGCAGTTTGTATGGGAGTCATGATGAGCCAATCCTGTAAAAATGATCATTTTATACGGACGCCAATCACTTACCTGGATTGCTTTGCTCCCCAAGTTCTTGAGCTGTCGCGTGAACACAAGGACTGTCCCAAAGCACTACTGCAAACAGAAAACTCCTGACTGCTTAACCTGACAACCCTTTGGACTGTACCAAGAGCCAATCATCTGAAGGGGAGGTTCATAGCAACTTCAGTGTTTCTCCCTCGAATTTCAGCTTGCAATATTAGATTGTGAGTCATGTGGGAACATTAAAAAATGACAGCAAAAAAGGGGCTCATGCTGGTTTATTTCTGGGTCACATCTGTTAAAAGAATAATGGGTAACATCTTGTTTCGAAACAAACAAACCAACAAACAAGGAGACCGCTGGAAAGAGGGACTTTTGGACATTTTTGGAATTCCTTTGTGATTAATAGGGATAACAAATGGAATGGCACTAATTTACTGAGAGAGAGAGAGAGAATGAGAGATGGGAGAGAGAGAGGGAGAGGGAGAGAAAGAGAGACAGAGAAGCATGGATCCATCCTATGTGAACAGCAGTCTTAACTATTCCACTCAAGTCAAGCTGTACCTATTTTTAGGCTCAAGTGCAGCTGAGCTCAGCAGGTTTCAATCAGTTGAGACAAATATTGGATATCAGGTTGGCCCCCCACAGTAGCATCGCTCTATGTCCTCCCTCGAAGAAGATGGTCTCCTCTCGGAAGGCATCCTCCATTCCAAGGGGGAGGCAGAGAGAAAGAGACAGGTCTGTGGTCGCATATCAAGCCCTTCACCTGAGCAGAGATCTTTGTCAGAGCTCATGCTCTACACAAGCCTGTCCCAACCTGTTCTCCTCCCAACATGTTGGATCGCATCTCCCAGCATCTCCCAACTTCTCCGTATGAGAAGAATGCAAGAGCTGAGCAGGGCTGAAAAGGACAGGTTCTTCTGGGGACGTTTCATTCATAGGGCTGCCAGGAGCCAGAGATGACGGCTGCACAGTACAACAGCGACAAAAGGCAAAATTGGCGAGAGCTGCAATGCAACCCAAAAGGAGGGCTGCAAGTTCAGCAAGGCTGCTGCCTACAATAGCCCTGGGATAGGGGAGGGTGGTGAATGTGGAAGTGACTTGCAGACCAACCTGAATTATAATATTGAAGTCTGGCTTAAATCTGAGTGGACTTTTGTGCATGGAAGGTCAGCAGGCTTTGTTCAGTTTTGGCACTCAAAACGAATTCCTGCGTAACAATTACCTTTATTCAATGAAGTTGTCATTTGCTCCTGCAAGTCTTTTCTACTAAAATGCAAACAGCATGGATTCCCATAAGAAGACAATGGGGGTGTGGAGGTGGAGTGCAAAGACTTATCTTAATAGGATGCATCGTATTGGGACAAATAAGTTCTCTTTTCATATCACTGCTGTGTTCTTAGGTAATTCCAATTAGCACTTTTGGGGTTTAATGGTGCAGTTTAGACAAAAATGGATCCAGTAGCTAGGGATTGGGCAGAAATTCATTTGGTTCACATGTTAACATGTTCAGTTTATCTCTTTTAAATATAAGTCAGAATCAAAAGCCAGTTATCCTTCAAAATTCATTCCCTAAATTATTCAGTGGCACTCTCTGATTCAAAATTCATATGGTGGGAAAATGATATTCAGAAATACAGTAAATTGGGGAAATGTGCACCAAAAATGCTTGTGAATTTTCACATACCTTTTAAAAACAAAATCCACAAGGTTCAGGACAACAGAGCTTGTCCAAGGAGTGAGAATGGTTGGATTTATCCATTCCTAGTCAACGCTTCACAAGTCCTGTTTTGACTCACCCACCTGAAGTTTAAGTTAAGATCTGTGTTGGTGGAACACGCATGTTCTGTGACCAAGTTGTGCACCTCCGTTCTTGATCTCTTCCTTCCCCGCCAGGTAAGAACCGCTATTATCAATCTGCTCATGGTGCCTCCGGCAAATCCCAGATTTTTGCAAACACGCGTACGCCAAATCCTGTTAGTTGTCTTTTCTTCAGTGACGGCTCTGCTCATCATACATTATTAATATAATTGCCCTGTGTGAATTGCTTAATAAAACATGAGCTTGTTTCCAGCAGGGATTCTCCCCAGGGCAAGATGTTTATTTTATTTTTTCTCATTTAAGCAGTTTTGTTCAGAGAAGGACCCACGAGACACTGGATTTGGTTCTGCACCAGGCTCCGGAAAGGGCCTTACTACCTGTTCAGCGACGCCAGGCTGGCTCAAAGTCAAGAATGGTGCATTGACTCAAGGGAGTCAAAATCATGCAGACATGTCTCTTGTAATTCAAGCTATGGAAAAAACAGCTTTTTACACGAGACTTTACAGAAAAGATAGGCAGTAGGCACAGTACAGAGGCAAGGTGAGGGACAGGCTACTTGTCTGGGCCATGAGCATATTTAAGACACTGTCCCGAGCACCATCACAAAATGTCTGTCACGGAAGGCATGGTAAAGGGCAAATAACCTGCCGCAAAGACTGAATACAAGCATAAGTAGGATCTGAGGGATCCAATATACTAAGCTTGTTGGAACCCACAATTTTCAGCACCCCTGGATACTAGCAATTCCAGCTGCCAATAAGATAATATGTGTGTGTGTGTGTGTGTGTGTGTGCTTAAGGTGGGGGTACTGCATATTGGGGGATTTGCTAAGAAAGATGACTGGGAGAGCATTGGTACAACGGGCAGTGCAATACCTACCCCTCTGTTGGATAACCAGTGATAGGGCCATCTGCCGTTTGGAAAGAGGTCAAGAGCTTTTGATCGAGAATCGTAACAGCTCACAGGCATACAGGTGCACATCACCTGCAAATGTTCTCTAAATAGATAGTAACCCCGAGAACAGCACCTCCCTCTCTCTAAAGAACTTTGCAGGCTGGCTTTGGTGTGCAGCTTCTGGCAAAATAAGTCAGCCTGGGCAGTGGTGTGATATTCCTGCTCTTGCATGGGAGGAGCAGTCGCTTGCTGGTTAAGAACTTGATGCAAACTTTTCCTGCTGTTCCTATATGAATGGGAATGAAAACACCGGACTGTTTCTGGTCTGTGTCATTTTCCCATGTCTTCACTCTCATAAATCCATTTGCACAGTAACCCTGACTATCAATCCACCTGCAATTTCACATTTCAATGTGTATTCCCCTGTGTCCTCTCAAAGTATGCATTTGAAAAGGCATTTTATACTTTCTGGGGGGACATCAGCATCGCAGTGGCGGCGGGGAGGGTGCTTCTCTGTATGTTTCCCGGAGTGGAAGATACTCAGCTGCTCTGGCAAACTGTCATTGAGTTGCACAAGCAAAGGAAGGACAACAGTCACATGGGTTATCACTGGTCTAACTGGAAACCAAGCTGCAAGATGCTCACTAGGTGGCAATGTTGCTTAGCAGTACCTATTCTTTCTGCTCTGCCCAGCTCTGCAGCTCCCTCTCGTCTCCCTTCCTCCTTTGTATAGTATTTCTCATGCAAATCAGTCCTGCTGACACCAGACAAGAGTCCCCACTGCACAAACTCCCTTCTCTGCCTTCCTTGCAGTTTGTCTTCTGGTCTGAACAAAGTAGAGTGAATTGGAACAATCGGACGTCTTTGTATGCACATGTGAGGAGTAACTCATATATGTCCCTTGTCTGAGTGTCCAGCCAAGTCCCTGTGGCCTCAGGATGAGCAGAGAAGGAGCTGGCTATCCAGAGCTATGTGAATCAGCAAAACGTGACCCAGTTCTTTAAATTCTACCTCAAAGCTCCTTCTGACAGGAGTCTCCCTCAGCTTGCCGGCTTTGCCTCCCTTTCCTCATGAAAATCCATGGGCATTTCCATTCATATTTTCCAAAATGCATGCATCTTTGAAGTATGGACATGCTGTACACGGTTTTGAAGGGCTGGGTCAGGAAAATCCATCATATTTCCACTCCCTCCAATGCTCTCACATCCAGAAGGAGAAGAAAAGAAGAATGGCAATATTAAGTTTTGTCATTTCCACCATCAATTGCGGCAAACCTTTCCCCAAACTCACAGAGAACCTTTCCCCCTTGATGTCATTCTAGAGGATTTACTGAAACAGTATTCATAGACTGGAAGATTAAGTAAACACCCATTTCTAAGAAAAATGTCTGTAGTTGAGCTGGTGCAGCAAAACCCTCTTCTAAACCAGGGTCATGAGAAGGATTCTAGAATTAGAGGCATTGGAGTTGGTGGGGAAGGGAGATTTGACAGCTCTAAGCATCATCCTCAAAGCAGGCAGAAGGGGGGTTTCTCTGTGAGTTTCCACATGGAGTGACATTTTCGGAAACATCCTCTTGTCGTAAATTCTGTGGAGTTGAGGTGTTTGCTCGCTCTCTCCCTCCAGGGAGCTAATGTAATTGAAGAGATTGGGCTGCTGCTAATGCCTCTGGGACAGGGAAGGAAAAGGGCAGACAATCTGCATTCATTTTCTCACACAGGAGTCAGGAGTTCACATCTGGGCTGCATCCATTATGCAGTTCACCTTGAGGATCTTGCCATATAAGGGCTTTTCTTGTGTTGTTTTGCTGTGCAGCTGAGGAATCGTGCTTGTGCAGCACCTTCGGGGTGGGCCGTTGTGGAGTGTTTGCAAGCCCATCTGACTCTTTTGGAGGGCTGGAGGGCAAACTCGCTTTGGTGAAGTCCTGGGACTCCTCTGTAACTTAGGAGAGGGAAACAGAAACATGTGTCTCTTCTCACATGGGTTTGCTTGCTGCAGAAGCCTTGTGTGCCTGCCAGAGGTTCCTTGAATTTTGCAGGTGTTTCCTTGCCCCAAGTAGAGCAGGGAAGAAATGGACTCGCAAAATCAGCTGCTCTCCTTGTGCGGGGGACTGAGTTACAAAAGGTTGCATGGGCAGAACCTGCTGTTGGAGGTGGTTGTCACCGACCTTTTCTGGTTTTCTTTGTAGAGAGGAGAGGTTTTCTTTTGTTGGCTGCAGCAGCATCACTCATGTCGACAGGAGGGCCCCCATTTTACACGCCCTCAGTGCAGATGTGGAGGAATATTGCTGTGTGTATTTGCAGGGAAGAAGTGGACTTAATGCTGCACCTTCAGTTTCTTGGAAGCGATTTCTTCTGCTGTGAAAGAGACCGCCACTGTTTACCTCCTTCTCAGGGTGTTTTGAATTCATTTTGCATGTGCATTTGAGCTTACCTTATCACTGCAAGGTACCAAGGGTGCATGTTACTGATGCATATATTTCTGCTCCTCTGTAGTCACATAAGATGCCTGCACTTCTTCCTCTGAAAAAGCCATAGAGAAATTACCTCCCGGCCCTTCCCCTGGGGTTCGACCAAATTCTGGGAAGACAACAGGACTAGAAGCTGCCAGAAATACAGAATTATGGAGTCAAGGACTAGTAGTAGGGTGAGAAGTGGGCAGAACAGCCATGGGGTCCAATCCCATATTAATAGAAATTAGCATTAATCCCCAAAAGTGAAAAATGGGTCCAACCTTGTAAACCAACTGGCACCAGAGTAACCCAAGAGGGAAGCACTACCAGGCTTTTACCACATTATCTCCTCCTCCTCTTCCTCCTCTTCCTCCTCCTCCTCCTCCTCCTCCTCCTCCTCCTCCTCCTCCTCTCACAAGCCACTTCCTTTTTATGGTGGAGCAAAGCAGCTCCTGAGCCCGCCCTCAGCATCATTTGAATGCAATGCTAAAGAAGAGAATCTCCTGGGCCAGTGGCAGCTTTTGTCCTACTCCATTCATGACAGGAAACTTCCATCCATTCTAAAAACTGGCTAAGTGTGGTTGGGGTGTGGGCAGAGCAGTCCACATTTTAAAGCTTCTCTTCCACCTCTTTGGCTCTGCCTCTACCGACGGGCCTTTATTATCATCTCAGCCATATTAATTATGCCAACGCTGATTTGCCCAATTTCTCCTGCTGATTGCTTTCTATAAAAGGAACACTTCCTTTTAAGGTCACTTCTCTCAGCAACATTAGCATGCTGTGCACTTGGTATTCTCGGTGCCTCCCCCGCCTCCAGGCACTCCATATGATAAATGACATCTGGGTACCAGAATTCCAGCAAGTGATGCATTGCAAGACAATCTCCATTAGGCACTAATGGGATTGGGGTGATTTCTCACAGAAAGCTGAGTAAGCTGGCTTTTGGGTAAGGTGACCACACAGTGTTTCCCGCGTCCCTTTGATCGTGTAACATTATTCAAGAGAATAATTCCTTGCTTTCTCTTTGTGTCCTGGGCTGGTGTGCTAAAAGCAAACACTACTAAGTGTCAAATCTTTCATGATGGAACTGACGTTAGGTGCCAACAGCAACAACATTGAGATAGGACCAGGAAAACGTTTACTTAAAAAAGAGTCAACCAAATGGAGCAAAAGTTAATTCAGTGAATGAAGTGAGTGAAGAGAATAAAAGCTAAGAGACCATGACATCAATTTTGGACAGAGCAATGAAATTGGATGCATCCTGTGAATCTGTCTGTCTGATACAAAACTAATGAGACTTTGATCTCAAACTAACTTTGCTCCAAAGTAGCTTTGATCCAAAAGTAACTTTGATCCAAAGTTGTTTTGATCCAAAACTGACTTTGATCCAAACTAACTTTGATCCAAAACTAATTAAGGGGGGAAAATGATGCACCACAAAAGAAATTTCAGTAAGGAAACATAGAAGCAGTGGCAACAACATTTCCCAACAGTGCAATGGGTGGTTAGAAGGGACAGAGGCTTCTTCACACTGGCTCCATCTGTGCCCTTCCCAGGGAGCGCTGCCTGGCATCTTCAGTGAGCGGAGCCGGCTGGAGCTGGGGGTCAGACTAGATGGCCCAGGAGGCTCCTTCTGACTCGCTCTGCTTCTATGTTTCTATGTTTCACTGTATACAAGTAATCAAGCATGCCATCTCTGACTGGTTGCACTGATTATTAGCATTACTGATGGCTGTTAAATATTGTTTAACACTTTCGGCTACTTTAATGTTTCATATTCTGATCCTTTTATTATTGCTGTGACCTTTTTTGAATGCAAACCACCCCAAGTGACTCTGTCAGTACATTGTCATTTTTTACTGTTCTTTTTTAATTTTAATTTTTTTACCTTCCAGACTGAATGCAATCAGGAGTCACAGTCTGGAATCAGACACTTTGGCTGCGTGACTCTCAGTCACAATCTGGAGTCGCAGCCTGTACATTTCTGACCTTACAGTGTGAATTGAGGACCCAAAGAATTGCATTCAGCAACGTGGGTACATTTGAAAAATGGGTGTGAAAGGTTGACCACAGATACACTTTAATCAACAGGAGACAAGATATCAAAGATGAACACAACTGATGCACACATTTTGGAAAACATGCACAGGGTGGGGTTTTTGTTTGTTTGTTTGTTTTTTTGGAAAATAGGCACAATTGTTTTAGAAAATATGCACAGGTTTTTTGTGTGAAAAGGAAAAAAGTGAAATTGGCACTCTGACAGGGACCAGAGTTGCAAGAAGCCCTGCGATGGAAGTTGGATGCTTCAGCAAGCTGCATTTTGCTGACCTGCACATCCTTATCTGTCTGTATCTTTCTCTTCTTGAAACTCTTCCACTCATATGTACCTCATGCTGCCTTTCTCCCCCACAGTCCCAGCTCCAGGGTTAGACAGAGAATTAGGGGTAGCTGTAAGGTGACAGCTTGCAAACACTTTTGCTGGTGCATTTTCTCGTTCTTGGTGATGCGAAGATGGTCACGCAGCCAGAGTGCTGCCAGCCAGAGAAGGCAGAACTGCCTGTCAGGAAAGCATGTCTGGATAAAGACAGCATCCTGTGCCCCAGTCGCTCTGCCTGTACTTTGCAGGCTTTCAGAGAGGTAGCAAAGGCAGCAAAGAGCTCTGTAACAACTCCCACCATCCCCAGCCAGTGTAGTAAGCAGACAGGGTGATGGGTGCTGTAGTTGAAACCATAGAGAGGGCCCCACATTGGGGAAAGTTGTACTAAATCAGTGACGACAATGCGGCAGAAAAGATCGACAGTAGCCGTTCACAGATCTTACTTCACCTAAGTATTGAAACCAAATTTTATTTTTGGAAAATGACAATACACACACCTTGCAAATGTACATTTAGATGAGGAAAAAACAATGCATAACAAATATTGAGAGCAAAGCTATCGAGCGAAAGGTCCTTTTGTGGCATGGCACCCAGTCACAGAATCGATTTGATCGGGCTGGGGAAGGGACTGAGTGGCTATAACAAGCAAGGGAAACAGTTTACAAAATTTCACCAGAAAGAAAGAAAGAAGGAAAGAAAATCAGTGCTAGAACTTCAGGCCTTTGAAGAAAGTCTCCTAAGGGTGAAGGCACAAGACTCATGAGTGCAGGATGCTCATTTTTTGCCTTCAGTTCAAACCCCATAAAAAACACAGATTCGTGGGCAGCACCGCAGGTTCAGCATTGGCTAGTTCATTGGTTGGTTTTTTCCTTTCTCAGACCAGGAACCATGTTAATTGCAAATGCGGAACAGTGCACCCACTTAAAACCTGGATGTCTGTGGAGGGAACACCTTTGACTCTTCCCCCACCGTCCTGGTACACTCCATTCTCCTGATCCCACTTCAAACTATTCAGGGAGATTTGTGCCTGAGGATTTTTGAGGTTATTTACATTATTGTCATTATTAAAAAAAAATGATGAAAGAACCCTGAATGTCACTGGGCATAACGCTCGGTGGACACATCCTGCATACGTCAGGCCTGTTGCCATGTGCTCATGGAAGCATTTTATCGAACTGCACAATTACAAGTTGCATGTTGCAAATTTTTATGATCCAGGCTTTGTTCTCTTAGTTCATCCATGCCCACATCCGGAACCAAAGTCCCCAGGAGTGCAATAGGTCAAGGGACAGAAAGAATCAGCACGGGAAACTTAGTCTGAAACCATGAGATGTCCGTACCATGCATTTACTCTCGACAGCTTCTTTGCTATTAAGCTACAATGCCTAAAACCTACCACCACAATTTGACAGCAGTCAGATAAGTATCCTAGTTCTACCCCTAGCCATGGAACTGTATTTTTTAAGAAATAAAAAAATTGGAATATCCCCCCCACCCCCAGAAACGTCAATAGAAATGTTTTCTGTACAAGTCGAATGGCACAAAAGGTAGACAGAATGTTAAACAACCCATCACAAATGGAGAATGGAGAATTAGTTCAAAACATGCACATGAAACAGGGAGAGCAGAATCATTGGCTTAAAGCTGCAGATATCACAAGATGATGCAGTTGAGATGACTTGGCATGGAATGTCACACAATAATTTCTTGTGTTGAAAATGTCATATTGCCCAAGATGTTTTTCTTTTTTTAAAGTAAAAGCAGACTACCTTAAGAAAGAGCGGGTCCTTTTTTAAAGGCCAGGACCAACTTTTTCAGGGATTATTGTCGTTGAACTCCAACCCACTCTGGGAAGGCTAAGGTGGTCCATGAAGCAGGGCTGGCCCTACCATAAGGTCAGTTGAGGCAGTTGCCCCAGGCAGAAGAGGTTGGGTGGTATAGAGGCACCAGCAACAAGCAGTTTCCTGGGTGTTCCCCTCTGTGGAAGGACAGAGTTTCCTGTCCTACACCCTCTAGGATAGCCTTCCTTCCTCAGGTGACATGAAGACACCATCCCATGGTCACCGGCAAAGTACGATTCAGTTAGCACTTTGCTTCTGTGGATGGAATGGGAGGCCAACCTCTTTGCCTCAGGCAGCAATGTCTTACCACATTCCCATAACCAAAGGAGCTGGGAAGAAGTATTAAGCCAGTGGTTTCCCACTGACAATCTGCCGGAGCACAGAGCATTAAAAGAAAGAGCCACTGCACTCTTACAAAGCACCTCCTGAAAGCTGCTTCCTCCGTGTGGCAACACGCACACACCACATCGCATGCTTGTGGTCACTCATAATAGCCTTCCACTCAGCATGGAATGCCAGTGCCTGCTCTTTCCAGCAGGTGGGATGACAGGGCAAGGTCTGTGTACATGTCCACACCTTCTTACAGCTTTTACATCTAATGTATGTTGACTCAGCTTCCTACTCAATGCTGTTTCCAGGAGTTTTTGTGTGGGAGGCATTGGGCAAGATGGCCTCAGTGGCCAACCATTCTGAGGTTGCCAGCCTCCTTCTTGGGCCCATTCCAGCCCCAGTCTGCAAAACCATCCTAAGGGAGAGCAGAAGGACACTGGAGGATGCTCCATCCATCCTTGTTCTTGGCATGGCTGGGATGCACACAGAGGATGGGCAACTGGAGGTGACAACAAGGAAGAGAAACAGCAGGACTGGAAAGGCTCAGTGGATCATCAGTGCTCCCGGGACATTGGCCTGAACGTGTCAGATTTGTCATGATGGTGGTCCCAAAGTGAGGTTGGCGAAACAGATGTTTAATGTTTAGGGAACTGAGGTCCTTGCACAGCCTCACAATGTGTTGAACGCTTTCCGTGATGCAGCTCAGAAGTGATGGTGATTGGATCCACCGCTTAATGACATGGGAAAAGAAAACATCTTGAAAATCTGCTCCAAGGGACATGATCTTTGTTGGTTGGACAAGAGACAGAGTTTCCAGCTACGTATAAACCATGAAAATCCTTCCCCAAATAGAACAAAGCACTATGTTGATATTCCCGGTAGGCTTATAAAAAGGTTTGCCAAAATGAAATATTAGATGGATACATTAAAGAAAGACACCCTCCCCCCTTAAATTAATTCATCCTTTTTACAACTACTCATTTGTTAAATATGTCATTTAAAGCAAAACAAAATGCAGATGTATCAACCCTGTAAAATACAACAGCTTGTACAGAAGACGTATCATTCAAGGTTCTGTACAGAGAGTTTAAAGTATGCCAGCTAAACTTTAAACCCCACCTTGATTTATTTTTAACCCTTTAAAATTTCCATGCTCTTTTAATTCATTCCCACCCAACACACCCTATAGAACAACTATAGAAGAAAATACATCAAAATCAAACTCAGATTTGAGTGATCTTATCCTGCAGCTTTCTTTCATGAATGAGGAAAATAATACAAAATCAACTCAGAAGTAGCTTAAGAGGGCAACCTTCCATCAGGTTCTCTTTCAGCTGCCTGGTACATGTTACTTTTCAAATGAGCTGTTGATGAAGAAATTGCAGATTCCAGAAGGCAGTGCATGGGAGATTAGTATTATTAATAGTATTACTCTTTTGAGCACTGCGTGGTTTGCTTGTGGTTAAGAAATCTGTCGCATGGCATATCCTATTGACACTTCTTTGCCTGTACTTCTCAAAACTCTGCTTTATAAGATAACAAGGGGAAAAGAGATGCATGAGAAATTTGTTGTGATTCCTTTTCAAATGTCTCCTTTCGTAATCCTGAAAATGCATGTAAATGGGAGAATATCTTTTGAGAAAAGCTCACACACTCCCCAATTTTGCAATCACATCTGAAAAATGTATTCACAAAAAAAAGCGGGGGCACCTTCAAATGTGCATTAAAAGTAAGCAAGTTCACGGTTTAGTCTTGGAAGGGTTGTACATTTTGGGTGGGTGTCTTTCTGAAGAGAAGTCCACAACTGGGAATAGGAACAAAAAGAAAGAAGCTCCAAGGTGGAAATTGGAGCCCTCCTTGAACTCAAGCTTCTTGGATTCCCTCTTCCCTATGACTGATATTGCAGACATTGCCTGGAAAGAGCTTTGGGGAAAATCTTCTAAACTGACAGCAGAAGCCAAAGTATTGGTAACACAATGAGAGAGAGTCTTTGCTGTTGAAATGAGAAGTGAGCTAACAAATCATTTCTACTTCTGAACGTGCTCTGTTACTGGCATGCTCCAACTCTCTTGCCCTTCCAGTCAACATTACTGCTTTATGTAAACAACCAAGACCAACTAGAGATGGTCCAGCTGATTCCAAAGAAAGTGAACGGTTGAAGATGTTGGTTTCAATGAGTGCCCTACAAAAGATGCTGCAGGCATGAGTGAAGGGAGGCAGAAACAGCTAGTGTTTTAAACTGGCCATTTCTGTCCAGTGAAGTGGATTATCCAATGTCCTGTTCTTCCTGCCAGTTTCTGGAAGATAGAGCAATTACACTGAGCATTCAGTGTATGGATCATCCCAAATTCTAGGCAATAATTCCTTGATTTATGTAGGTGAGGTGCAAACTGGTCATTTACCAAATGGACCAAATAATATAGATCAGAAAACACATTCTGGTTATTTGATTTGAGAAGATGAAGAACATAACCACCTATCCAGATCACTGCCAGATGATTGCACTTGGACCGAGGATGGAGGTCACACCACAGAGTGGCCATGGCAATCTGCAGTTGGGTGATGAGACATGCAAAAAAGGAGCAAATGACTGTCTTTGCTAAAGCTACCACATATATGCAATGGTGCAATGTGGTGTCCTGCAACAGCAGGGCATTGGACTTGATGGCCCCTTCCAACTCTACTCTTCTATGATTCTAGGATCATGCAACTTGGTGCCCCAGGAGGGTTCTGAATTATGGAAATTGCAGTCCAATCCAAGCTGCTGTTTGCTCTAGGGGGAAAACATAAGGGCACAGGGCATGGGACCATATGGCTAATAATAACTTGTGGGGAGGTGATTAAGCATTGAAGTGAAAGGACGATCTCCTCTCCTGCACCCTCATTCTGCTGCATCCAATCCTGGTGGGCCCCTTTTTGAAAAGAAAGCAAATAAGGTATTGCAAGCTTGAACCTCAATGCCCCTCCATAGAGTCTAGTTTGGCACTAGCAACCTCAGAAGACTTGAAAGGGTGTTCCATCAGATTCATCTAAATCTATATCCATGCAAGGTAGGTAGAAAGAGAAAATTAATATACATTAAGGTCATCCACTGGAATTCTAACCACTCCACAATTTACGTGAACATAAATAACTAGGTGGGGGAATTATATGAGATCTTTCACCAGGAAACCAATTACAGAAGGAACCAGGTATATCATCTAAAGGTATATGGATTGTAACTTGCAGTGGATATAGGCTGCCCTTGTCTCTTGTTAGAAGTGCAAAATGTTGAATAGCCACAGGGGAGATTTCCATTACACTTCCATAATGCTAAAAGGAATGAGACCAGAATTTCAGCAGGGTGCCAGGTCAGCCTAAAAGGATTGGAAGATTATAAGTATTACAAGGATGGATGGAGTAAAACTGTTGGCCCATCTTATTTGTAGCATTCTTCCCAGTTTTATGCTCTCAGATCCTTTTTCTTGAGATGATAGAGCTCTACTACTGGACCTGGGTTCTTAGACACAAGAAGCATGTCCATCACCTGTAAACTAGGGATTATAGATTTGTTGAGTCTGCTCCATTACACTTTTATAGATTACCAGGTGTCTTTCCTTCTATTCTCTTCTTATTAACAGTTTTTTTTTCTCCTGAGGGATGAGGAGAACTTTGTTCCACTTGCATTAATCTGCGCTAGCAAGAACCCACATTGGTGCTAATGCACCATTACACTAATGTGCATTAGTGCATTGGTGAATTTGTGCAAATCCCCTCAATAGTTGCTCCCCTGCAAAAACAAAAAATCCAGTCTTTTAAGTCCATGGAATCTGCACAACTTGAGAAAAGCTCATTTGCTGCGGAATCTACAGGTCAGATTGAATCTGAATCCCTTTGACTCTGCAGATGAATTCTCCAACATCTCCAACACTGCGGGTTTGCATCATACAACATTCCCCTCTGATTCATGAATGGAATGCAGAGTTTTCTCAGCAAATAAGCCAATGTAGAAAGGGCTCCTTCCAGCTGGAACACCCGTGAAAGCACAATTCTGGACAGTGTCCATACCCTCCATCTCATCCATACCAAAAGTGTTTGCATTAATGAATTGGGTGTAAGAGAAATGTGCTGTAATCTTTCTTTCCTTTTTAACAGCCTATCTGAGAATGTGGAGCTGAACACGCCTAGTACAGTACGGCTACTATGCATGCATTAAAAAATGTACAAAGATTCATGCAACATCAACTATACAAGCAGTTTTACATCCGACATGGTCACTGAATTCTACCTACAGTTCAAGAATTTTTACCTGAAGAATTGCTTCTAAAACCTGGGAGTCTGGTCTTTTACCCTGTTTTGCTTCTGCAGGTTTTGAATGGCTATTCTTTTCCTTGTGAGGAAAAAAGAACCTTTTCTTTCCATTTACCGGGCCCCCATATATTTCTGTTTGCAAGGCCTTTTCATTTCCCCTTGCTGATGCAAGTGGTGGAATGCAAATTCTTGAAAAAGCCTCATCTTGCCATTCCCCTATTCAAAGTGATGCACACATTGGTACACAACATCGGTACCCAAGGGGATCCTTAGTGGATCAGGCTCTCAGACATGCCATTGTTAAGTGCAATTGAAGATAAATGCCTATAACTGTATTTTCATAAGAAAACATATTGTTGTTGATAGGAGAAATGGGGGATCTACTCTACATAAACAGTAATCTACTTAAGTACAGAAGAGACTCTGCTAGATAAGACCCAAGGTCCATCTAGTCCAACTTCCTCTCTGCTAACAGGGACCAGCTTCTGAAAAGCTGACAAGTAAGGGATGAAGGCAAGAGAACTCTTGTTACCAGCATTTGGCATTCAGAGGAGTGCAGCCTCTGAAGTCCCATTCAGCTATTGTGGCAAAGAGCAAACTATTCGGTTTTGTCTCCAATGAAATGGATGAAGAGTGGAGAACAAAGTGTAACATTCAAAAGACTCTACAGTACTGCTGCCAATAACAGACTCAATTCCAAGGCCTTGTGCAAGAACAGGAATCATATGGAGTGTGCCCAAGTGCATGAAGGATCTGTTTCCAGAAAGGAAAAGGACCATTGGCGTGTTCCACGTGGTTCATCTTGATGCAGATTCTTGCCTTCTTGCTCATGGAACTAGTAAAGACTGGGATGAAGGTGGCAAGACCTTCACATCCTGGATGGAGCATCATTCACACTATTCCTCCATACTGCTAAGAAGTGGAGTTACCGAGGAGTCCTGTCATCTCTAATAACAGCAAAGAGGGACTCAGTTCCACTTCCTTCTAGTACAGGGTCTCTGGGCCACACTCTGAGGACAGGCTGGGAACAGCCCTTCAAGACAGAGAGAAGAGAGAAGAGAAGTTGAAAGCCGGAGTAAAGCTACAAAGTCACAAACACAGCACACCTCCAGGGTGATTGCAGGTGTTGGCCTAGGCAGTTCACAATCTATGCTACGTCCAGCCTTGCATGGGTGCAGTGAGCCTGTTGTCAAGTCTGGGAGGGAAAGATCAGTGAGCTCAAAGGTTTTTACTCCTGGAATGGGGAAAGCTCGCAGTGCACATGGATCTGCTTTAGCAAGAGTGCCCTCTAGATCAGCTCCAGGAAGCGGTGGCTGGCATCGACAAACTAAGCACCAATGTCTCCACCAACACCAGGCCCTAGGAGGTGATAGATCACACCTTTCCTCCAGATGATCCAAAAGTAGTTTCAGTATCTACAACATTACTCACTTGCCAACCCCCATCCCTCCCCATGAGGTAGCGAAGTATTACTGTCCCTATTTGACAGATCAGGTAAATTGAGGCACCAAGAAATTAAGAGACCTGCTCCAATTCATGCACCCAATCTGTCAGATTTCAAACACACAATGGGAAATTCTTCCGTAGGTCTTCCCTGTGCTTTGTCCTCAAGGCCAGCCTTCCCCACGGTAATCTGACCATGAATATCCATGAATGATGACTGTTCTGAACCAAAGGTAAGATCTAGTGGACCAAGCAATGGCCCAGCAGTTTGGGAAATCTAGTGGTTTGGGAATTCTGTTCGGGTCAGACCAATGGTAGAAGAGTGATTGCCCTTGTGATGCGAGGCCCTGATCCTCGACAAAACAGTCAAACATGAACATTGCAAGCCTGGCTTATTCACACCATCATCATTGAATTCAAAAGATGGTCATGGCAAAAAATAAAATGAAAATGAAAAAACTGACCACCAGTCATTATATAGCTTTTCGAGAAACAGGCAAGTTTCATCTTCCTCTCAGTAGCCCAGTGACAGCATCATTACTCGTGAATCGTCATTAATTTCTCCTCGGGATGCCTTTCTACTGGATGCAAACCGTCCAAGGCGGCTCATAAAATGAAAACAACTTCGTACCAAAAAGGAAAAAAAAAAGTTGTAATACATTCTAAACTCACAATGGTTGCAAGGAAATCTAAAGCGAAGTCAAAAAGCAACCCAAAAAGTTTGCTTTCATGGGTATTGCTTTGAGAACATCTTGAAGAAGTACAGTAAACTTATTCCAACATAGAAGGAAAAAGGCAATATGTACCATCGGGTGACCATATGTAGGGCCAGGGAAAATGGCCAACGCTGTATAAAATTGTGAACTTTGCATTAATCACTATGAAAAGTGGGGAAAAACTTTCATTTTTCATTCCATTAGAATGTGTCACCTTCAGATAAAAGTCACTGAAAACTGTTTCTAACACACTAAGAGTTTTATAGTCTTGAACTGGCCTCAGTTAGGATTATTAAAATATAGAAAATGAAAAATGGAAGTTTAACATCTTACAAACACTCTAAAAAATATTAACCATACTGATTTGATTGCAATATCTATTTCCACCCACCCCCATGCAGCCCCTCTGTTTTTTAGATCTCGTGTCAGTTTGGCAGTGATTCCTAAACACATCTTGTACTGAACTTTTTTGTATATTTTTAATTTGTTTTTTAAGCAAAAGAAAGTCACTAGTTCAAAAAGAGCTTGACGTACTGACTCCCTAAAATGCAGCTAAAATTGTTTTCTTCTATAAAAGTGTACTGATTTCTTGTTATTATCAATAATAATAACAACATGGAGGTGTTAAAGACCTGAAAACAAAATTTTCACAGTGTTTTCAGTGTTGCTGTTTACAAGGCATTAATAGTCTCCACAGAGATAGAGAGATACCATTCAGTAGTTCGAGTAACTTCATATCAATCAGACCATTTTTATTGCCAGTCATTTACAGACTTAAAATCCCATTTATTAGCATATACTCCAGTGCCCAATTTGAGAGTGACATGACAAAATGTGGCTCTTTATTTCTTTACACCATCTTATCCCCCTGTGTTGATAGATGTTTCATGTTATTGAAGAAATGGTTATATTTCCCACTGGCCAAGAGTACACTAAGGTCAAACATTATGCAGATGTTAAACTCAGAGATACAATAGTAGAAACAGACCTGCTTTCGCAGAGTTGCTGGTGTCCGTTTGATATTTGGAAAAAGATGCTGGTAGGCCAACCTGTTCCCCTCTTGGCCACTGGAGAAATTTGCTAATGGAATACTGACAAAAGGAAAATGGCCATCTTTCATGCAGCAAAACATAAAATCAACACATCCGAGTGAAATAAGATACAATTGAGTGGTGCGGGAAGGGCATGTGACCCTGACGTCAAATGTTCAGCTTCCCTATGAAGTTACTCATAGGGTTGGTATCCCTTTATCTCTGTTGGTTGACAAGTGTGGGTTTTGTGGCACAGAGGAGAAATCATAGGAGAGAATGGGGAAAAGACAAAACTTTGCGTGTCCTTCAACTGATCTGCAAGCACCGGTGATCTCTGCTCCTTTCAGCAGAAGTACTGCACTGCATCTGAAACAGTGTGTGTACGGTGGACACAGGGAACTGGGTTTCTTTACATTGAATCGCCAAGGGAATCCGAGTCATCCAAGGACAGAGGCAGGTACAAGTCCTGTAAGAAGAAAGGGGAAAGTGTTAACTCCCACGATTTGCAAGCTTTGTATCAATGAGGAATTACTCAAGTGACTTGCGGAAGGCAAGTCTTCTGTTGGGATCACAGAGGCACAGAAGAAGCACATGGCCCTGAAGCGACGGGACTTCATTGCCATAGAAATACAGGATGTTGCTCTCTGCCTGTCTGAGTCCTGATGGATTCCCCATGCACATTTTTTTAAAGCCCGGCTGTCCATGTTGGTGAGCCGTTTTCCTACAAGAACCACCTGTTACTGCAAATGAAAACAGCATCATCGACCCAGGGATGCAAATGAAGGATGCCTCCATTTGTATGTAGGGAGCCTTCTTCCTGGCATAGAGGGTGCATGGAAAATTAGGGGATGTTTGCAGCAAACCCCAAGAGCTCTTGCAGGCAAACCATGCCCAGAAAGCTACTATGGATAATGTAATTGCATAGCATGTTATCACTTGCAGAAGGAAGCATTCCTCTTGACATTAATTTTCCTTGTAAGGGCACATAAAACTGGTAGCTTGGAACTGCGGATGTCCGCTAGTTTTTCACTGCTTGATGGAGCACAGTTTCCTGCATCTTAGACTCTTCAAAGATTTACTGGAAGAGGACACATGCTCCCCTCTGCTAGCATCCTTGCAGATCCTGCTTCAATGACATATTAAGCAATGATGCTGCCCAGCTTCAAGATATGGCTTTGGATGGCATGTGTTGCTTGATTCACAAGAAGCTGGATTCAGACCTGCAAAAGGTCGTCTCTTCCTTAGAGTTTGTGTCAGACATGGGTCTGCCAGCTAGAAAGCCTCAGAAGTACTTTTTGAATCACAAACAAAATCATGGAACCACCTGCTAGAAATTGAATGATCAGGAGGTTGCACTATGTCTTCTTTTTCAAACTCCAGTATACTGACCTTCAAAAACCATTATTGAGATATTTCTGTCCCGCTTTTTCCTCCAAGGAACCCAAGGTGAATTAGATGGTCCCCCTCATCTCCATTGTATCCTTACAAGAACCCTGTGGGGTAGGTTAGGCTCAGGATCCATGAGTGGCTCAAAGCCACTTGTGAGATTCAGAGCCGAGTGGGGACTAGATCTCAGATGCCTCCCAGCTCCAGCCCAGCACCCAGCAACTGCATTACAGAGACCTTCCTCTGAAATGTAGACTGAAAGGGGCTGGTGAGACACCGAGGTGCTGGCTGCATGAATGCAGATGAAAGCGGGTGGATTAATAGCTTTAAGATTTTTAAAAAAACTTAGTGTTGCCTTTGTCAGCGAAAACTGACAAATACTCTGGTATTATGTTTCTGACTACATCTCTGACTACATTTCTACCATTGTTAGAGATGGAAGCTGCTCAAAAGAACCCGGGTCCTTTTCATTCTTTAAGCTCCTTGTGCGGAGCAGCATCTGCTGAAGAAGCCCTGTCTCCCCTGAACTGACGCCCGTGTTATTGATCATAGAGGCTGTTGTGTTAAAGATTGGCAGGAATTCACTTAGTTGAATCTCATTAGGAAGATGCAACACAGGAAATGAATTGGGTGGGAGGAGGGGAGATGGGGGAAGCACACTGTGGATTTGAACGTCATTGTGCTGAGCAGTTCCAGCAGTGAAAATCCTGCAGATGATTAAGGGCTAGTTTATAGAATATTGTTTATGTCCAAACAAACATCTGTGGATGCTCCTCATGGAGAGATAAAATATGGGAGCCAGCCAATGGGAGAGAGGTGTCAGGAAATGGCAACAAATCAGGTCAGGCCTCATTCGTGGACTTGGATCATTCTAGGAGGACCACAAAATACGTTTGTTGGAAACTTCCAGTTGGGTGGCCGGAAGACCATTTAGAATGTAATTCACTCGCCCTGGAAGGGGTTCTTCCAGAAGCAGGTGTGTGTGTTTGTGTGTGTGTGTCCCTGCACATCTCAAACTAATGAATATAATTTGCCACCATGCATAATTGGCAGTCATTCTCATGACTGGACGGTTAGAAAAAGGCATCCCCTAGGCCATGTTCTCTAGTGTAAAACAGCTGTGGAACCTGGGACCAATGACATCCCAAAGCTCTGTTCTTAACCAGCACTGCTCGTTCATTCCTGTTTTGGCAATGCAAGGTGCTTTCTTCCCTGAGCTCTCGCATGTCAAGCAAAGGGAGGCCTCTGAAGGGGCAGGACCAAGTGAAGGTACAGTTCACATGTAGTGACTCTTCCTTCTGGCAGGCTGCTTGAGGCAGGGAATAAGCAGCCAGGAGGTTTAGGAAGGTATAAGAAACGTAATACCTTGTGCTTGCGGAGGCTCCCTGGGCTGGTGGGTGTAGAGATCGGAGACTGCTTTGATTTGGGTGTTGACAGCTGGCTGCTTGATGTCCCATTTGCTGCCACAAAGCAAGAGAAGAAACAGTACTGAGAAAAAGTGAGCAAGGCATGCATTCATTTATACTTTTAAAAAGCTTTCAGTTTATGAAATCCATCATTCGCACAACAGAAACGTAAGTCACAAACTGCAGGTTTCATAGGCCTTCCTTTTCCAATATGGTATTAGCTGGAGCAAGGCAAGGTTGCCTGCAGCTGAATGGGCTGCGGATGGCGTGGGTGCAGATTGGGGGTGCAACGATATACTGATCACAGAGATGGAGAGGAGCAAGCTACTTCCTCTTTCTTCCTTTTTTCTCTGCAATGACCAGTGAGGGAAGCGCCCCATCGCATGATCCCACATCTTCCTGCTTCCCAAACAGAACTTATCTGGCTGTCAAGACTGGGAGCGGCGGCAGGAAAAAGTGTGATCTACTGAGGCCAAGGACTGGTCACTTTGGATCTCTTGGGCCCATTTTCTCAAAAGTACGCATTGACTGTGCACAGTTTCTGAAATATACTCATCTTCCTTCCATCAACTAAAGCAAGTTTGCACACATTTTTACACGTGTACAGTTGGCCACATACATTCTTTTTAAATGCATCTATTTTTCACACATTTTGTTGCACAAATCAGGGGCCAGGGCTATATCTGGATTGCATCTGGGTTTGCATTTGACTGGGGAGGCATGAATTGGATAATGAAGAAAGAGGAGACCAAGGTGGTGTACTCAGTCCTTGCCTCCCTCCATTCCGTCCTTAGGACAACCCTGTAAGGTTAAGTTAAGCTGAGCTTTAGGGGCTGGTCTGAAGCCACCCAGTAATTTTCATGACCAAGTTTGAACACTGGCCTCCCCAGTCCCAGTCCAACTACGTGAAGCTGGTTCTTTGTGCATTAATTTAGCTGCACAATTTTATCTAAGATATACATTCTTGCATGTATTTTCCCAACACAATGCATTTTCAGTGACAATTTCTCCAATATTCACCTTTTGGTGTGCCCATTTTCACTGGATAGCTCCACTGCAAAACTCATAGAAGTATACATTTTAAACAATGACTGTGCACTGATCTGCATATTATTTTAAAAGTAAGTTCTCAGTAAAATGCAAACTGGATGTTTTTTCTCCCATCACTACATGTTAGAGCATGAAACCATGATGCAGGATTTCCCCATATGTGCTGTTCCTTTGTCAGATTCAATGGCAATAAGAAACTTTGGGAATTCTTGCTAAGTCAGAACACAATGACATTCCTTGGGCATTCTGCTTGATCTTGTAGCCTCATGGAAAAGCTTTGGCTTCTCAGATAGCCCATTTAAGCAGCCAGGAATGGCAGAACCCATCCAGGCTCTTACTGATGGACCATTCCTTCTTCAATCAGGCGCAACCTGCTAGACACTAGCTTGAGAAGGTCATGTTTTAATGTAAAATCAATGTCCTATGGCTCTCCCCCCAATAGCTACAGCAAAGGGCATGGGAATGTTAATTGGTCTTAAAGCTACATGGATTCCTCCCTGCATCAACCAACAAAGAAAGCTTGCTCCAGGCAGGAAACGGAGGGCGCATGGCTGAGCAGCAACGGCCAGTTCCCTGTGAATGCTCCAAGATGGCGCTGCCGTGAGGTCAGTTTACAAGACAAGGCTTCTCAGGATTCCTTTGAAACATAGGGCAATGCAGAGTGGTGGAACAGAATTTGGAATATGTACCCAAAATATTTAGGCCATGGAAACACTCCTCTTTTAAGCTTCTTTGTACTGGAAACTTTTAGGCCGGGGTTGGATGCTTAGGAAACAGTTGTCCTTCAGATGGGGTTGGTGTGCAGCTTCCATCAGTCCAGCCACATCTGGTCTGTCACAGATCCCAGCCCCCTGCATTGGCAAGAGGTTGGACTGGGTGGCCCTCAGGGTCCAAAGATGGAGAACCATTTGCTTTCCTGATGCCTACAAATATCATTCACTCAGTCATTGTTGTTCAGTTGCAAAGTCATCCCCAACTCTTCATGACCCCATGGACAACATTCCTGCAGGTTCATTCAGCTATAAGGTACCTTAAAATCATTTTTCTTAATTCTAGCAGTAAGTTTATATCAATACTTCCTGAAAGTAGATCTCTTTTCTCTACCATCCCTAAATCAGATTAGATCTAACAGCATTATTGGCAGGGGCTATTCCAGAGCTGCTTATACATTAAATTTATTGATAAGAAACCATTTTCCTAACATGCTTATTTTTGCTACAAGCATCACCCCATCCCAACCACTTCTCTCCATATTCCACTTGATCACATATTACATTGATTTTGATGGGGTTCATTGCAACTTTGAGGATGTTTCGCTTTCTGCATTGACCATGGAAAAATTTGCTTGGCCAAAAAATGGCTGTTACACTTGTAATGGGGAGAAGATTGGCTGCCAACACTCAATGCAGTTAACATTCTGTGCATGTCTTCCTTTTTGCACTGTTTTCTACAATGAAGAATGCCTAATTAAAGTACGCCATTATGGCTAATTTTTTGCAGGGCGAGTGGGGGGAGCTTTGATCATATCTGCATATGATTTCAGATTGGTGCATGAAATAATAGGAGAATGATTAGGGCATTGTGATTCAAATAGAATTTGGAAGTGGGAATAATTGCATGGCTTGGAGGCAGCCTTATGCAATCTGCTTTTAAATATTTTACTAGCTGCAAGCGTCTCTGTTATTAAATAGAACATTTCCCCCTTTCTGGACATATCCATTGTGTAGCTGATCACTTAGGAATGCTCTGGGCCAAGTAACATTCAACACCCATCCATATCTATAGCTATTCACAGACACACACAATGGAAGTCTGAAATTTCATTCATGTTCTTTATTACATACCTATACAGCACAATTGCCAAAGCTCTCTGGGTGGTTTACACGGTTTTAAACAAATAATGCAATATTTTGCATCAGAGTCAGTCTGGCATGGTAGTTAGAAGGTTAGACTGGGACTCAGCAAATCTGGGACTCTTCCCAGCTTTGCCCTAAAGCTCACTGGATGTGCCACAGGACAGATATTGGCCACTGGTAAAGCCAAGTTTTAGGAAAAGACGTCAAGGTCAAAGAACAAGTTGAATGGATGTAACATGTAGAAACCAGGAATAATGCTTGTCACACTTGCAGATTACTGACTAAAAGATACAGCATGCAGTTCCCTTCCAGGGAAATGGGTAAGCATTACACAAAAAATGGGGCCGGATCATATTTTATTCATCATGTCCTTATTCAGCATCTCTTTTTCCCTTCTCATCCCGCTCCTACCATTTGCCAAGGTCTTACTTTGCATTTTTGCAAGACATGTAGTAAAAATGTCTTTTTCTTATGAGCTGGCAAATGGCCAAGGAACACTGATTCTGTGCATGTTTTGGGGGTGAAGCTTGAAGACTGTGAAGGAAATTGAAATGCTCAGTACATCTTAATGCATTCAGTCACTTGGTTCAGATGACACAATAACTCACACTCAATAAGCCATCATTGAACCATGTTTGTTGCTGAAACATGGGCTATTGTGTGGTTTGAACCCAGCTGCATGGCTAAGGATGAACAACTCATGGATTCTTCTTAGGTTGTGAACTAAGAAGTAACATCCTTGTTTGTTACCTTGCCTGGGTTCAGGCAACATGGTAACCCACATTTCAGCAACATCCCACAACCCAGTTACTGGGTTCAGACAGCACAATCCCTCCTCTTTAAGGGCTGAGTGGGTTGAGTGTGGATCACCCTGGAAGCTGGGGGAAGGGACAGGTGTGTCTTGACCTACTGGTTGCTCAGTCATCTCTCAGATCCCCGGGGGTTGGTATTTATCTGTTGGGAAAAGAGTGGTCACTCACCATCCTGAGGGTTACCTGAATCAGCGGGGGATTTGCTCCGGCGCACAGGAGCTGGGCTCTTCGCTGAGCTCTTCTGTGGAGTTGGGGATGACTTGCTACCTGGGGTTGTTGGAGGGTTCCCTTTCATGACCCGGCACTCTGGGAAACAAAGCCAAATCCACATTAAATTCTTGCTTTGCTCTTAGGCTCTTTGCCGATGTGAAAGATGCTGCTGCGATTTCAACCATTGCTTCAGAAAAGCACTTTGTGGAACAGCCATAGCTCAGTGAAAACTCTAGACAGGGCTCGTATTTTTTAAATCACAAAGCTGAAATTTGTATTTAAATAAATGTTATTTTTATTAATACAGACTTATATTTTAAAGGAATCCAAAATGCATTTGAAATGTATGGATTTTAAAGTCAGTGGGTCACTTATTTCCAACCTGCATATCCACTTGGGAGGAGCAGATTAGATCAGTTTGTGCTAGAATTTACAAAGTCTGAAATCCTTAACCATCCCTATTAGAAAGGACATATCAGAACCCATACAGAATCCCCAAAGGCCTAAAAATCATGCTTTGAACAATTATTTTGAGCATAGTTGGATGGAACCTGCATCACATGGATTTTAATTTTGGAGATCCTGGCAAGGTGGAAAATGGCCATTGTAAAAGGACAGTTAGGGAGCTACAACTGATAAATGGAGCTAGTGGAGCGGGAGGGAGGAGGCTTGCTGGCTGGTCTGTGGTGTTTGAGAAGGACCAAGAGAAAGCTGAGAAGAAAGTGAAAGCCGAAATACTGAGTTACACGGGGATAGAATAGTAGTAGTGCAGTTGGAAGGCGGCTTTGAGGCCATTGAGTCCAACCCCCTGCCCTGCTTCCACATGTGGTCACCCATCCAGCTGCAGACCAGTGCCTTTCCAGCTTAGCAAGGGTGACTTGACACGCATGCTCTATGTATAGCCATGCAGGCAGCTGTACAGGTGATCTTAGGTGGCTATTCAGTACCAAGAGGCTGTCCTAAGATCTTGCCAGAGAAAGTTTATACAAGTGAGGCATAAAATGGTTTTTGTGTCGGTAGAAGACTGTACCCACTGGATCCGGTTGTAACTGAGGTTCAGGGCATTTGGCTTGTGGACAAAGGGGTCCTTAGGAGCTGCAGCTACAAGAGTCTTATAGGTCTTACTGAATTGTCCCTCTTCAGTCTTTAGGGAAAATCCAAAGTATATATTAGCAACCTCTAGTGTTGGGACAAACCCTTTTGGAATCAATCCCTCCTGCATCCACAGGCTTCTTTTTGTGCTCAGCTGTAATTTTGTTTGTCCTGAAGATGTGATCATGCTAAGTTCTCCCCTTTGGCTTTCCATGAGGCATTCAGCTCCTTTTCACTCATTCTAGACAGTCTGCCAGAGATCTCGCTTCAGGGTCTCGCTTCAGCATGATAATTTTGTATGGTTCTCCGAGGATAGTGCGCTGGTCTAATTAGGAGGAGACATTTCTGACACTATTTTATCCTCCACAGCATATCATATATAACCGTGAAAATTAAACATGGGGGAAGTGTCATGGCTGCTCAGCGAAGTAATAAACCTCAGGATTACGCAGCATCGTCACTGTTTGCTGGCAAGGGCTGAGTTGAAGGCCAAGTAATTTTATACGCCAGTAGGCAGGGCAGAGGTTGGTAATAATGTCTACTGTATTCCTCTCTGATTAAACTGGGGGGTGGGGAGAGAGAGGAATAATTTGGTCACTTCTGCTAGAATGCAATGTTAGCAGGGGAAATGTGGCACATTGGGAGCCAGTGATTGGAGCTAGACATTGGGCTTGAAAGAAAGGCTTTTGCAGACCCAGAGAATGAGCAAGACCTGCTGTAAAGGCTGCCAAGAGCCACAGATAGAAAGGAGATGGGCTAACCTTTTTGCCAAGAGAGCAAAAGCAAGGAGCAGAGCGGGGAAAAACATCGGAGACAGAGAATGTTTTGTCTCGACTGGCAACTTGATGGCCCATCAAGCAGCAGCCAATGCCTCTCACGTCACTTGCTGTCTTCCAGTCATGCATGCAGAATTGCTCATGACAAAAGCCATCACAGTAAGAGACACGTGCCTTCAGCTTCTTGGGGAATACAAACTAGCCCACTCTAGCTCCTTCCTTATACGCAGACGGAGGGAAGCAAAAGAGGCATGGTAGTCCCCTTTCATTGCACATTCCCAAGCACGGATGTGAATAAATGGGGCAACCCAGAATTCTTTGCTGAGCCATGCAGGGCTTGGCTCACCATGAGGCACATGAGGTGGTGACACACTAGGGAGTGGGGGATGTATAGCAGGGCAGTGTGGAAGGCTAGAACTGTGGGTGCCACAGGGCCTTCCTTGCACCCCTCAAGCTTGGAATAACCTCCTCAGATGTAGTGCAAGTCACCTTCCCATCACCCCTGCTGGAGAAAAAAAGATTGTGTTCCAACCCAACCAACTTCCATCTGAGAACCAGAAAGGGGCCAATTTGTCTTTTGCCTCAGCTGGTCCTGACTGCTAAACACTCCAATAATTGTGTGTCTCTGCAGCCAACCATCCGACCATCCATGGATGGATGTATCATGCTGGGAAATCAATTTCACCTGAGCTGGATGGATTTTTGCAGTGTTTCTGATTGGCAACTGCACTGTTTCCAGAGTTTTCAGGTTCAAAAAAGAGTTCCACACCATGAGAACTAAGATCTGCATGTTTGCACAAGTATCACTGCACAAATGAGCAGGAGGAAGTGGGATATGGAGGAACTGGAGAAGCGGCACCTGCCCAGGGTTTGGAACAAGTTTTGGAAATTCGATGAAGAAGCAAGAAGGAAGTTTCATTTTTGAAATAAGATGGAGTCCTTTAGAGCTTCCAAATTTGGGGAGAAATTTGGATAGGGAGAACATTAGCTTACTCCTGTGGGTTTCTAGACTGCTGAGTCACATATGGGGAGAACGCTGGCAAAAATGTTGCTGTGGGAGTAGTAAAAGGAGAAAATGGATGACATAATAGACGAGGGGGAGGGGATTCTTGGGCTGAGGTCTCTTTTGCAGACCAGATGGGAAACCTTCAGGGAGGACAGATTTATCTTTCTCTTGCTTATTTCCAGCCTAGGTATATGCCTAATTCATGAGACAGATTGCTGATGCATGCTCCCAAAGTCATATTCTTTGAAAGCTTATTGTACTTTGAATTCAGAGATTTTTTTTGTAATGACTCTGTAATGTAATGTAATGTATTGATACCAATGTTCAGAAAAATAATACCTGAATGCAAAGTTCATGCCTTTTATGCATCATGCAACAAAAATAGTCAAAGTTTCTGAAAGTTTCAGTCTCTTCTGAGAATTTGAATGTCTAAAATCACTGCTGATGAAGTGTGTCATTTCAAATCGCACCAGGACAGAATGCGTTGCTGTTGGTAAAATGGATTGAAAGGAAAGCACAGGTGCCATTTGATGCCAAAAAGTAACTGAATGCTGGGCTTTCCTTCTTGTGCAATACCTGCATTCCACATTTTGCCATGCAGAATTGGTGCACATCCTCCAGTCAGCTGAGTTGTCCATGCTGTGCCAGATGTGAGAATGGAAAACCCAGAAAATCCCAGGGATTCAACCACAGCCCCAGAAGGTTGTTGCAAAACCTCTTAGAGTAAAAAAATTGCCCCACCCGTCAAGTTCCGGGCCATTCTTTATGGAAAAATGCGGAAATCTTTAAGAGGTATAAATTACTCAAAGACAAGCAGGCTTACACATGTTTGCTTGTCCTGTGTATTGCATAGTGGGGAGGGGAGGAACACGCTATTGAGCCCTTTAAGCCTGGTTTCACATTTCACCCAATATTGTCCATGGAATTGCTTTATTGGGAGGGAGGGAGGGAGGGAGGGAAGAGAGAAGGAAGGACAATTCTCAGGCCTTGGAGCCCTGCCATGGAGCTGATCCACCCTGTTTAAACTACCGAAGTATCTAATATCAACTGCATCCATATGGATATAATGAAGATGACGTTTCCCTACAGATCTTGCAGCTCCTATGAAGTGTGTAATGTTGGCACTGTTAATGAGACCACCTATTTTGCCTTGTGGCAAATCCGTCAGTGCCCATTAGATGATGAGATGCACAGACTGCTCAATCAGTGAGAAACCGCAGGCTGCATTTTTAAATATCTCTTTGCACAGAAAGACACGTGAGCCTCCCAGAGAACGATAACCCAGCCACACATTTCTGCATGCGATGAAAAGCTGAAATTGGGTCTGAAGTCATGTAGGCCAGCACACCCCAGTTAGTAGACTGCTCTGAAAAGAGGACATTTTATCCTCTTGCACTTCAATTCCAGACATCGTGTCTGCCTCGTAACTGTGGCTGGAGCCCAGCAGAGCGCAGGACGTGGCACAAGCAGAGCGGGCAATTTGGTTGTGCGAATTGCTCTTCACTGCAGCTGACAGCAAAATTTTGCCAAAAGTGAAATCCAAAGCCAGTCTGGGGGGTTTGTCCTTGAGCAAAACATGTGAGGCATTTTTAGGAGAGTGAACAGACTTCAAGCAAGACGGGTCATGCAGCAGTTCGGTGGACATTGCAGCCACTTTGGCTGTCACCAGGTTGTGGCTAAAGGATGGTTTGAAACTAATTTGAGAGATATTTCATTGGTTGAAGTATTTGTCTTATTTTGAGGGAAGTCAAGAGAAAGAGTTTGAAACAACTTGATGGGCATTTTTTCTTCATGCACATCAAACTGCCTCAAAGTGGAATCTGCAAGGATTGGCCAGGAATGCAAGGCCAACAGTGGGAACTAGCCAGATTCATGTGCATCTTGCATGGAAATTTCACAGCAGCAAGAAATCAAAATGTATTTTTAAAATGCAGGCTGCCTTTACTAAAGGACTGACTCACACACATATCCAGGCTTAAAACAAACCCTCCTTTGGAGACATGAACTGGGACACCCTCCCACTACAATAATATGATTGATATTACCGTTTTCATCCAGAGAAAAGTCATCCTGTGCATAGCGGAATTTTTCTGGACCACAGGCAATGAATACATCATCGTCCCCGAAGAAATCATGGAGACAGGTCACCTACCAAAAGAACAAAGTCATCCCTTTTAGCTTTAATGGACAGCCCTTGCATTCAACTTTGGTTTCATTTCCATACAGGGCAGCTTCCTCTCCACGCTTTTCTCCAAATTGTGCTATGCTTTTAGCAAAATGGATCAGAACATCTGCCTTGCAAAATACTACAATATGTGACCTTTCCAGTTTGTTCATTTGTTCATTCATTTGGCTGTTCATTCGTTCTTTCTCAGCTTTGTAATGGATAAACTCAGCAAAGTGAGAGATCTTGCAGCTGCTCCTTCCTCTCCAGCCTGGAGAGGTGAGCTCAGGAGTCAGGACTGGGACAACACCATGGTTCACAACACAATTGTGCAAGAATTTCCCACGTCATTTTTTGTTAACCAGCCAAATGACCAGAACCAAAATCTCCACACTTCTGTAAGCTGAAGTCATGTAAGTCTCCTATGAGTCAGAAGACACTTGTCAAGTCTTGTGTTGTTCATATAGAACAGATCCCCAAAACCTGATGCCTTTGTAATTCCCAAATTTCAAGGGGAAGCAAGATGGAATCCCATGCATATCCAGGCCCCACTTCCTTCTCTCAAGGATGTTGTTGATGATGAAAGAACAGAGAATGTAGTCAGCACAAGCCATAAGCAAGAAGTCAGAAATGCTCCCATGTGCTCCTCTGTATGACAGCTTAATTGTAGCTTATCATGAAATATCCGTTGCAATTATACAGGAAGAGCAAGATAACTCAGTCCCTGAAGGATCTACTGGAAATAGTGATAATTTCACAGTGCTTTCTCTCACCTTCTCTTTGGAGAGCTCAAACTTAAGTTGAGCCACAACTCAACAAACAGGAAACTTTTTTCTGAATATAAAATATGTTCACAGATTTCCTTGCTTCTTGAATATGCATTTGATCGTTAAGTAGATATAAATGCTTGGCAGTCGGATACACATGTACATTTAATCATCATTAAGTGGCTCTGGTGAATAATGCCTTGTGGCTGAGAGATTTATTTCAGTTAATTTTTAATTAGGTTTTATCCAGTTCACACCTCCTGGACCCAACACAGACTTGAATGAAACTTGCAGTTCAAAGCAATATATTTTCAAGTTTTCAAGTTCACAATATGATTTGCAGAGCAACAACAAAATGCATCTGGCAGCATGTGCATACTTTAATATACATTAAAATATTTACATCTCTACGTGCTTTGAGCAGTAGAGGAAAAATAGTAAGGGGGAAATAGATCTATTCCCAACAACAGTTGTGCACACTATCGTCCAATATCATTTTTATTAGGACCAACTAACAGCTTACAAAATAGTCAACAAGTCTGTATCATTATGCTTACATTCTGATATCTGTACATTGTTTAATATAGTAAAATCTCTCAACGTGGCTTAAAGAAAAGATAGACAAAATCTTCAATAGCAGTAGTACTATTAATAACAATGGCTAGAGGGAGCAAAAGCGGGTTTGCAGGGCATGTGGAGAATTCCCAGGATGGGTCTAATTTCATAAATGAAACAAATGCAACTACAAATTAAAACAGCTTTTCCTTTCTGCTGTGGCTGATGAGATTCTATGTATGGGATGGAATTGTGCCATGTGTGCTCAGGAAGGGGTACATGTTGCATGTTTGTTTATCTCACCTCCGAATAATGGTTGGGCCCAGTGAACATGGGCGGCCCACCCAGCATGGGACGTTCGTGGAAACCTGGTGGGAGTCACCTCGATTAGTCCCATTACTAAGTGGTTTAACCACGGCCCATGACAATTCTCAATTAAGCCCAATAAATACTTTACTTCTAAGTATGCCTAGCATAGTTGAAAAGATTGGTTGCTGCTTATGTTTATTCTAATCAGTTGTTCTAATTACATTCCATAATTAGTCCAAAGAAAGAGAGAATTCCCGGGAGAAAGTGCATGTCAATGGAAATATATCCATCTGGATATTTGGCATATCATTAGTTGGTCTAAAGGCTTCCTTGTCTTCCCAGCAATAACTGCTTTAAGGAAAGACACAGAAAATGGGACAAGAGAATCACTAAGGTTGATATTACCAGGATGTGGCCACTAAAGCCACTACTGTGGCACTGACTCGACAATGGAGAGAAACAGCAGGACAAGATCTCCCTGTTGCTTCTTCCTTCCATAGAATGGCTTCATAATGGCCCTCCAGAACTGATGTCCCGAGCTCTGAAATCTGAAGCCAGGTCATTCCCCTCCCTTCGAACTCATATCATGCACCTTCAGTGACCTCATTGCACACGAGGCTTGAGCTGGTTTCTTGATGCCATGTCTACTATGAGCAAAAAGGACTTTTTAAAAGAAAGAGAGGCTCCGAAGTTGCAGCTGACTGGGACAGCTGCAAAATGGGATGTGATAGAGGCAAACGTCTTGAACATTTTGGGGAACTGTTTTGGACATTCCTTTCTGAAGTATTTTATCCCACACACACCCCAAAAAAAGTTGCTGAGAGCATTTAGTTTAGCCCTATGACAAGAACAAATAAGTGCTGCTCTATTTAAAGGTTATCTATAAGCTCACTCACCCCCCACAACTGTGTTAGTTTGAAATAAAGTAGAATGAAGCTTGGCCACTAGCCAAGTTGCCCAATATAACCATTCAAAGGGAATTGAACATGTCTGGTGAACTTTTGGTGCCTTCAAAACATGAGAAATCCAATTAGTCCCAAGCTGAGATGCTATTTTCCTCCATATAAACAATGCATTTGTAGCCAATGGTGTCAGCAGTTGGATTATCGACTTGTGTTGCAGGAAAGTTTCATTGGACTACTGTCAACATTTCTGCCAATGGGTCAGTCAAAACATTTGCTGCAAATGCACTGGAGCATCCGTGCTAAAATAGCTGTAGATTCCTATTTTTTCAACAGCAGTTGAGTCTTGATGGCTCCTCTCTCCTGTACTGTGTAGGTAAAATGCAGATATATATGTCTGGAATACCTCGGTTTATCTTCCCTCCCATCCTTTCATTATTTGCAAGGAACTGCTAAAATGGCATTGGGTGGAGAGAGCATTGCTAGCAAATAAATGCTTGCACTCTCTTACCTCCCTCCCTGCAGAAACCAGTACATTGCTGGTGGAAGCAGTGGAAGAAGTTGTGGTAGTAAAGTTCAGTTGGAAGGGTCGCTTCTCCTTGTCTTTTAGAACAGTGGGCTGATAGGACTTCAAACCAGAGAGGCAAAGCAAACAGTTGTCCTCTCCTTTCCTTCATGAAATAGAATTCTGACCTCCTCCAGGGTCAGAATGCTTTGACCAGGGTTCCCTGTCTCTCCTAGAAGGGTGGAGACGTTTGAGAGGCCATTGGTGACAAATTTGCATTTTTGTTTATCATTAAGACCACTGCAACCTTGAAACCAAGCTTTGGATGGGGGTCTGGCATTTCAGCAACCCCATTCAGCTATTCTTGTTCAAACTGGTGGGGTTCCCCAGCTCCACCACCATCCGTCCCTACTCTCTAGCATGTCACTGCAGAAACAGTCAGTGCAGAGTGCATCTCCTAATATATCCCAAATTTGGAGAGCACTTTTGCTTGCTCCTTGCAATATTCTAGGCACAGTCATGGACAAAAGAGATGCAGGGCTTTGAGGCCCTCTGTCCACCTGCAGAGATGAGGTAAGGGCAAAATGTGGCCATGAATGAAATAAGCACTTCCTTTTATCTGCAGCTTTGGGCATCTCTGCAAAATCCTAAAAGCAGACAGAGAAATGGGTAGGGAGCAGGAGGGGATTTCGTGGCCTCTGACAGCTCTGGAAGAACATTTGGCTCAGCAGGGATGTCTCATTAAATTCTACAGTTGGAATGCATGGTAACCTCTTCTGCAGATCTCGGGGGCTCCCTGCCAGAGTAAATGCTGGGGGAAATCCATGTCAGGCTCGGTGTGATTGTTGTTATTATGGCATCAGGACCATAGCCGACCTCGCTTCTGTCGGCATCCGTGTCTGCCTGCTGACGCACATTATTATTGACTTTGCCCCCCTGTGGTCAAGCTTTGGACAACGCGCTTAACTGTTTCGATTTCCAAATTAGAGGTTACAGGTATCCTTCTCCAACCTGGTGACTCTCAATGTGTTGGACTACAACTCCCATCACTGGAACACAACTCCCATAATTCCACTCTCCTCCCACTTTCCCCTCTCCCCAGGCGGTATTTAGTTAGCAGTACCCGATGGCCACCAAAGATGGGCATTCAGTTCACATTTTAATGCAAACATATCAAATTTCACACTTTTGTTCCAGTAAGAAAATTGAAGCTCGGTTACCCTATGAAATGGGCTCTTCTGTGAATTTGGCTCTGGAGTTTCTAACAAGTAATGTGTGCAATTTTTTATTTATTTATTTTATTTATTTTCGATTTATATCCTGCCTTTTTCCTACAAAGGGCTCAAGGCAGCTTATATCTCCTCCTCCATCTTATCCCCACAACAACAACCCTGTGAGGTAGGCTGGGCTGAGAGTCTGTGACTGGCCCAAATTCACCCAGTTGGCTCCATGGCTGAGCAGGGACTAGAACCCAGATCGTCTGAGTCAAGGTGAAGAGGTCCTTCACTTGCCTGTCTGTCTTCCCTGAACCACATGCCTCATATTAATTGGATAAACTCACAGGTTCTCTCAGATCCATTGGATAAACCCATATTATAGGACACAGAGAAGAAAGTAGCTCTTCTTACTTTCTCCATAAGTATATAAACCCAACCATGCAGTCCCTGCATCACTTTTCTCCCTATTTCTCCTTGCACTAAACACCACAAATGACCTCTCCCCTCACTAGAAAGGGTCCCATTCTTGAATTCCGTGCCAGTTTCAGAAAGCAAGTCCAGAAATACACGCTTCATCATTGCTGTAATAATGACATTTACACAGCAGCACTGCTTCTGCTGCTTCCCACACACAGCAAAAAGAAAACAAGTTTGATGGATTCTTTTTTCAAAGAAATGAACAAGAAATCCTCCAAACCTTTAATTTTCCTGAATTCGAAGCACCCTCTCTTCATCTCTATACTATAAATATCTTTGCATTCTCTACCTCCTGACTTAACTGCACTTGGAGGCTGGAAAGTAATGTCAGCATGCCTTTAAATATTAGATAAATATTCAACCAGCTGAGCATCCTAATTAAGACAGCCAAGCTTCACAGCCTCCCTTTCAAACTTCCCTTGCTCCAAGGTATAATGAAGAAGCAGTCATTTCTTAAGCTGCTCTGAAAAGCGTTGCGAAGGCATTTCCTGGCTAAATCTCAGTTGTTACATGACTCTGTTACACTATTGGTTTTAGACATTAGCAGCAGGCTAAAAATGAACTCTTTGGACAATCAAATTACAGCAGAAGCCTTCCCGAACTTTTTGTCTTCCAGATGTGTCTTCTTGACTGAGGGGTGCTGGGATTTATAGTCTACCACATCTGCAGGAATCAGGATCAGGATGCAGAACTATGGAATAGTTTGAGTGATGCTGTAAGCAAGTGATGTGCTTCCTTCTAGCACAATTCAGTTCAGGTCTACTCAAAGGATAGTCCCTGCAAGTTCAGTATGTCTCATGCGCCAAGTGAGGATTTAGGATTGACACTTTTGCATACTGACAACTTCCACCATTTGATAAAGTTTCATAGCTCTCAGCGTTGCGTTGGTGTGTTTTCTATTAACCACCACATCATGCTATTAAATATTTCTACATGCAAAGGGTATCTTATGTACCTTATTGGCAAAATCACAAGTAAAGATGGTTACAGGCTCTTCCTTAACCAGATTTGGCCCTGGATTTTGCATTTCTGTATTTGAAGCTTGCTTTCTGCTAAGGAATCCAGTTCATTTTGTATTTCGATGAGTACCTATGAAATTCACAGTTCCAAAATCAATAGGCAGACCAGAATGCCTTTATCCTTCAGTGTTCACTCTTCTTAGAACCATGTGCTGTAGTTCTCCAACTAAAACATACAATTATGCAACTGTGAGAGAAGCAATGCCCCAAATTGTGTACATTAATGAGAAATTTTTCAGATTTCTTTCCCCCCGCCCCAGATTTTCAGAAACTTTCAGATTTCTGTTTTTGTGGGAAGGGGGATTGAAGTTTTGTAAAATAATAAGGAAAACATGATTCCCCTCCCTTGTTTATTTTTTCTGGGGAAGGGAAATTTACAAAATGATGTAATGATGAAATAACACAATAGTGCTATGCCTGCCTTAATAGGTAGCCAAATGCAACCAACTACTAAAAACTGGATTGTCCATTATCAATGCTGAGATAATTTTTGCCTCTACCTGGCATTTTCTGAGTATTGGCTAGGGATGAATGAGCCTATCAATTTTGGGTTTTCTTAGTTTCTCGTTTTCCTAAACTTAAATTTGGTTCATCCTGAACTTTGAGATTTTTAAAATAATTGGATGGATTTTTGTGTGCATTTCTCCTCATGCAAGTTTGCTTTTTGTTTTTGTTTTTGGTTGCAGTTCTGCCTAATAGACACATTTGGCAAGATTTTCCTCACCTCCCTGTTTATACATGTGCACTTTCTCCTGGCCTATGCATTTTGTCCCTTAGGTATTGGAGATCCCGAAAGAAAATGTGGAGAAGTGCGAATTTTGAAGGCGAGCTGAATTTTGTTTCACTTCTTGGTTCAAAGGTGTGAAATTGCAAAACTGCAGCCTCTTTTGACCTCCTGGCTCATTTCAGTGGTGACAGCTGCACAAAATATCTCACTCTGAGGAAGATGCATGGAGTCTCACTACCTATTCCCTGATTCCCAAGGATTCCTAAGAGGGGCACCACCAGTAATGTTGGGACTGCTCTGCTTTGCTCATCCCTGATAGCTTCTCAGTGGAAGTGGACAACCACTTGTTCCAAGTTATGTGCACTGCCAGTTAAATGGCAGAGGGCTCCTGCACACCTTTACATAGCAATGCACCAGAATTATCATCTGGTCTACTCTCTAAAAGGAAACACTGCTGATCTCAGCTCTTTGATGTGCATCCATAAAACATGTATTTTCAAACTCCTGTTTGGCATTTGCACTACTTCCATTTAGTATGTACTTTGTGGTGAAGGTCAAGCTTCTCACATTGAGACGTCTTTATGTCTTTTTAAAGGACAGCCGTTATTCCCTCCCTGCCACTTTCATTAGGCTTGCAATCACCCTCTTCAGTCCCTGGTTACATGAATTAAATAAGTGATGCAGTGAGACTGAAATAGATGGAGTGTAAAAGAGGAGGCTGCATAATTGGAGTGGGCGCAAATATTTCTGCAGTGAAATATAGACCTCCAGTTTTATAATCCCATCACGTTCACTTGCTGCTGGAGCTCAGGAAAATTTCATCTGGAGACGATCCGAACATTCAGCTTAACTGCCCTGGGGAAACCCTGGAGACAGATGGTTTTCAGAATGGACACACTGTTGTCCTTGCCCCAGAAGCTTCGCACAAGATGCAGAAAAATGTGGTGCAATTTTGTACATTTGGAGTAGTATTTCTCAGTCAAAAGCATCCCCCTGACCCACTGCAAGCAGAATCCTTATTGTGTTATAGCTTAAAGCCAAACAACATTTCAGACAGGTTGAAATAGTGGCTCAGGAACTTGCATCCCACTGCTGGAAGGAAGGAGAAGAATTTGTTTGATGCGTGTGCTAATTTCACATCATTTATACATCCTGAACCAATACATGGATGGGAACACTGCAAGTCATCCTGAAATGCCATGCATAAGGGGCGGCATATAAAAGTTTTAAATAAATAAATAGACACTGTTATATTTTGATATCTATGCTTTTCTGAATTTTGAAATGCTGTTCTTCATTTGATGAATGCATACCAAAAAGTGTTTGTTTGTTTAAAATTTTTGTATACTGTCTGACTACAACTGTCTCAGGATGGCTTATTATGGGAAAGTGATCACAAACATTGTTTATGATAGTGGAAATAATGTAAAGAAATGAGTTCCACTTCATGAGAGTCCTTAAAGAGTGGTAAGAGCTGCTATCTATTTGTTCATTTTAATTATTTTTTCTTGAGGTGCCCCTTGCCTTTGCAAGGCAAAAAGTGGAAACTACACACAATCCCAAAAACACGATGTATTCACAATTAACATGTGCATGTACCCAACGCCTAGGACTCGGGATGGGCTATGATATCACACACTAGAATGATTTAACAAGTGTTTCACTTCTGCTGTACTGGACCTGAGCATGCAGAAATAATTGTGAAGACATACCACTTAGTTCAGCCACAGGGAACTCACTGTCATTCCCTGGTGTGTTTGCCATCCACTCTTTTCTTGAGTTTTGTTTTAAGGTTTATCCCAAACACAAAGATAAATACTAAACATCTGTCCACTGGTTAAAATTTAGGAAGGGGTGAATCTCTAGGAAGGGGTGAATCTCTTAATTTCAGCATCTCCCAGTCTTAAATTGTTTTAATCTTTCCCCCCATCAGTTTATAAGTTTTGTGCACGCATGCAAAAATGTATGGAGTGCCATACATATTTTACTAATATATGCATTTTATATGCAATTTTAGCAAATATCTTTGCAAGCCTTTTTCACTAACAGAGTGCATGTTTGCCCCTTAGTTCCATGAATCTATGGATTTTACTCAGAAGTAAGTCTTACTATGTTCCCTGGAGCTGATTCCACTGATTAAACTATTTAAGGCACATCTCTTAGCCGTAGATGTTCTAGACGTTGTCTAGAAGGTCATCACAGGATTTGGGGTCCTAGCTCTGACCTCAGGGAATTGCTCCAAGGTAGGAACCATGACTCTGAACTTGGAGGAGCCTCTGGCTACCCTTGCAGCTGGCATGGAAAGAGCCATAACATCTGTGGCTGCATCACAAGACCAACTACAGAGATGGCATTTTGCGGGTGTTCCAGGGGGCAGCATGGGAAGGGATCAAGCTCCTTCAACACACATAATATCCTGGCAGTTTTATTTCTGTACCAGGTGCAAGGGATGAAGTAGAATCAGGAGATGGATTCTCAGCTCCAAAGACAGAGTTCTGTCCCTACTCTCAGACCTAGGAATCCAAACTATCCTTTGGCCCTCTAGTTGCTGTCCAGGGTTCCATAGGATCACTCTCAAAGCAAATGAAAACTGCATAGCTCCTTTCAGAGGCCACTGAGACTACTCCCAAATCTTCACTATGGCCACCTCTATGCACAAGGTTCCCAGGACCAAACATTTCCAAATCTAGACCTCAAGTGACTCTTCTCTAATCCAAGGTTTGGAAGGAAACCAACAGAAATTGAAGTTATATCCTCTTGCAGCTGGCTCAGAGAGAACCATGCCAGTTCTCTGCCCTGAGGTCAAACTGGGCCTTGGAGGGAGAAAGGGGGCATACTGGAAGGCAGGGGCAGGGCAAGGCTGGGGCCATGGAACTGGAATGTTTCCATTTTGTGTCCAGCCTCCTTCCCTTCCACTCACTGGCCTTAAATCTAGGAAGCCCCAAAAGGCCATCTAGATAAAGGGGCGGCATATAAATATTTAAATAAATAAAAAATAAATAAAAAAAATAAAAGGCAGAGCGTGAGATGCAGCAATGGCAAAGATCATTCCCACAACTTGCACTTTGCATTGGATGCTCAGAAACCTCATAGCATCTGCCAATAGGACTGCACCCTTAACTAGAACATTTTCGCATCCTCCCCATGACTGAATGCTTGGTATGGCACACAAATGGGTGTGTTATTCAAGTGTTTGAAGCAATATTGACACAAGTTGACTGCCACTGTTATCCTTTAACCACACCCTCCTTTTGAAAAGGCAAACACCATTACCAGAATTACACATTTTTAAACACCAGGAGAACACTGAAACAACTCTGTGGAATACACCCAGCTCACCAAAATGAAGACATCAGCTGCTTTGAAGAAAGCAAAGCGCAACTCCTCATGCGTTCTCTTTTCCCAGTGCAATCTACTGAGAGCATTGTGCATAGTTGAGCGTGAAATCTTATCCTCTCTTTTAACATATACCATGCTAAAAATTTCATGCTTGGAAGGCACTTTGTAGGAATGCCATGCGATCTGAACTTTTAATTTGTTTGCAGGAAAAAGAAAAGACTGAGCACAAAGATGTATTCGATTAGTAACAATAACATTCCAATTAGGAACTTTAAAAAAAATCTATATATAGGCAGAATCACCTACAAAGCTGTATATATGAAGACTAATGTGCACAAAAAGATCTTGTATTATTGGACTAAATGTGTATATATGTTCATGCACATTTCCTCCAAATTTGGCATGAACTGAACTTAACACTGGGATAATGAAAAACTAATTTGACAGTTTGTCCACCCCGACCTAGAGTCAAAATTTGATAGGACTGCATGCAACCCTACTGGGTTTTTCTGCTGTCTGATTACTGCTGAGAGCTCCAGTGCCACTGCCTAGTCATTTACTGCATCGGTGCTGATGGTCAGCCGAGAGCTAGACAACAGTTCACTTCCAGTGAGCTACCAATGTGCATTCAAACCGTAGGTCCCATTCCCAGAGTCCCTCATTTGGAATGATCCCAGATCTTCAGATAATATGAATACAGGCTACAGCACATGCAAAATTATCACACTGGGACTCATCTCTTTAACCATGTCATGAGTTCTGCACCTTAAATAAAGCACACATTTCAAGTTTTGCAGATTGTCCATTCAATAATTTTCCTGAAGTTGCCTTTTTAAAAAGAGGAAGGGTGCCCAACTTAATTTTCTGAAGTTAATGCTATATTGATATAGCACATGCAAGGATGTCTCCAATTCTTCCTTGGCCATGGCAGACGCAACTGGAAATTTTGCACCCAGCAAAACCTCCAAAGAAGACCTGAATTTAATATGACCTGTTGTTTTACGTGGGTGACCATCAGTGCTCAAAGAACTTGGGAGTGAAGCATTATTATATTCTTAATGAAGATTAGTTGAAATTAAAGGCTTTTAATTACAAATTAGACTGCCCTTGGCTACTGTGTGGAAGCTGTCATGATGCTTCTGCCTCTGTGCAAATTTGATTTGTACTTTGTCATGGCAAAGCTGATGGTAATTATTGGATAAACGCTGTAAGTGCTGACATGACAGAAAGAGATTTTCATGCTGGAGGAAGATTAGAGACCAAATCCTTCCTGCAGATTCCAAGTGATTTCCTTCTTGGGTAAATGTTGCTGATTTACAAGTAAGGGTCTGAAAGAGGGCTCCAGTTCAGGAATCCAGGCAAGCTCTAATGGGAGGCTTGTAGGTTTAGTCAAAGTTGGAGAATGAGAGAGAGAGAGAAATGAGAGAGGGAGGGAGGGAGAAAGAGAGAGAGTGGGAGAGATTTTGGTTTCAGTGATAACCGAGAGGGGGCATGTTTGCAAACTTTATGGATGGTGTCACACATAACGGTGCACAGATTTTTGTCAGAATCTACTGGTCAGATGATCGTAAAATCATAGCATAGTTGGAAGAGGCCAGAGGGCCATCAGGAATCATGGAGTTCCCTGGGCAACACAATTTCTGCATTCCCTGTTCCATTCCACCCCTCCTGCCCCCCTCCCCATCTTGCTACTCATCCTGGCAGTCCCCACAAATGCAATCGTCTTTACTCTGTGGACTTCCGCAGCCTTGTCAGAATTGGCCCAGGGTTTTGAGATGTGTTCTTCCTCTGAAATGCTTCCCAGCTACTTCTGCCCCAAAAGGAATTTTTAATTAATTCATCATAAACACTTTTGTGGTGATTCTCCCTTCTTCCTCCATGTATTTACCCACCTTCTCTTTCTTTCCAAAAAAAACCCCCCAGGAGACTCCACCTATAGGAATAAAGCAGGTGATGATGTGTGCATTGCTAGGTTGCTGAGGGTAGCGGAGAGTGCATGACAGAGCAGCCACTCACATGGCTGCTCCTTCCAGGAGACTCTATGGTAACTCCATACCAACAATGGTGAAATGGAGATCCCAAGTCCATACAACCAGAGATGCCAATGTGAAATGTGGAAACCTCAGGGCAGACTGATCGATCTTTCCATGGATTCCAGAAACCAAGCATACCAGGCAGAAATGCCAGCTCCAGATGACATGACAGATCAACAAAGGTAAGACTCCACCATGGTTTCTTGCAATGTGTGAATCCAGCCAGCGACTGGCATATTTTGCTATTGGGGGAACAAGTGAGACCCTGCAACAAAGTGTTACAGTGCAGCCCCAGAGGTCTAGCCCTGTAGTTTTAGAGGGGGTGTGGACAACATGCTGCCCCCAGGGCTTGGGACTGCTAGAAAAGCTCTGAAAAATCACCCACCCCTGGTTCTGATGTGGGGTTTCAGATGTAGAAGCCCCCATTTAGAGAGTCATGCTGCTAAGGAAGATGGGAGATGTATTCCAACACATCTGCAGAGCAGCAGGTTGGAAAGGGGCTATACATTGGCCTAGAGTTCTTCTGAATCCATTTCATGCAGGAAAAGTTCCATCCCACTGAACAAGCTTCCAGTCCTCACCATCCTGCCTCCCGGCTCTCCCTGGAACTTAAGAAAGGAATGAAACCATTTTTCTACCAAGGCTCATGCTTACGGTTATAGCATTCATCCCAATGCATATTTAATTCCGCTGATGCATATTTTATTCTGTTTACCTTTTGCCACGATTGCTTCTGCATTTCCCCACCAACACAGCACTCCTCCCCATGGTGCAACGTAAGTGGCAGCATTTGGAAAGGATACAGAGGGGAGGCAGTCTTTGCTGGGAAGCCAGCGCTTCCGCATCAAACCAGCAGCACACTTTTCGTTCTTTGCTGCACACCTGTCATGACTGGTCCAGGGTGACTCTTTGGATGAAGACCTCAATGTCTTCATCCAGGTGGAGACCTCAGAGTGCAGCCATCCTGCAGGTCCTCCGAACTCTGCTGAAGCCACCAGAGAAGCAACACTGGGTCCTACAGTACTAGTGGACACTGATGCCCCCCTATGGACTATAGATTCCCTCATGAATCCTGAGGAAGAGGATGGGTATCTGTGCACTGGTGCTAGAAGCTGAAGGAACAGATGACCGCTCTGAAGCAAAGCCCAGTTAAGTGACATTTCAGTAACCGAACCAGCAGATAAGGGAGTCCTGGTGTATATAAGCAGTGCTTTTTTTGTCATAGAATGCACCGGAACAGAGTTCCGGCACCTTTTTTCAACAGATTTTCCAAGTTTTAAAAATAACTTTTGAAAATTTGATGTTTGGTCCATGTGGATTTGAATTGCCCTGTCTAGTGTAGCAGGTCGGCGGCAAAACCATTAAAACTGTGCATGCTTACTTCATCTGCGCTGATTGTGATGGCGCTGCTCGGCTTGTGATTGGTCATGTGGTCATGCGCTGAGTGGTTACTGCATGCAGCGACCATTATGTTCCTTACACAACTGACATGTGTGAGTGTGTGTACAGTGATTGACTACATGCGAAAGGTAAATAATTTCATGAGTTCTGGCACCTTTTTTCTTACAAAAAAAGCACTGTATATAAGTATTCAAAAGCTGAATCAACAGAGTGAGAGTTGTAGGGGGACCAAAGACCATCCTCATCAGAAGACTCTGTCATATAATCTCTCCTCTTTCCCAGTTCTAGTAATCTTCATTGCCCAGCCCTTTTTCACAACCTTCATACCTGAAATGTTCTGATGAAAGATGCAGGTAACAAGCTGCCATCTTGTGCATTCCAATCAGATGCTTGACATCGGAACTGCTGCCCCAGATGGATGGCATGTTCAGAAATCAATATGCTTTTCATGCATGAGTTATGGAGCTGCACTAGCATTTCTTAAATGTGATTGTAAAATACTAGTTGGGTGATCAATCCTTCAGTGATCATGGCTTAAATCATCCACTACAGCCATAGCAGTAGCACATTAGAGAACGGTTCTCTCTGTGGGCATCCACAGCAGGGTCCAACAGCAAGTATTGCATGATAGAGAGCCCTGGAAAAGCAGCAAAACTGAGGGATATTTTTAAAGAAGAACCCATTCTTGATTTGTGTTTATCTGAGAAGAATTATCCTTTGCAACTCCTGTGAAGCATGGTTTTGTGCAGTCGGATTTTTTCCAAACAAAACTTTCCACACCCTTGCTCAGTCTTTCAAATGAAATTAATACTTCTTCTTGCTTCATAGCATTTTAAGGACCCCACTTCACACAGTTCAAACACCAAGCCTGCATTTCACTCAACATGTCTTCCGCTCAACAGGCATTTTGGCTCCATTCTTATATACCCAGCGCACCTTACCATGCAAGGAGACAATGACTAAAATGACCTGATGGCCTGTGACAGTGACTTCTGTGCTAAAAGAAAATCCACCCTCTCCATCATGGTATCTGAGGCCTCTCCAACACTTCAGCTCTCTCAATGCACCACACTCCTTTCATCTCTCTGTATGCAAAGGTGGCCTATTTCCTACTGCCTTCTCTGTGCATGGAAAATCCCTCTGCAGTCTTCAGAGAAATTATTTAGCTCCTTTTGTGCCTTTCCTGCCTGGTCAGCCTCAGCCCTGAATTTGCTAACTTGATATGAATGCAGTTTGCAGCAGTTCTCCAGGACCCAACCTGCAGAACGGCAGAAGGAAACTGATGGAGTAGCCCTGTGCTGAATCTGGAAATGGAGAAAGGAGAGAGGGAAGGATGCAGCATTCCTGCTGTGCAAGCTCCTCTGGGGAAACCAGACTAGGCCATTCAGAACTCTGGAATCCTGCCCGAAATCCCACGGAGCAAAATTCGGGGAGCATCCCTAGCCTTGTTGATTTGCTCCTTCTTTGGCTGAGTCCAGATAACCAAAGATGCTGCACGAATGCCCCAAACCCCATCATGAATGGAGGAAATAAATCCTGAAAAAGAAGAGGGAGGGAGCAAGGGACAGAGAGGCTGCTTCGTCTCGTAAAACAAACAAACAAATCTGAGGGAAAGGGATACTGACAATGTTTCTCCTTTGGGCATCTTTCCCTATTAGCAAATCCAACAGGCTGGCTGCAGACCAGACGGGCAGTGCTTTTCGTCTGCACTGCAGTAGCTGCTTAAACAAAGCATTTAGTGGTAACTTGGTTACGGCAGCAGGAGAGGTGGTGGCTTAGGAGTGCTGTCAGAAGGGTGCTCAATTAGCATTCCAGCAGAATGGCAGAGCGCCTCCTTGTAGGAAAGTGGGCAGCATCAACAACCACTGCAGGAAGGAAATTGCTATGGGGCGTTTGAGCTTCTGTCTCACAGCTGTGGAAATGAAACAGCTGGGGGATTTTTTTCTCTCTTTTCCCCGGCATTGCAGCTTGAGATCCTGTCTCCTCTGAGCTACGCCTCCACCCAACTCCCACAATAGGGGGCAGAGTCATTTCCCTGGAGGAACAGTACAATCAATGCATAGTTTGAGCCAGGTACCAAGTCAGTGCCCAGGTGATAATGAATGGCTGGAATGAATAAAACAGTGCTTCTACTATCAGTATGAAGATACAAAGAATACCCCCAAATAGTCTAAACATCTAAATGAATGTGTAAGTCCTTAATAAGGGAACATAGGAATATAAGAACATAAGAAAAGCCATGCTAGAGCAGGCCAAAGGGCCATCCAGTCCAAGCGTTCTGCACACACAGTGGCAACCAGCTGCCTGCAGGATCCCTCAAGCAGGATGCGTGCAAGACCTCCTCCTGCCCAAGCTCCTCAGCCACTGGGGCATGCAGGCATGTTGCTTCTGGTGAAGAAGGTAGCACATAGTCCACAAACCTAGTAGCCACTGATAGCTTCCTCCATCATAAATCTGTACAATCCCTTTTTAAAGCAATCCAGATTGGTGGCCACCACTAAGGACTCTCTTAACAATGAGGAACCTGCCAGAAAACAGAAGAAAAACAAGGGAACAGCACCAACTCAGTACTCCTAACATGGTGGCATACACAGGATTCCAACCCAGACTTTAACGAGCTAAGCATGCAAAGTCTTCTGCCTAGATGGACAACTCTATCACTTTTGTTTTCATTCTCCACTTCCTTCCATCTCATTTAAAAAGGAATTTGCAAGATGAAGTTCTTATTTAAAAAATCAACAGAACAAAATTCTCATCCAACCCTAGCTCAGCACTATTATATACTAGAGCGCATATGGACAGTTGTGTGGAAAAATTATGTCCACTGTTTGTAAGCAATTCTTCCACTGTAAGAAGAATTGCACAAGAATGCTCAGGAGCACCCCAAATAAATGGTTCTGGGTGTTTTCCAAAGGAGCTGTTCATGGTCCTGAACACAGCTTGCATCTTTTGATCCCTGAAAAGTGAAAAATGGAAAGAGAAGAAACCAGGCCGATCCTGGAGTTCTCCCTCCTTCTGGAAGGCAGTTCTGATGCTCTGGAAGCCACAATGCAATATGAATGCAAATTCAACAGTGATGTTTGCACTGCTTTGTACATGGGCTAGTTCCCCCCAAAAAGGTCAAGTGAGCATATGCTAGAAAAGAGGCGAGGGGATGAAAGGGATCAGCTGGAGGAAAGAGATTGCTCTGATGTGAAGCATTTGAACATGTGATAAGAATGTAAAAAGACTCCTGTTGGATCAGACTGTGGATCCATCTAGTCCACTTTTCTGTTCATGCCCATGATCCCCAGCAACTGCTGTACATAGACGTGCAGCCATCAGGGCTAGTAGCTGTCCAATCCACTTTTATAGCCATCCAAATTGTTGGCCATCCCTATATCTTGAGAAAGCGAATGCCATCATTTAGCTATGTCCTGTGTGAAGATGTCCTTTCTTTTATCTTCCCAGCATCTTCCACTGATCAGCTCCATGAGATGACCCCAGGTTTGAGTAGGATGGGAAAGGGAGGAAAGGGTCTCTTCCTACACGCCATGCCCAATTCATGTCCTCTTTGCCTAATGATTCACATCCCTTTGGAAAGAGCACTGTCTAAGAAAAATCTGGATCCCTTCGTTCAGCATGTATCATTCATGCCTACTCTTAGTCACCCTCTGCTGATTTCTAAATTACTGTTTGCAAAGGAAGAATTTTCCACCCCTCACTCTACAAAGGTTATGATTTCCAAAGCAAGCCACAACCATTTATGGGAATTGCAGTTCATTTTGCTGGCTTGGTAGCATGCCTATTTTTCCTCTTCTCCCCCCCACCCCCACAATGTGTGTGTATGCTCCCTTTATTGCTGGCTCTGGAAATTCCAGCTTGCATTTTGCTGACTCTTTTGTCTCTGCAAGAGTTGAGTCAATGCTTGGAAGGATTTGGATCCAAGAGAGGCATAGGTCACATGAACTTGGGAGAAAAGAGAGAGAATGGACCAACTTTGCTAATAGTCTGGACGTGCACATTGGAAAGAGTGTTCCAAGCTGAAAATCAAGCAACAAAGGGGTAAGCAAGAAGCAGTCAAGAGGAACTGAAATGCCAGCAAAAGGAGGGAGACCAGAATTAAAAGAGCTCTGTGGTGAGAAATAAGCTGCAACAAAGGGCTTTTTTTCAGGGGGTGGGGAGAGACTTGGCAGCAGAAATAGTAAGCCACATGCATCCAGCACTCCTTCCAAAGGACCAGCCAGACTCAGATGCTGGCAACGCTGGGTTGACATGATGTTCCGATTCAGAAGAAATCCTCAGAGAAGCCCTGGTCTTTGTGGATGCAGCTTATTGCCACAAACAAGGGGACCCATGAATGGCATCCCAGTTCAGATTTTTGATCAGTTACATGGGGTGATCAGTATCCGTGCAACCCTTAAATACTCACTGAATGTTAACGCAGAAGACTCTGTGGACACATTGCTCCAGTGTGTGCAGAAGTAGCTGGAAAGGCATCCATCTGCTGCTCCGAAGATTCACTGGCAATCGGGTCAGCATCAGGGAGATATTGCAGACTATAGTTCCCAAAAGACCAGCCAGCATGGTCCCTGGCCAGAAATCATGGGAGCTGTATGCCAAAACATCTGGAAGGCACCAGGTTGTCTGACCCTAGTGTAGATGTTACTCAGCTACATGGCCCCTGGAGCAGATTCTGAACTAAGGAGTTCCATGTGAACCTACAAGGCCTTGGTCTTGACCTGCTTGAACTGCTGGTCTGACTCAACTGATGAGTGAGTTTCTCTTTGCTCAAATCGGTTTGGCAGGGAACTAAACCAAACTAAGTGCTCCAAATATTAAGAACCGGCTGGATTTAGCTAGTTCTTGAGCCAATCTAAATTCACTTGCTATCTCCTCCTGCCACTTTGTGAGTCATCAAGGCCAACCTCAACCATCCATTAATCCCATCTGCACTGAAAGCCTTCTCCTTCTCTGACTTCAGCATTTGGCATGCCCTGGGAAATTCTTTGCAGAGTTACTGCAAGGACTTTTCACTCTAGATGCATAGAGAGCAGGGTTGTTTTCCTCCAACATGAATCAAAATTTTGGAAAAGAAACCTGGTATCACTAGAGATACTTAAGAAAATTAATGCCTATGAGTTATAATGTCTGATAAAAACTGACCATGTCTCACTTTTGGGACCAATGGCTAGCTCAGAATATAATGATCTCATTGTTATTTCACTCTTCTCCAATGTTCTGCCCCAGTTAAGAAATCATGCATCGAAATGTGTATATGAGAGGACACCCAATTAAAAATTCTCACTTAAATGTGAATTTCCATACAACTTTCAAGAAATCCATGCAAATTCAGACAAAGGAGGGGCTCTGCCACAAGGTATAGTCCTCCCCCAAATGCTGGCAGTGTGTGTGGGGGTCTCCCTGGAGCTCAGTCAATGCCCTGAACTTCCTCACCACCTCTTGGCTTGCACAGATATCGGTCAGTTCCACTGCTTCACAGGGCATTTAAGTAAATGAAGAAAGCCCAGAGAGGCAGAAACCTCTCTGAGGACTCAGAACTCTTATCTCCGAGGCGAGTCAAGTGCTCTGCTAATTGAAAGATGTAATCTGCTTATTTCCAGCACAGCCGTATGCACAGTCCTACCCAACAATTTGCAGGAGGAAAGGGGGGGAAATACTGCTGTGCCTACACTATGTTTGCAATGTGGGTGGCTTTCGCCAAGCAGTCCAAGGCCCTCCCCTCTGGTAGGAGTGCAGTGAATTTCAGTGTGAAGTCCCATTGACTTGAAAGCAGTTAGGACATTGCCTAGGATTTGAAATAAACAGAAACAGTTCCAGCCAACTCCCCATGTCTGCCCATAGTTATCCAATAGTTTGTGAAAAATGTCAGACCCCCAGCTACCTCCCATCCAAACACATACATCTTCTCTCATGGAGCAGAAGTCATTGGCTGGATTCACACACCCAGGCAAGTAACGCTGTGTGGTTTCCATGCTTGGTGGGTTTCGCATGGATCAGCCTCGCTGTGGTAAGTTTCTCCCTCCTGCCATCTCCTCCCTCTCATTCCTCCAGGTACTATCCCATGAGCCACTTTGGGGAGGCATGAAGCTCCTCTCTTTGGCCTCTGCAATCACATGTTACCTGGGAAGCTGGGTTGGGGATGCTGTTTTAGCAACCAGGAATGAGAAGGAGGGATGCAACCTCAACTGGGTGCCGCTATCCAAGCTTCTTGAGTGCAGGGGGCTGTGGGGGGATCTACTGCTTAGTGCTGACCCACTGATCGCCTACTTTTGCCCCAAAAAGAATCTCTAGGGCAGAAGTAGAAGGGAGAGAACATTGCATAAAATGGCAATGAGCTGGGCATTTTTAAAAAGGGAGAAAAAATATGCTACTTCCACTCTTAGCCCAAATTGGAAGCTGAAACTTTGTCATTCTGCTGTGATTTGTGCAGATTTCCTTCATGGTTAAAAATAACCCACCAGCACGGCCTGTCTTAGAGGCAGAAGTCAGTGGAGAGCTCCCTCTCTCAGTCTGCTTCCAGTCAATAAGCTGGCAGGAAATCTATCAAGCTTAAATAAGGCAGACTTTCCAATATCCGCACACCCCTACATCTGGCCCCATTGATTACTGTGTGCACCTGTGCAGATTCCCTTCCATCGTGGGTATTTTGTTTTGCCGTCTCAGCAGGCAGCAGTCTCATTTGAACAATCCCAGGAAGCTTTGAGCTGAGACCTCCATTTGAGCCAAGCTTAGTTTTGAGGGTCTGCTGGAACTGACCCACAGCATTGAACCATCCTTCATATTTTGGGCTCCCCCTGGCTAGGGAGGGCCTCTCCAAGCTAATTAGTAGATCTCCAGGAAATCCCAGCGAGGTATGCAAGCATTGTCACAAGTGTTGACATGGGGTTAACTGAGTGAAAGACGATTAGGATGAAGGTTGGATCTCGGCTTTTCCAAATGGTCCTCCCACTCATGGACTCCGGTCCAGGGCCATCTGGCCTGGTGTCTGCCTTTCTCTGTTAGAACACTCTCCGTTTACAATTTAATGCAGCTCTAGAAATCCATATGGCTGCACCAAGCATTTTTATTCCAACAAGTAAAAGAATGTGCACAGTGGCACCAGCAAGCAGATGGGCAGTTAAGAAATGCAGCTAATCTGTTTGCAGGTTCATTCTGCACCTGTGAGGGGGCCTTCCTGCCCTTTATATAGATCGAGGCAATTTCCCATGGATTGAACCAAGAAAAGGCATTTCATCCAAGCAGATAACCAACTGCATGACCTGCCCATTTGGCCCAGCTGAATCAGATCTCTGCAACCCGGTCTCAGCTCCGACTAGCTGTGTGCCCTATTCTCCCAAGCCAGGCTCCCCCACCCTGATCCACCAAAGCATTGCAACTACAGCTTCCAGCTTTCCTGACTTTGCCCACTCAGGCTGGCAGTGATGGGAGATGAAGTCCAAACCATGGGGATTCCCTAATAACTCATCCCATAATTAGGACAGAGAATTTCAAGTGGATGTAATATTACATGGTCAGGACTGAACTGCACAACAGGACAGGGAAGTTGAATGGAGGGGAAGGTTTTCCACTGCAGGATACAAGGAAATCCCTCTTCTTTCCACTGGAAGTGTGTATCAGCCCTAAGGACATGTGTCCCAATGTGGGAGAGGGGGGCATAATTCCCTGCACCTTATCCCTCCCATCTCCGTGGTTGTTTTAAGCCATTTGTATGAAAAATAGCATAAATCCTAGGGGTATCCCAAAGCAAGAAACCTGCCAAATTTCAGAAGCATATGTGATAAAAGTGCTATGGAGTTTTGATGAACGAAGCACAGTTAATGCCTTCATTACTTTTTGCTTAACTGGCACCAAACCACAGAGGGTGTTGGAGGACACCACTGGTAATGCGGGTGGAGCGTTGCAGTGCCAGGGGGACTTGCACAGCCAGCTTTTTCCAAGATAGCACACAATACGAGTCCAGCCATGTCTTTGTCAGTGTCTTGCCTCCTACCTGCCTCAGCCTCTGGGCCCATCTAACCTTTGCCAGGTATCTGATCCATGCCTGCTCAGGAACTTGCTTCACCTCACCTCTGGCCCTGCTGCATCTTGCCAAGACTTTCATCCTGACCCTGCCTGCATCGCCACACCCCCAAGGAGAATTCTGTCTCATGAGCAGGAGATATGCATCTGTACGATTTACCCAAGGGGAGTTGTCCCAGAGTCAGTGGGGCAATTTGCATCGGCTCAGGGCTTTAATCAGAACATTGAAGGAGCTGTCTATGGTGCTGAGCCTCCAGTGGATGCAGTGTTGTGGATTGCTCAACCTACAACCCAAGGTAAGTTAAACTCTGCATGGTTGGAGACTGCAATACTTGATGGAACACCTTCCCCGATCTACTCACAGGCCACAATCAACAGCCAAGGCTTTCCTCCAGCTCCAATCTCTTTGGTGATGGGTCCTCAGCTGTGATACAATTTCCCCACCGAGGCTGCCGACATTGCCAACCCTTCAGCACCAGATTGAGAGAATCTAAAGTGATCCAATAGTTCGATGGAGGTACCCATGTCTGGTCATTTTAACAAGTCTTTTCTCAGGTTTTACTTGTTAACTTTTTAATAAAAATTAAGTTGTTTAAAATTTCGTATTATGAAAAACGTCATGCTGTTTCTATTGTCTCGTTGTCCTCTTTGGAATTATTGTAAGCTGCCCAGGAAGCTTCAGCTATTGGGCAGGACAGAAGTTAAATCCTGAAATAAGCTGCCTCACTGAGATCAAAACTACCAGCCTCACCAGCTAACAGCCAGGAAGAATGCCATCACAGAGATCCAAGATAAAAGAACAGAGAAATAGGCAAAGAAACCAACAGTAAAGCCTTCCAATTAAGTTTTGGACTGCAATTCTGGGAGTAATCCCCATTGAACTCCATGCTGCTTGCTTCTGACCACCTGGGTTCAAGTGTAAAATACACTGTATCTTAACAAAAGAGCTCCATCCAGTGGAAAAGAAAGCTTAAAATCTTTGTTACGAAAGAAAACAATTGAGCAAAGAAATGTTACTATTGCAGCTCCTAGCACAAAATAGGAGAAAAAAAAGGTGGAGGGTGAATTTAGCCTCCATCTGAAGATTTTCTTCATTCTCATGTTTGCTCTAGACTAATCTATCCCAAACAGCTAGGACTTTGGAGAAAACCAGAACAGATGCACATGAGCTTGGATTTCTGTGAATATGAGCTGCAGATTCTGCAACAGAATGGTTTTTCCTAGATCTACAGACTCATGGGCCCATTCGGGTTTCTGTTTTTATTTTTGGGGAGGAGTCACACAAATGCACATTTGTGGTGATGCACACCTATGCACGTGAGCATGAACATGCTCTTATGCAAGTTGAATGAAATTTTCTGACTCCCTTTAAAAATCCAGTTCCTTCCATGAGAGCAAAAGACTCTCCTTCTGCCTGAAACCCTGAAGAAGGTCTCCTTGAGATAAGCTCTCTCTCCTCCACCATCCCTGTGTCTGCAGATCTCATTTTCCAGGTGCCACCATCCTCATCTGAAGAGTTGGTGCCATGCTGGCCCTGGAAAACACACCAAGAATAACTGCCTCTTTCATTCCCAAGAATACCTTGGTTATATCACATTTAGGCTCCTGTGAGACTCTCTTTGTGGGGCTGCCTTTGAAGAGAGTCTAGAAGCTTCAATTGATGCAAAATCCAGCACCAATGCCCTGGATGGTTAATGGACACATGGCTGTCCAGATCTGTTAGACCATCTTGCCTGGGGGAAGTTCTAGTCCAACACATTTGGAGGGTACAAGGTTATGGAGGGTTAGATTATGCTGTCTGTTCTAAACAGCTGTGGGAATGCAAATTTGCAAATTGTTCTCCGCTTCCTTAAAATGATCCACAGTGACAATCTCTGCACCATTTTTTTTCCAGACCAGGAACCACCTTGGGGACACAGCTGTGCATGTCTAACATGAGTTCTCTGTCCCATGGCTCCATCTCTCTGTCTATGCATACAGGATGTCTTCTCCATCTTGTCTGCATGGGAGACCTTCCCACGGTTGATGCATTGGCAGGGTCTGCCCCAAAACACAAGCAAGTGACAGCACAGAATCAAAGGTCCCCCTCAGCGCTCCATTTTTTGTCACTATCTTTGCCTGTGCAAAACAGGAAAGATTTCACACGCACCCCTAGTCCTGCTGTTCACTCACATGCAGAATATGAAATTGATTTTCTAGCATTCTGCAAAGACAGGCCGGCAGCATGACACAGGCAAGGGGCCTCGTGTTTGTTCCGTGGCAAATCCTGTTGCAGCATTAAGTGCCCCAAACAAAGGCTACAAGAGGCAGACGGGATGCTGAACCCACTGCATTTTAACCCCGTAGCTCCAGCTCTGGACAAACAGGAGCAAGCCGTGCACAATTGCTTTTCACCAAGAAAGGCTGGGCAGGGGGATTGCAAAGAACAAGGAAGCAAAGAGATCAACTGCCGTCCTTTCATCTCTATTAGATATTTTATGCTGATTTGGCACCCTGCGATTAGCGACAATGAGGGAAAGGCAAACAGAAATGCTGCACAGCTGTTTGGAAATGGCAGGACCGACCTGCCCAGCCAGAGCTCTTTGTGCTGCAGAGGCTGTCACCTAGCAACTGGTCCATGCAGCTGCCAGACGGCACAATGGGGAGGGGGATAAAACCAACAGCACCAGGGAAAGCCAAGAGTTATAGGAAGGAAGCAGGCGAAGGGGAGAAAGTGGGGATGATCACGGGATCAGGTGGACTTTTGTCACATGGGGTAGATCGCTCCTCAATGGAAGAGTTGTTGGGCAGAGAGTGGTCAATTTCAGAGCCTCTCCCCAAGAAGAAATGCAGTGCTGAAAATAAATGGTCCAGGAGGAATCTCGTTGCATATGCCAGCTCAGATGCATGGAAAGTCCCTTTTATTTTCCCAATATTTTAACAGTTAATTGGTTTTATCTTTGATTTTATCATTATTTTTCGGATGCAGTGTGTTGTGTGCTGCTTGTTGCTTTGTTTTTGGTTTTTTAGGTTTTGTAAGCTGTCCAGAGACTTTAGTATGGGACAGCATATAAAACCTGAAAGAAGGAAGGAAGGAAGGAAGGAAGGAAGGAAGGAAGGAAGGAAGGAAACAAATAAATCTGAGAAATCTGGTGCTGTTATAAATACATCTCACTCTAGTAGGGACCACTGTGGACAGGAGTGAGATCAACACTGGAGCCCCTTCCCTTTATGAAGGAACACTCTTGCAGTGTTTGTGCAAAATGCATTTCCCCTTGTCTGGGCTCCTACTCATGAATGCAGTGCATTTGAAACTGTGAGCTTGTGTCATGCGAAGAAGCCAGAGAGGCTGGAAAAGGGATAAGTTTAGGGACATGGTCCCTGAAGGTCCTTGTGTGGGAGTTTGGCTCAGTTAGCTATGCAAAGATGCAAAGGAAAGGGGGAAATGGGCAAATGACATCTTCTGCTCCTCACAAGAAATTACAGAGTTGGCGAAAGGGGGCTGCTGCTTGCACCTGTCCCCCCGACATTCACAGGGTGAAGCCTGGAGGGCATCTCAGTAACGTTGGCAGATGTTGTCCAAAGGTTCAGCAGAGGTATTTCCCAGTCCTTCTACCAGTGATGCACACTGGATGAAGTACCCCAGTTTAATCCTGGACTTGCTCTGCTCTCTCCCACCACTGGGTCTCCAGCTGTTGGATTACAAGTCCCAACAACTCTAACCAGCATGACCAGAGTTGTTGCCAACATCAACTTGGGACCCAATGCTGGGAAAGGCTGTTTTGAGCCAAGATGCCGGTCAGTCAAGAGGGCCCTTCATCCTGCATCTGACAGCTTAGCAATGCTTCCTCCCATCTGCAGGAAAACTCACAGGGCTGCTTTTGTGCATTTGTGTCTCCCAAGCAGTCCGACCCACCAGGCCCCTCCTTTGTGCCATGTTTCATCTGTTTTGCTTTATTGTTCCACTCATTTGCATTTGTATTGCCTTGATATTCCCACAGGGTGTGTGTTTTTCTCCCCGAGACCCTTTTTCAAATCATTTTCAAAACAGTTAAAATGTTTGGTGTTCTTTGTGGCACCAGAAGCAGTAAAGCAGAACATTAGCTGCTATTCCTGTTCACTTGATCCCTAAAGGGCCAGATGCAGCATCACCCTAAGCAGCTTTGGAGAAGGTCCGATAGCTCCCAGGAAATGTGCACACACAGATTGGCTCGCAGAAGAGGGCTGCCATCTTTCACAGGTAGCTGCCTCTGTCTGCAGCCACACCCACCAGTGCTATGGAAGTACACCGTGGCATGGCATTCTGGGAAAAAACAAATGACGGCCACCAGTTTGGCTACTGCAGTCTGCTTCTGCTGCACTCTCCATGTGGGTCACCTCCTCTCCCATGCCTTCTATGCCAAAAGTGGAACAAATGGACGTTCATGGCCATTTCTTCCTCTCTCCGTTCAAATGGGGAATTATGCAAGCAAATGGATATTAGGTGTGTACTTGATTCCTTGGACAGATCTTGGACAGCATACAGATATTGATGATGAGGGCTTTCTCTGGTGCCCCACTTATGGAATGCGCTCCCCAGAGAGGCTCGTCATTATTTGTTTTTCGGCGCCAGGCGAAGACCTTTTTATTTAAGTTATTTTAATTGTTCATTAGTAATTTATTGTTGTTATATTTGTTGTATTTATTGTATTTTTAAAATTTTGATCTTGAGATGGGCCAGTTTTTAAGTAGTGTAATTGTTTTTTAATGTATTTATTTATTGTTGTTAAGCTGCCCCGAGGCTTCTTTGCAAGGGGGCGGCATATAAATATGTAAATAAATAAATAAATAAGATGATGATGATGATGATGATGATGATGATGATACTAAAAAATAAGCTGGCCATTCTTTAAGAGAAGACAGAAGTCTCCCGTCTCCTTTCCCACCAAGGAGCTGATTCCACAGCTGTATCAGGGCTCTGTGTTTTTCTGTGCATCCACACCATTTGTTGAGCACCCTTCTCCCATTATCCATGAGGATCAGAAACTTGAAGGTTTAAAACTATGTATTCCAGGATCCTAACTATTGATCTACATCGAGTAAACCTTGGACCTCACACAGCTTGCACTCTATCTATTGTCCATCTCTGCTTCTGACCATTAAACTAATTAGCATTAAATATCAATGATTTTCCAAAGGAACATTTAACATGAATAATTTAAAAAGATGCAAAGTCCTTGCCACTGAGCACAGCTGAGAGTTGATCTGGCTTCCATTTATTCATATTATTTATTTTACTACTTGTTTGTTTCTCTATTTATTGAAGGAGAGAAAAAGGCCAAGATGCAGTCACTGGTGATTATGAGTGATCTGATCGGAAATCCCTGAGCGTGATGGAAAACAAAGAGCCGGAGATTAAAACAGAGATTAACCTCAGAAAGGTGCGGGGAGGAAAGCGTTTAATATGCATTTCACATTTTGATCAGCATATGATGCCAAAGCTATTTTCCCCCTGCATGAGCAACGAGGCACTTAAGTTAGCTGGCATATTTGCTTATGGCCTTCATTTTCATTCTGACATGTTCTTGTCAGAATGTAAACCTCCATGATTGCAGTTGTCTAAAATAATAGGAAATCCACGGTGCCACTGAAAGTCATAACACTGTCTTAAAATTCCATGAAAGCAGTGCCTGAAACTTCTAGCAAGCATTAAGAGATGTAGGCTGGGATGTTTTTAATCCTCCATGAAGGCCCTCTCGAGCAAGCAGGAGTCATATTCATCACTTCTAATATTTTAATTCGAGCCTTTGATACTTCATTTACATGTAATCCTGCAGGCTGCCGGCAGCCGATAAGGTTTCCGATATGGCCACGTTACAAGGGGAGGGATCGGAGCATTTCGCTGATTTCAACCCTGTTTCAGCTGAGCTGTCCAAAAGTGACAAACTCTCAAGCAGAGCCTTTAAGGTTTAAAAAGTTCACAAATCTTTCACTTTTCCAGTATTTCTATCAATGGGCCAGAGCCTGGCCTCACTGGGCAGTTTTCCATGGCCCAGAACCACAGCTGGTCTCATCGTGACTGCCCAACTTGGTCCCTTTTAAGTCAAGCCATCATGTAATTCCCTGCCACGCTCCTGCCATACCATTGCTCCAGTGAGAAAAATGGAGAAAATTAAAGAAAAATTAAAGTGCAAGCAGACACATCCCTTGAGTGATGCCTGGACAACTGTTGCTTTCCACCAAAAGGTAAGCCCACCAAAGCTCCCTACAGAAGGACCTTTGCCATGGCATCTCCAAACCTGTAGCCAGCCTTGATGTTTAAAAGGGTAAAGGTAAAGGTTTGCCCTTGACACTAAGTCCAGTCATGCCTGACTCTAGGGGGCAGTGCTCATCCCTGTTTCCTAGCCGAGGGAGCCAGTGTTTGTCCACAGACAGTCTCCATGGCTGTGTGGCCGGCATGACTAAACACCGAAGTGCACGGAACACTGTTACTTGCCCACCTAAGTGGTACCTTTTTATCTACTTGCATTTGCATGCTTTCAAACTGCAAGGTTGGCAGGAGCTGGGATGGAGCAACAGGAACTCACCCCGTTGTGCAGATTCGAACCGGCGACCTTTTGATCAACCAGCCCAGCAGCACAGCAGTTGAAACCACTGCGCCACCTGCAGTCCCTGCCTTGATGTTTACACCCCACCAATTTTAGATCCCAGAAAGTTCTAAAGCTTCCCCTTCAAAGAGTTCATTTGATCCCATCTGATGGTCCCAAGAACCTTAGAATGGCACTCATGACTCCTGAGCGATTGCTCACCCGGCCATCAGCCAGGTCAGAGCGCCTTTCTGTTCAGTGCTGCAGGCAAGCACAAGAGACTGGGATTCTGGCCAGAGCTTCACATCAGCAGCTGGCATGAACTTGCTGTGATGCAAATTGGACCAGTTCACAGACTTCTATCTCTAAGGCAGGTCACAGTTTGTGCATTAAAAAGAAAGAAAGAAAATCTGTGCAATGCCATGTAGAAAAACAGGAAGTGAAAACTATCCCCTTCTCGAATGGACTGGAATTGTGCCAGACCTATAAATTTTATAGGTATTACAGGCATTTATGCAAATTGTGCAAAGAGAACAACGTCAGACATTTCTTCGGCATTTTTAAAAAGGCACAAACTATGGCCTGAAAATGGGAGTCAGCCAGATGGGAGTCTGGGAGTCTGCCAGAAAAAAAAAAACCTTAAACCACTCCTCATTAGCCTGGAAGGAGGCAGGAAGCCCATTGAACTCACATGCGCTGGACTTTCCAGCATCAGCACATATCTGTGAGCAAGTGTCTTGCATACTGATGATGGCGATGATGATGATGATGACCACCTAAATCTGTTTTCCTGATTTCAATTCTGGCTTGAATGTTCATGACACTGCCTCACATCCCTCGTCTCCACTTTCCAGTTCCCAGCATCAACCAGGGAAAGAAATACGCCCCTCTCCCAGACATCTGCCCACCCCCACACCTAGGATCACAGGAGCCAGCCAATACCAAGCCTAACCCTGGGTCCATCTAGCCCAGTGCTGTTGACCCTGACTGGCAGCTGCTCCCCAGGGTTTGAGGCAGGGGTTCCTCCAGCTTTGCCTGGAAATGCTGCAGACTAGACTTTGAATAATTGTTTTTTAAAGATCCATTGTACTAGCAAAGGCCATAACAAATGCATCATACACAACAAAATGAAGAATTTCCACAATATAAAACATAAGTATACATAATTATATATATATATATGATTATTATATAATCACATAATTATAATATATTATTAATTTCTGCTGCCCATCGCACAGAGGAAGGCTGCCAGTTCTGCAACCAGGGCTCTGCAATCAGTTGTGGATTTCATTTCAGCTTGGCTTGCTTTCTAAGACAGGCCCAAGTATGAGAGAAAGTCCATAAACTGCTGAGGGACAGATTCTGCAGAGCTTCACCCAAACCCTAAGTCCAGGTGGCTCAGATATGAGCTTTGCGGGTTTGTGATGCAGGCTACAAAGAGGACGCAAGAGTGGAGGTAGGGCTTGTCCAGGAAATAAGTTCCAGTAATCTTGAGGGGAGGCAGAACATGTTGGCTTATTTTCCGAGCTCGTGCAATGTACTGCAAGATGACTTCAGCTGAGCCATACCCTTGGCCAATGCAGTGCAGCACCATCAACATGGCCTGGAAGCAGTTCTCCGGGTCAGAGGGGCACCATTCTTTCCTAGCCCTAATGGAGATGGTGGGACTCAAACCTGGGGCTTGGCTTGTGAAACGTTTGCTCCAGCGCTGCTCTACAATCCCTCCTCCTTATAAAATCAGAACCCCTAATGTATAGCACCCTATGAAGAAGACAAAAGTGTGCCCCCAAAGCAATGAATTAACCAGTTTGGGTAGGTAACTTCACTCCAGACCGCCACACCATTTCTTTCTTGTCTTACATATGGAAGGCTTTTTGGGTTGTCTGTTTTCCTAGTCACCGTCCCCTCCCAGTAAAGCAGAAAGTACATCGCAATACCAAGGCCAGTGCTCTTGTCTATGGAGCTAGTCAAGAAGAAACAAAGCTGGCGAGAAGAAAGACTTCTTGCCATTTGTTCCCCCACCAGACGTGGACTGGGAGGTCAAGTGCCTCCGACAGGTCCCCTCAGCATATGGTGAGGACTGACATCCACGGACGGCCAAGGCTGGGATGAGCTTTGTCAGCTCGGGCCAGGGGACCCGATATCAGCATAGCGGGAGAGAACAGATGGTGAGGGCCGGTGAGAGGGATGCGGGATCTTCCCATTCTGCCCTTCCCTGCTCCTTGCAGGCCAACTGGCTGCGTCATTATTCCTGCAGAGTCATTACTGCTGACTCCTTCCATTGTTCTTCATGGAGGGAAGTGCGGGGTTGGAGAGCTGCAAAAGCCGTGGCTTTTGTGCCATTCCGGCTGCTCTCTGAGTATATTGCCAGGCAGGCAGGCAGGCAGGCAGACACCATGCCCCTGAGCCAGCCCGCTGAAATGCAATGTAAAGCATCCCTTCTCCATCTGTTTTCCAATCACTTTCCATTTTGCAAATCAGGATATAAAGCAGAAGGATGTAATTCAGAGATCTGATCCATGATACCATTTTCCACCATTTACATTCCTGTGATTAATTACTTAAGATGGAAGCACACACACACACACACACACACACACACGCAGCCTGCAAGGGATGCCGAAACTCTACCGCCACATTGACATGTTTTCTTCCATTGTGGGGTACTGAGTTGTGCAATCTACTCAGCTATGCAGGACCCGTGCACCCTTCTTCTCTTTTTGATTTCTACTCCTTGCAGCAGATGCCACATGTGGACACATGCCCTACGTTTTCAACATCTGTCCAGGACAGCTCCAGATAAAAAGAAGGAAGGGCATCAGGGAACACACCCGGCACCCCTGGCTGCCTTGTGTTGATCAGGCAAGCTCAAAAACACAACAAAAACAATGTTAAGACACTCAGAAAATGAAGCCAAGCAGCGGAAGCCTTTCTCACGGAGAAGGAAAATTTTTGAGAAAGGGGAGGGCAGAGTATTGGCACAGCCCCAGCTTTTTCCTGGAACTGGACTCAGCTCTGTCCCCCCACTACCACCCCACACCTGCACTGCAGTGGATGCAAAATGGGGGCCCACTTTGAGGGGCTACACTTCGAAATTTACCTCCACTAGTGCAGCCTTTCCCAACCTTGGATCCCTAACACTTGTTGGTCTGCAAACCTCACCATTCTTTGCCATTGGCTGTGCTGCTTGGGAATTACTTCTACTGATTTCTTTATAGCACTTATGTACCTCTGCATATCTAAACAGATTCTGGGAAAGCAAACAGTAAAAAGATAGAACAGATAAAGATGATGCATTAAAACAGAATGACAGTAAAACCATGGTGGGTCAACAAGGAAGTTTTGGGTCATGTTTTGAACAGAGTGGGAACAGCACTTATTAATTTGCATGTGCTCCTGCAGTGGTAAAAGCATATTGCATAAATTCCATGAGAACGTTCCTGATCATTGGAAGGTGCTCTACGTTAGGTCCCTTCAAAGCTGATGCATCCCATACCCTGGGCAAAGCCAGGCTGCAATGGGTCCATGCCATCTGCATCCTCCACCTTGACCACCCTATCAGGCTGCCTCAGCTGAAATGCATCCTTCAACACTGAGCAGATGGTGGTGTCAACATCTGGATGGGGGATGGACTAGACTCCTCACTTCAGGGACAAGAGCTGTTTTCCTCCAAGTGCAGTGCAAAAAGGTCATGGCAGACCTTAGAGGAAATAAGGGACCCCTTTGGTGGAGAGCATCTTAAGAGCCCCCAGGCCACCTGAAAAAGCTTCACCAGACAGCAGCTCAAGGATGCAACGGAAGAGCAAGATAAAAGTGCTTTGCTGCTTGCACCAATGTACAACAGGCATGACTACGTGTCCTAGAACGAGGTTAGTCCACTTCACTTCCTGCTTTATGGTGTTTGTGTGTGATAGGAGTTGTAGTTCAACACCATTAGAGCCAGGTTAGTGAATCTCACATGACACTCTGTTCAGCCCCTCAAAGTAGCTTGGGAAATGGTATTGCCATTCCTTTGGAAATGACAGTTTCATCCATGCTTTTGGCTGTGACCCAAGAAACTTCTTTGGGAACTGTTTGTCGCTTGTGTGTTTTTTCTTTCTCCTCCTCTGCTGGAACAAACTCACTTCACACATCATCTAAATGGAGGTGGCAACTTTACCTCTGTAGAGGCTAAGGATGACCTAGTCTAGCTGCACATTTGCATCTGAGCTTCCAGAAGAAATCTGGCATTCACCTATTACTTGTCACTTTGCATTCTTGTACAGGCAAAGATTGCTAGAGGGGAACATTAGAGCAGGATGAGAAATTCTCTGGTGAGTAAGACCACACATGTCTGTACACAGGAGTGTGTCTGGAACATCACTGGAAAAGACAGGTAACATTTAGAATAAGAAACATTATTTAGTGAAGGTTTTATGAAAATAGCAGGCATGAAAGAGTGGGCCAATGGTCCTATTTTCAGTATTTGCATCCAGGTAGGTAGGTAGATAGATAATATATAGACTGTGCAGAAAAAATTCTCCTATTTTTTGACCATTCTCATTCAATTTAATGGCAAAGAAATTGCTTTCAAACAGAAATTCCATAATGAAGAAATGTTGGAGACAGAAAGACCCATAAACCCCAAACGGGCACATGATGCAGGAACTCAGAGGTGTCTGAGCATTTGCAGTGGGGGCTTTCGGACTGTACTGTTGAGCAGCTGTAAGGTCATGAAAGTACAAAGTGCAACAATAACTGAGTTCAGACAACACAATAACCCACCCTCCAGGGTTTAGGGTGAGTTGAGTGTGGGTTGTCTGAACCCAGCTGCAGTAACAAGCCATGGCTTGTTAACCACAAACAGTCCATGAAGAGAACCTGAGGCTTGTTGTTGGGTGTTAGTCACTATGATTTTTTGAAATATACCACCCTACCCAGGAGCAGGGTAGCTGGGCAGGGACATTTCACTGAATTAGGGTGAGGGCCATTCACTTCTCAAGGGGGAGGAAAAATCTGCAAGAGTTTCTTAAAAGGGGGGGGGTCATTCTTAGTGGTGCTCCCATCCAGCATTGTGCACCTTCCACAAGGCCTCACAGCTAGCATCATTCTAAGGCATTATGGGAAGAAAATGGTGACTCTCACACATACAGGGAGTGGGAGAGAGCGAGAGAGAGCCTATATGGTGTGGGGAATCTGTAATATGACCTCCTTTTTCTAGGCCAGTGAGAGAAAGAAGAATCTCAGATGTTCTCTTTCAGAAAAAACAGATCCTGATTTTTTTCAGTTCAGTGCCCTTGGACACTGTACCCTAAGGCAAAACACTCCAGCACAAGTAGTGAGTATCATTTATTTTCATGTGTGTTGGGGGATCCTTTGGAGGATATGCACAGCTCACTGGAGCTTGGGGCCATGGCAATTGTGCATCTGTTTTCCTCGGAGGGTTGCCCACATTCCCCCGCCTGTTACTAATAGCAGTGACTATATAGTAATGACAACCACCGGCATAAGTCTAGCTCCTCTAGGAACAGAAAGGAGACTACCCTGGCAGGTTAATTTTAGGCTTCAGTGGATGTTTGCTTAGTCAGCTGGGCATTAGTGTCAAGGAAGGAAAATGGAAAACCGGGGAGTGAAATGGGAAGGTGGGCTGCAGTGGATTCATGTGAGTGGGCTAAAGATTCCTCTTCCCGTTGACTTTGGAAGAAAGGCCACAGAGCCCCATGAAGTTACTCCTTTGAAGCGTGATGCATTTTATTTTGTCTACATTATTTCTGTCACTCCTGTGTTCAAAGGGCTCCCTGAAAACAGTTCCCCATTGGAATGAGTCCTCTATTTGAAGATTGGTCCTGTTGAATTCCAGTTTAAATGTTGAAAGCATCCCCAAGAATGGTCCCTACCCACAGTCTGTACCTGGCCAGCCGACTAAAAATACAGATCACCTGGTCAACGTGGTCTGCAGCACTGTGGACAATTCTAACAATGTAATGGCACATAATTCTACTATCATTCTATTTAAAATATAATTGTGCTAGCTCAATTTACATCTGCATGTATATTAGCATGTGCTCATGTCAGACGAATTGGTGTCCTCTTTTCAGGGGATGCATTTCCTTCTTCAGTGATTCAAGAGTGGCCATCCCAGTGCCAACCTTCACGGTTAGACTAGGGACGAGATGCAGGTTCTGCAACAGAGCTCCCTCTTTGAAGCCCCTTACCTTGGAAGAAGGCCAGGCCTGCCTGTTACTAGGGCAGGCTTCACATAGTTCTGCGCCGCCACAGTTTTCTCCACCACTCTGCCAATCTGAGACTCAGGATGTTAGTGGGTTGTGAACAAATCAACCTTACCTGCTTTCCGTCAAGGGTGTACAGCTTTTTGACAACTCCTGTTTCCAACTTTATGGCTTCTGTGATATCAGTGAGAACTTGCTCAAACGAATGTGCTGTCTTTTTATTCAGGAGCACACGGACGGCCTTCCTGGGCTTCACCCCACTGCGGATGATGGTCACCAGCTTGGGACGCACAAAATCCTTGTTCTCCCGGGCCTGAGCACTGTTGCTGCTCGCCAGGGACTGAGGGGCTTTCACATTGGCCGAGGTTTTCACATTGACTGACCAGTTGGGGTTGACGTTCTTGGTATACTCCACTTTCTTAAAAAAGTTGTCTGAGGAACATACATAACTTTCACCTGGGGGGAAGAAAAACCAGGAAAGGGGGTTACTCAAGGGAAGCAACAAGTTGTAAGATGCTATTGTTTCCATGACTGGACCCAGCTGCAAGAGAGGAAATGGGCCAATCTGAAATCACTTTTCTTTAGCACAGATGGTTTTTAGACGGTGGAAAATGTTATCTATGCTCCCTTGGCTGTTATCAAAGCATCTCCCATCCTGACAGTTTGATGGTTACTGAGAAGGAAGGGATAAGTATCACAATAGCTGCACAGTCAGAGAATACAGTAGATAAACAGAGCCTGTGATCATACAGAGACAAATCACGCTTGGAAAAAGGACATGTTCTTTTTCACAGATAATGAAATAAAAATAACATTTTCCCAGATCCTGTGTGCTAGCTGTGCATTCCTTCTCTGAATGTGGAACTTTCTGTAGCAAAGATAGACAGCACCCATGGACAAACATCAGCAGTTTGATCTGACAGGAACTGAGCCCATGTGCAAACTTTTAAAATTTGCACATCATTTGCATTGATAAAAAGCTGAGAAAATTGGAACAAACATCAGACTTCCACTCTGCAATTTGCGCAAATTGGATAAATTGTGCAAACTGCACAGTCTGAACTTTGGCAAAATTTAAAATTGACTGACAGAATTCAAAATGGCCAAGGTAAGGTGTGCATATGCTGTGAAAGATGGATGCTTCCACATCTCTCATGTCCAATGCTACAACAAGAACAGTAGCAACTCAAATCTAATGAGTCAGCCACAATTTGCACAATTTACAAATTGTGCAAATTTACAAATTGTGCAAATTTACAAATTCACAATTAGTACACAAATTGCAGTAGAGACACTCGCTTCTTGGTTACAAATATGTGCAAGTATTTGGAGCAACTTCACTGATGCTGGTGTGGGGGGTGGAGGCAGCTTTTAACCTTCAGGTCAGAAATACATCAAAAACCCATTGAGCTCAATTAGAATCAGTTTGCCAGTGTCATGCAACTCTAGCCCAGTAATAATTACCAGCTAGTATTGCAAGGTGCTAATGGAGGGAGGAGGAATTCTGACTCCAAATATGGATGGGTGGGTGGGGAAAAACATCCTCTTAATCTTTCTCAGATCATGGGATGTTGTTCAATCCGGTGGGAGCTAGGGGTCAGGTTTCAGCTGTGCTTTGGCTTAATTTCCCATTTTGTCTATCTAACATTAGGCCCAGTTCTGGTTGAGTGCAGAAGCAAGGGAAAGGAATGGTGTGAGTGTGAAGAGGGGAGAGTGGAGCTCTGCATCTGCCCTCATTCCAGCTTCCATGGGCTGTTATCCAATTTTTAAAACGGCTCAAAGGAATGTTGCAGGGAAATCACTTACTCACTCTTTTAAAAAGCAGTCAAGATTTGACCATTTACAGAAGCTGTTTCCTGAAGCTGTCTTGAAAATAACTCATCGAGAGCAGGGAAAAACTAACCTTGAGAAAAAGTTTATGGGACTACTGATAGGGTAATATATACCCTCCGCCACCACACCTGTGTATTAAAGAGCTTTCTTGCAAAAGTCTCTGGCCCCATGTAACATACAATAACCAATCAACCTGACCATACCCCTTACAGTAAACCAACAAGGCCCCCAGCCCAGCTCAGCCCCAACCAGTCAGGAACAGCCACTTACCTCTGGTCCTCCTCCCATCATGTCTTGTGCATGCAAGTAGTAGTTTTCCCCCCCATATATAATGTATTGTATTTGTACCAGCAAAGGCTCTGGCACAGACTACCTGAGTCGATGGTGATACCACAGAACAATCACAAACATTCAGAATGCTCAGTGATGCTACTGCCAGAATTTTGCACCCAGCTTGTCTTTTAATCACACCCATTTCTGCAAGCTCATTTAATTGTGGAAGACATTCACCATAACTACAAATACAAGCAGTGTTTCAACAAAGCACAGCTATTATCTATATTTTTAGAAGAAATTTTTACTTTCAACACATTCATCAAAGCATTGCAATGAAAAGGAAAATTACCAAGGGTGAGACCATCACAGATGAGAGCCTTGCTGTGAGGTACAAAACAGAAGTCTTACAACATGAATAGAAAAAGAGAGAAACAGCTTCTTGCATGAGCAATTTCTTGGAATGGGTAGCTATTCTGATGAAAGCAGCGGCTAGTGCAATGATCTTTATTCTATGGTCCAGAATCTGCTAAAAGAGTTGATGATCTTGGGGCAACTGCAGTATAACACTCTTGTCAATGAACATCATTGCCATCACTGTTATGATTGATGTTACATTATCTTTTTTTTTTTAAAGGGCAGAGTTCTGTTTACTCATCACAGGGGGCATCCCCAAATCCAGTAGACAAACTTAAAATAAAATTCTGTCATTGTAATTAAGTTCAATGTTCCTTTCCCCTACTTAAAAAGAAGAAAATCAGTTCTATAAGACATAACCTGCCCATTTAAGCTAATTATAATCACATTACTGACCACAGTAATTATCTTATGCACATTTAATAGGGACCAATTATCAGTTTACCCAGAGGGGCTTATGTCTGAGTAAACATACCTAAGAGAGTCTGTTCTGTATTGGGCTACCTAATTTTGTCTTGGATCCCTATTGAATTTTGTTTTGAAACAATTCCCAATGATTGTTACAATGGATGGATGGATGGTGCATTACCTGGAAAATATGCTCTCTATAGAAAAGTAGTAGAAACATGGATCCCACCATCTCTTTTGCCCAGAAGATTTTCCTAACCTGCACAGTTGGAAGGTCTCACAGCCATGTAGGCATACCATGGGAAGTCTGGATCTGCTCTGAGGAGGTCTGGTGGCACCCAGGTTTGTTTCCCTAGCCCTGCCTTCTGACGGGAAGTTAAATTCAAGAAAGGGAGAGAGGAGGCACCGGAAGGATTGGTGGGCCATGCCTGTATTTATCATGTCCAGCGTTCCTGATCAAGACAGACCCAAAAGGGAACTCTGGATGGGCAGGCAGGTGTGATGCAGAGGAAACTTCAGATACACTAGATCCAAACACCCTCTGTTCCCCGGAGAGATCCGAGGGACACAATCCTCAGCGATGCCAGCTTGGAGGTGACGCAGCTCATCCCCTCTCCCCAGTCAGTTTATGAGCAGGAGGATTCCATTTTAATCGGCTGAGCTGAACAACCTACTGACTCCCCGCTCCCAAACACAGAAATGCACCCTTCCTGCCCTGCCTGATAGGAGTCAGCTGAGCTTCAGAATTGGTGGACAACCCACCACTTGGTTTCCCTGCCCTACACTGTCCTTCATTCTTCACCGTACTGCCTAGGATTTTATTTATCTTGCTTTTCTTTCACTTTAAAGAGGGGAGCCCCTCCCCCCAGTCTTGTCATCCATCCACCTTTGCAGAGAGGGTGGCCTTCCCCTTTAGACAGGAGTTCCATCAGACTGCCCGACCCAAGGGCCATTTTGGGCAGCAGTCACATCCCTGCTGTCCTTGGTACCCCACAGGGATCCCTGAGATAACTCTGGGCAGACTATGGAAGAGAGAGGAGGACGGTGGTGCTTCAGGGGCCTGCTGTACCCAGCTGCTGATTGTTTGGTGCCCCCAGGCAACTTTAAGCCCTGGTTGGCTATATAGACATCCTGGACTTAAAGTATTGACCAGGTGGCTATATAGACCACCTGTGTTTCTTTGTCTCCTCCTTTCTGCCCCCCTCCTTGCAGAAGCATTTACAGAAAACATGTATGTAAAGAAACGTGGCTTTTAAAGATTGCATTGTTGCTTCCATTGAGTTTTGTTAGCTTTGATTGTAGAATTGGGATTTTCTGGCATAGTTGTCTGTAGTTTAAATTACTTCTGCTTATAAATTGCCTTGAGCATTTTATGAGAAAGGCAATGGATTAAGGCAGTAAAATAAATCAATACATATTTAGTAAAACAATAAGAAGAAGAGGAGGGACAAGTGCAAATCATCTCTTTGGGTGTGAATGACTGGCAAGAATAGGCTTGGAGGGAGCAATGGCTCAACCCTTCTCCACCACACATGGATAGTTATGACAGGGCAGTAACCCGATCTTAGAACCATGTGCAGTTCCATTCCAGATGCTGAAATTCTGTAGGTAGCATTGAAGTCAATCCTTCTATGCATAACTTGCCATGGTATAAGCAGCCATATGGGGCGACAGACACTCACCCTTGTAAGATTCACATGTAATTGTGAATGAGAGTGTTTGCTACATTCATGCATTCTAGATAGATAGATATTTTACAGGTATGGTAGAGGATCTACCTTCTCCAGGCAGGTGGGGCCTGCTTGCAAAGCTTCTTCTGTCTGCCCTATAGGCCTTGCACCACAGCTGGCCCTACTCATCTAGGCCCCTCAGCTCTCTAGGTAGAATTCCGAAGGGGCTGCAGGGACTGGGGCCCCTTCCCCCAAAATACACCATTCCTTTTCCTCAGAGTCTGAATCAGAGCTGGAGGGAGAGGTAGGGTCAGATTCTGAGCAGGGTTGCCAAGGCCAGGAGGACCATCAATTAGCCAAGAGCTGGTGAGGTCCTACCATCTCTGGTTCTGGGGGAGACACTGTTGAACAGGAAGGACCAGACAAGGAGGACTGTAACATGATTGATATCGCTCGACATGAGATCAGGAAAGCGGGTCAATTGAGTAGCATCCTCATTCCTACAGAGGGCAAATGAACCCCGTTTGGTGTTGAAGCAGGGGTGGTTCACTTGGAATCAGCTTCTTGGCATGAGAGGTCATCTCCTTCTTAACTGGCTTCCTAATTTGAGGGAAGTCCTTTGCCAAGGGCCTTCGCAATATTCCCTTTGTATCACCAAGCCAGCCCGGGTGGCCCAATTTAACATAATAAAGGCTACAGTTGGATGCCTCTTGTCTTGTGAAGAATGGAGAGGATGCAAGGGAGGCTGGCTTCCACCAGGGTGGGCTTGCACCAGTCCTCTTGCCCAAGCTGGAATCTGGATCCAGACATTGTGTGCAAAAGCATACATGCAAAAGCACCTGGTTGAAGCACTCGACATTCATGGGCACAAAAGGTGAGGAACCGGTGCTGTGGCCATTTTGAAATTCAGCCATGAACACTCATTCCAAGAAGGCCCCTCCAGAGGGCAACAGCCAATTTCTGTGACTGTCAGCTGAGCTTTCTCAGAACATTCCTAATGGCCAACCTTGGATTTAATATCCACCGCATAGGCTCAGCTTTCACTTTACCAAGATTTACAGTTTGAGTGGGAATTCCACACACTTAGAACCAGTCTGGCTTTTTTCTCTACTTTGCTTTGTTTCTGCCAGCTGAACGGTAAGCAACAGCAAGTCAGGGGACTCCAAAACCCATAAAATGTCGAGTTTCAACATATTTCCAATGTGATCTCTCACAGAAACTCTTTCCTTCTGTATGAACAAGTCAATCGGTCCCTTCAGGGATATCCAATATCCTAACAATATCAGGGCAGTGCAATGGGAAAGACATCTGTTCTGGGAGAATGGAAGCACCCTTTTCAGAAGCAACCCATTAGAAACAACCTCCCACTGTGCTGAAGCTCGTTAACCTAATACCTCTTGATTGTAGTGCTGTTCAGATAGCAAATATTGATCAATTGTGAAAAGGTCATTGCTTTGCACAGGGCCTTTGAAAAGGAGATGCCCCCATAATAGTGGGCTATGGAACCAAAGCAAGAGGGAGGGCAGGGTGCACAGGCTCACTGCTGAGGGCCACAACAAGTGTCTGCTAAAGCAGTGGGGGCCACACGTGTGCAGGCACACTTCTTGCACTGCTCATACACACTCGGAGGTTCCTAGAACCCTCCCTGCTAGAACATCTCCAGAGCATCCTCGAATTTGGCAGGAACCTTCAGCTGCTTCTTCCCAGGATGCTACAGACACTATCTAGGCAGGAGACTTCTACACAAGGACCACAGATCCTTTTCCTATACCATTTTCCTTTCTTTTTCCCCATTTCCCCACCCAGTTAGTTTTCTGCTTGCACATTTCTGAATCATGATGCGATTCTCTGATCTGAAAAGAAAATGAGGATATTAAAGGCAAGGGCATGCATAAATGTGCATATTATTGAAAATGGTCTATAAGGATGCATTAAATTCAGGGCAAATGCTTGACAAATGCACATTTTTGGGAGGAACGTGTACACAGAGTTAATATTTCAAAAATATGCACAAAAAAGCAAAAGCTGCTGAGGGGGTGTTTATGCCCAGTGCAAACTAATCCCTAAATGGGACAAAACAAACTCAAAGTTGGAAAAAGGAGAGTGAACAAAACCAAAGCAGAATTGCTCATCTGTAGGGAGGAGATGAGACACTGTAAAGGGCGGGATACAAAAATCTAAAATAAATAAATAAATAGTAGCAGTGTTTGGCAAGCTACTTAGAAAACTACTTCCATACTATTTGCAATCTTCCCCTGTAAAATGGAGTTACAGGGGAAGCTGGGTCATTTCTAAGGTTCCATCAAGTGCAATACTGATTTATTGATTTTATAGTTGCACTGGTTTTATTGTGAATTGTAGACTTTATTATGTTGCTGCAGTTACTTGTTGCAAGCCACCCGGAATGCCTATGGCTAATAAGGAGGCATATGCCATGGCACAATCGGGCGGCACATGCATGTTTTAAATAAATAAATAAATAATATAAATTGAAGGAAGGAAGGAAGCGCCTGCCCTTGTTCCTCTTCTAACCTCATTTGCTAACCAGAGATGGGTGGGTGGCCAGGCTGTTTCCCGCCTATTTCCACTGCTCATGTATACATTCATAAATCCATTCTGAACCATTTCAGCATCAACTGCATGTGTGTGTTAATGGATGAACTTGTGCATTATTTCAGGACATATTCTGTAAGCACAAGGGGGAAATGCATTTAATTTACCCTAACATATACAGCTTCTGTGTCAATGCACCTGAAACAGAGATAGAAGTTTCGGTACATTTTTTGAACCAAGACTGGAACTGCAAAATTGGGAAACACACAAAAGCCAATGGATAACTGGTTCGAAAGCCACATTTTAGTCTGGGAATGAAATGCAGACTCAATGAAATCCTTGAGCGTCCCTACTGGTAATTCAGAGTAGCCTAATAAACTGGTAGAGAGCATTAACGTTTCCTTCCTACCAACTCTTCTCCATTCATGCTCTCCTGATGCATGAACCTAGCCTCAAACCATAAGCAACAAGGTCACTTTCCAGAATGAATTACATTGCACTGTAACTACTAAATCAGGTTTAAATGCTGGCAATATATGATAAATGGTAGCCCATTAATGTCTCTTTTCATTTCTCGTTGGCCTTCAGCAAACACGGGAAAGCAGGGTTGTTCCGCAGCTGACAACTTTTTCTGTTCTTACATTTCACGTTTGCATGTCCTGATACATTGCAGAGTTTTTGTCTGTCTCCCTTTACTCGCCTTTTTTCTAAGCTCAACAGTCCCTGTTCTTGTGGCCACTCCTCACAGAAAGTTGCTCCAACCCCCTGATCATTCTCATTGCCCTTCTCTAATTTTTCCAACTCAGTAATGTCCTTTTTCAGGTAAGGTGACTAGAACTGAACACATTATACTAAGTGTGGTTGTACAAAAATGTTTATAAAGCGAGGAAGATCTTGGCAGTTCTGTTTTCTACTCTGCTTCTGATTACTCCTAGCATGGAGTTTGCCTTCTTCACAGCAGCTCTGTACTGGGCCAACATTTTCATCAAGCAGACCACCACTACCCCAAGATCCTTTCTAGCCCCATCACTGCCAGTTCAGGTCCCATCAGTCTATAATTGAAGTTGGGATATTTTGCCCCAACACACCTTAGTCTATGCTTGCTCACACTGAACTGCATTTGCCATTTTGATGTCCTAGCATGGAGAGATTTATTTATTTTATTTATTCATTTAGGAAGCTTCTATGCCGCCCCATTCGCCAAAGCCTCGGGGCGGCTCACAACAATAAATAAATAATCATAATATAAAAACAATATAATTTGAGATGACCTGGTCAGAGATATAAAATAAATAAATAATATTAACAATTAAAATGACATTTAAATAAAAAGGTCTTCGCCTGGTGCTGAAAAACAAATAACGACTGCGCCAGGCGGACCTGTTGGATCCTGTTGGAGTGCCTCACGATATCGTTTGGTTTTAACCATCCTAAACAGTTTAGTGTCATCAGCAACATTGGCCACTTTAGTGCTTACTCCTCATTTCAGGTCACTCATAAATAGGTTGAAAAGCATTGGTCCTAATACAGAACCCTGTGGGACTCCATTGGTTACATCTTTCCATTGGGAGAAATGGCTATTTATTCCCACCCTCGGTCTTTTGCTCTTTGACCAATTAGTGATCCATAAGAAGACCCCTCGTTTTTTAATTTCATGGCTGTTTAGTTTCCTTAGGAACCTTTGGGAAAAGCCCTTAGGAAATTCAGGTAAATAACATCTCCTGGATCACCCCAGTCTACATGCTTCTCAACACTCTCAAGGTTGATTAGTGATCCATAGTGACTTCTCGTTGTGGAAGCCATGTTGATTCTTTTTCAGCAAGGCTTGTCCCTCTGTTTGCCTCCTGATTCTATCTTTAACAATGTTTTCAAGCAGTTTACCCAGAATAGTAGTTAACTGGCCTGTAATTTCCCAGATTCCCCCTAGATCCCTTTTTTAAAAATGGTGTAACATCTTCAATCCTCTGGTACAAGGGCTGATTTTAGGGACATATTAAATATTTTGGTAAGAAGGTTTGTAATTTCATCTTTGAGATCTTTGAGAACTCAAGGATGGATACCACTTGGACCAAGAGATTTGCTTTCTTTCAGTTTGTCAATAACATTGAGAATTTCATTTTGCAGTGGCCAGTGATGTTTTCTTCCTAAATTTCCCACCACCACCACCACCACCAAGTGCAGAGAATAGAGAAAGAGAGACTCACTGGTGCCATTTGAGGCTCCCCCCATTAATTTTTTTCATTAGCGGGGATTTGGGGCCACCATGCACTTACACTAAGGTAAGGTATTGTTGTGAGCCGCCCCGAGGCTTGTGGCAAGGGGCAGCCTATAAATTTCCAAATAAATAAATAAATAAATAAATAAACAAAATGGGTAGGATAAGGTACATTACGCAAGAGTTGTTTAGTTCTTAGTTGTCCCTCTGAGCAGTTTACCTTAATGTGCAGACTGTAGAGATGAAGTTTACTTCTTTCTTTGTGTGGAACCACTTAAAACTGGATAAAATCACTTATCCTGAACTGGTTAAAAATAATAATAGTCACTTTAACAACAAAGCCATCTTGTTCACCTCCCAAACAAACAACAAAGAAAGCAAAATGCGAGTATTTTTTGCTGACAATTCACATTGCTTTATTATTGAGATTGTATTATTATTTATTTAGCTTTATTATTTCCGTGGCACCACCAAGTCACTGGGGCTTTCCTGAATGCAATACCAGTGCTGCCCAGAATAAGGCGCAAGAAGGTAATTTTCCCCAGCTGCAGCAAAGCAACCCCCGCCCCCAACCTCAGCTCCCATGTGCCCTGTTAGCCCTGCCCTAGCTTTGCAACATTCCCCACCTTGCTGGGAAGGCAAGGCCAGGGCCCCATCATCAGGCCAGGACAATAATTCCAGGTCCCTGGCCAAAGGATCATTCCATTTAAATTTTCTGGAGGCGGGTGGAGGAGACACAATAGAAGCAAGAGGGGGAAATCTTAGAATGGCAGAATTGGAAGGGACCTTGGAGGTCGTCTAGTGCAGCCCCCAGCATAGTGCAGGGTCTGCAGTGCAGGATATAATCACAGCATCCCTGACAGATGGCCTGCTAAAATGCAGCCCACACCCAGCATCTCCCGAGACCCTCTGTCTCACCACAGCAGAAAGGGTGAGGCACCTGTAGCGGAGATGGATGTGAGCCAACATTGTAGCTTGCACTTAGGCGGTGTGGTTGCTACATGCATTTCCATGCAACACAACTGCATTAGAGGCACAAGGAAAAGCATGGATCATGATGACTCTCTGTGTGTACATCTGTTTCCCTAATTCGTATGTGTCACTTGCTAAGAAAGGGTGGTGCTGTAGGAGCTGTCTGTTTTAACCAAATCTTGGAAGGTGCTGAGAAAGCCTCTCGGCTTTGTGCCTCACAAGATGGAACTGAAACACAGAAACAAAGAGGGAAGCGTTTGGATCCAGCTCAGCCCCCATCAATGGGTGTCCTTTTCTCATATCATGCACACTGGTTTCAGCCCGTGGCAGAAAAGATAACAAAGCAGACCTGGTCGATAGCTGAAGCCATGATGTCATTCCTGGAGGTCCTAGCTGGAGGGATCGCATATTCAGGGGATGACATCATTCAAGATGGCACCCCATTGGCTTAAAGACAAATGGCAAAGTGCCTCACTAACTTAAGAGCATGCTGAAAGTCTGCCTGGGCGGGCTAAGTAAGGTTGTGAGATTAAACACTTGCATTGCCGGGATACAATCAACAGTGCATCAGTGCATCTATCCTGCCTGCTCAGCACCATCATGAGAAGAACTGAAGCCATTTAATCGGGACTTATAGGTGTGCGTGTTGTATGTGCGTGTGTGTGTGGACACCTACATATGGTACACAGCCTTTTATCTGCCTCTCAGATATGCTGTGTAGAAGCGTCATCTTTTCTCCCAAAAGATCCCCCCCTCGACCACAAAGGAGGACTCCTTGCAGGCAGATTTTGCATCACTCCCAGTTCCACAGGCATCACCTTCAAACTCGCCACAACAAATACGAGCCCTCATGCAGTGCTTGTGAGTTCACTCCTTCAGGCAGTGCTACGCCCATCCTGCTCTCCTCTGGGCAGAAAATTGGCTGTGGGCAGACTGTGTGCTCATTCTCTGCTCCCACCAACAGTTCCCTGCTCCCTCACTCGTATCTCCTATGGATAAACCTCTCCCATTCCCCAGACATGCCTTCCACCGCGGAAAAATTGAGCACCATCCCTTTGGAGCATCCACAGATGCACCTTACAGACAATCTGCACACATTTGCCCCAGACAAAGGGACACACCCTGCACTCACTCTGAAGCACATTAGTGGCAAGTCCCATGATGGAAAGAGAAAACAGATTCTCCGAGCCACAGGGACTGGGAACATCAGCAGCTCGGCATATTTCTAAGAGATCGTTTTTCTTTAATTGTTGCAATAAGGATGGGATTACAAAAGCCTATCCAACATTTGGAAACAGTATTCCTTCAAATCAAATCGCAAAGATTGTGTTAGCAATGCCTTTTAATTCCCCCTCTTCTTAAAAATCCTGGGGTCGTTAGGGCAATCCTCATTTGGTTTTCTTTGCAAGTTACCGAGCAGCACCGGAGAGTCTGAAGCCGGTGACTTTGCATGCTGCAGACACTGAGTCACCATTACAGATAAGCAACTTGCTTGCCAAGCACACAAGGGGCCAGTACAATGCATGCATTCAGGCACTAATCAGCCCCATGGAACACGGAGCTATTGCCTTTCAAGGTGCACCTTATTCCAGACAAGTGTGCATCGAAGTACTTTCACAAAGCTTGCACACACACCCACCCATGTTCACACCCACTGTTGCAAAAATCCCAGGCACATGCACTTCCAAACACACCCTTCCAAAGGCAGTGACAGCCAAGCCCCCCCCTGCCCCCCCGCTACCAACAGTCTCCTCAGCTCCTCATAGAGACTCCACACCCATAGAGACAAATTCCAAGAGGTGTCACACAAACATGCTGCTTTCTAGTAATAGACCCAATCCTGAGTGTGCACCCCACAAATGTTTTGCACATGGCCTTCTATGCACACGTACATGCCCTGAGCAGAGATAAGCTGCTGAATCTCTGCCCAGTGGTGGGCAGACCTGTACACAATTCAACCCTGGGTGATGCCACTAATGGCCAGTCTCCCTACAGGCAAACCAAATCAAATATTCCAAATCCAACAAGCATAGCTACCGTCACAAAGGGGCAGGATCAATATACAACTCTGCATGCACCGTCTGAATGCAGCACAAGCGCGCGCGCGCACACACACACACTGAGAGAGAGAATGATGGTGCTTTGCTTTAAATGAACATACACACTACAGCAACATGGGCATGATGACACCCATAGTGCTGTATCATACAATTCTGAGCCATGGTATCTGCATCCCAATCCCTGTACAGGTGTTGCACACACACACACATACACCAGAGATGTCCTTTAAGGTGCAGAGGGACGGCCCCTTCGCTTTAAACTGCATGCATCTGCTACTAGAAGGGCTTATTCCTTGCTGCTTTGATGCCATCCAGGTGATCGGCCCCCAGCCAAGGTTCAGGAAAAGTCTAAAGCCCTTCCAGGAGAAAACACCAACTCGGGGGACTCCAGGGCAGATGTTTCTCCCCTGGCACACTTCCAGTCACTGACCCTTGAATGGGGGCACTGACTTTCGACGTGCCACTTTCACAACGGAGCACCCGTCCCTTCCACCGCCCTCCCCACACCAGCGAGCGATCACCACCACTCCCTGCTAATTACCTTCCTCCAGCTCATCCATGCTCCCAATCTTTCGGCTGCCATCAATGCTATAAATGTAGCGAACTCCCTGAGGCAGGTTAATGTTATCGGACAGAGACCGGGTCAGGTCGGCGAGCAAGGCATCGAAGCTCCGGAAGCGGTCGCCAGAGACGGCGTACACAATCCCCTTGAAGTAGCGGTCCCCGTTGCGATAGAAGCGCACCTTCTTGGCTTTCTTCTCATTGCTGAGTGCCTGTAAGGTCCTGGTGCGGTAGAAGCTGCAGTGGGCGCTGTGAGTGGGGCTGGGCAGGCCATTCATACGGGAGCCTCGCATGTTTCTGGACGCCTTATCTCTTTCGTCAAAGTGTCCAAAATCAAGTTCCATAGCTCGGTGAGCCCTAGAGATGTGAAGCTGAGGTAGAGGAGGGACAGGGGAGGGGAAGGGGGCAAAGAGAATCCCAATGAAAAGCCCAGTATCTGAAGAGGGGCACATCTGGATCAGGATGTCTCGGATGTGAACTTCTTCCCTGCATAGAACCCAGCACACCTTTTTCAAAAACCAGAGGAAACAAACACTTTCTCAGTGTTTTGCTTCCCTTAGGCTGATGCCATACATGCTTTTCCTCTGTGCATTTAGGATGGGGAAACGGTACAAATATGGGAAGGGAGATTGCTTTCCTAGAAAAGCAGTAATGAAGACTATGTCTCGGAGAGCGTACACCATTGCACTGAAACCAACAGGCTGGTATCCGGATCAGTGCTAAAAACTGAGAAGCGAGGTTGGGCTGGAGGTTACTGGGCCCCTGTTGTGGGGTGTGTCATCATCCACACACACCTTGAGACGACCCAGCAGATGCTCACTGCAGCTGTGCTGGATCTGTAGGCTGACAAACTTCCATTGAGCAGTGGCAGTGTGGAAAAGACAAGCCAGCCCTGCCCAATGCCTCACCATCTCCTGAAGAACTAGTGCTGCTGTCTGTAAGGCTCTCAACATGTCCATTCGCTGATGGGCTATCAGGTGCCATTTCCAATGGGAAGTCATACATGGAAATGGACGGGAGACTAGAGAAGCGGAGAGCAGCAATGCCATTTTCTTTGTGACCAGCTGTTAAGGAACGGAAAGCGGTCGGCGTTCTCCTCCCCACACTCACAGACCCCTCCTAGCTATCAATCAGTTCCGAGACGAGCCTCAACGGCAAGGAAATTGAACTAGAAGGGGGGAAATAACCCCAAGATTCAAATGGCAGTTAATGTTGCATCACAGTTTTCCTTTGCAAGAGTCATTTGATCAGGAAAGAGTCTCAATCGCCTTTCCTCCCTCCCTCCCTCTTAATGAAGTGATTTTTAATTGCCCAAGGTGCCTTGGCGAAGTATTTCGCCTCATACCACAGCAAGTGCACCTTTCATTGTTCGGAGCTGTCCTCGTCTTACTAGCCTCCCCTTAATTTGTGCAGCAGGAAGGGGGACTGAGAAGAATGCCAGAAATAAGCACAGGCAGGAGCTAAGATGACAGAGATTGTGCCTGCTTGCAATGTACAACTCTGAACAAAAAAAGGAAGGTCTGGATGCCGCAAAACACTCCATCCTTTGGCAGCATGAGACTATTAACATGCAACTCACATCTGCTCATAGCGGATTCACACCCAACAGAAATAGGATTAAAACCCAGGGCTCAGCTAGAGGGTACAAATCCCATGAAAATCTGTTGCTCTCCTCCTGCCAGCCATGCAGCTGGTCGGATCCCATCCCTTCCTTGTGCCTTCACTCATTTTTAGACGGTGTCACAGTGACCTGTGTCTGACCTTCACATTGTCGCTGTTGTGTAGCAAAGGGGGTTTTCAGTCCACCTTCCTTCCTCAGAGTTGCAAAGTGCTTTCATCCTCTACTTCCTACAGGGATATGAGTGCGATCCTGAAGACAATGGCTTCTCAATGCAACTTTTAAGAGGAGAATAGGAAGCTTTTGTGTGGAGATAGATATTTTTACAGTGATGGGTGGGAGTGGTAGGTAGAAATGCACCCTTGGTTTGAAATGTGAAGTCTTTCTCTCCCTGCCTTTTGCATCGGACATCTGTTACTTTCTCTGCCTGGAAAATTTCAAGCTCTACTTACCGGTTTTCAGCTCGCAGGGTGGAGATGCTGAGAGAGAGAAACCCAACCACACTCTGCCTTTGTTGTCTGAGCTCCAAGCAAGAAATTCCTGCCAGTTGAGCGGTGACTCCTCCTAGGTCCTAGTGCCTCGTGTCTTGTCCCTGCACTCACACCCACTTCTGCTAAGTAATCTTACCTCATTGGCCTTCACTGTTACGGTGGATCATCATTTTAGCATTCGCCTCCTTCCTTCTGTCAAAGGAAGGGCAGCATCGTTCCAGATTCCAGATCCCCCAAATAGCCTCAGCGGGTTGAATGAGGTGCAACTTGGAAGCATCAAGGAAATGCATCCATTGTCTCTAGCTGCTCGAACGAATGACCAGCCCCAGCTGGAAACAGCTGGGGTTTGATTTATGCTGCAGCATTATAAATCTGCAGACGTAAGGAAGGTGAGGAAGGTCTCAAACAAGGGATTTCCTGATTCCGGCTAAAATCCCAGCATCCATGTGGGATTTGAGCTGGGGGGCGGAGGGTGTAAGCCAGGTGGATTGTAATTTGCAAGGACATCTCTCTGTCATGGGAATTTGCACACAAGCTTTGGAATATGGAAACAAGAGAGACTCTTGTTGGGATTATCTAAGGAGCGCAACTTTATTCCTTAGAAAGGACAGGTCTGCAAAGGAGTGACTAGATCTGATTTGTGCCAACTCCAATCCCAAGCATGTGAAAGCCTTTGTGCTCTTGAGGCATGGTGTCAGCAACAGCTGCGTAGTTTCTGGGGTGATTCTACCCTGAGGACATCAGAGAAGTCCACAGTTCCTAAGAATCCAGCCCACAAATTCCACAATGGACCAGCTTTTCCTCAGTCTCATGCATATCATGGACCTCTGGGCCATTTATTTAACGTAAGTTTACAGAAATGGAGCCATGGGAAAAATAGATGCAATTTTAAAAAGCAGCCCAAGCTAATCAAGTCCTCCAGAGGCTAAAGCATGAAAATATGCATGTGTGCTTTTTCAGGAGTGAGAATTTGCACAACTTTGCCTGACTGCAAATATGTATGGATGCATTTTTGCAATATCCAATTGGATGATACAATAAACTATGCCTGGCTGTTTCAAGCCAGGTTTCCTGCCCTTCACACATTCACGGCAATGGACCGTTCCTTGTGAACAATCTCTTTATTCACCAAAGGGCACCCAATGAATGCAATCCTCATCAAGAGCTGCAGAGGAAGAAGCAGAGGGAGAACAACTCCCAGTGACCCTGATTGTCCATCGGGCACACAGTGGCTTGTTGCACAAGCAGCTCACCATGGCTTGTTGGGAAGGTGGCTTAGCACAGCCTGTGCACATGGTCGTGAGCAAGGCAGGACTGCCCTTGCCTGCTGGACTGCAGTCTAAAAAGGCAGGGCATAGAAGGGAAAGAACAATCAAGCTGACTTCCAGCTGTGTTGATGGACAGCCCCTCTCCTACCTGTGGAACACCTGGCTGGTGGAAGCACTGTCCTAGAGTACCGCATGCCATGATGAAACCTAGCGCTCTCTTATTTATTCAGCTCAGGCTGCCATTTTAGCAATGCTTATTAAAATGCTAGTTCACCTCACCTACGTGAATTTTTTGGCTGCTGGGATTTCATCTTTTCTGGGATTCGTTTTGAGCATCTAGGCATTAGATCAATGATAGATCATTAATCATAGGTATCATCGATATATCATAGCAATAAAACGTGTGTGCTAATGATTTTATCTGTGAGATAAAATATGCCCAGAAAGGAGACATCAACAAGTATTTGTACACAAACACAGGACTCTGTGCTTGGGCAAAGACATGTTTGATGTTTATGGGAGGCAGATCTCTGGAGAAGTCCTGTCTGTGCCCCAGTCCAATCTCCTGCAGGCTACCCTGTTAGCCCAGATTCTACTTGTGATCCTCGGTGGTGATGTCCTTCATTACATCACTCCATCCCAGGCATGGGGAAGAGGGGCTTCACGAAGCCACCAGCTTCATCTTTTCAGCAACTGAGGAGCCGTTTCCCTCCCATCAATGCATTTGTCGAGATTTTTTAAAAAGGAAAGAAAATGAAGTAGGTTAAATTTAGCTCCTTGGATTCAATTACCTGGGCTAAATGAAGGGAATACTCTATCCTCCAAGCAGTATCAACAGGTCAGTAATTTTCCGTTAGCAATGACATCTGGCTACAGGGGTTGGAGTTTTGCTCCTTGAAGAGAGTCTCTCTTTATTTTGGAGACAGGTGTATAAAAAGAGAGCTGGTTATAAGTTTCCACCTGGGAATTCCTTGTTCAAATCTTATGGCAACCACAGAGTCACAAGCCGGGGCTGAGGAACCTCAGGGCACCCAGACTTCCACGGCTGAGCCCTGTGGGTGAGGCCAGTTTACCATGCGGAGTCCAGTAGCGAGCAGAGTGAAGTTCTCTGGGTCCTGTCAGAGGCCCAAAGTCCACGCTACTGGTGATCATGGAGTGCACTGAGGCCCCTGTGATTCCCTTCTCATGCACCAAGTGCAGCTGTCCCTTGAGTAGCTGCAACAGACACCAAGGAAATGGTCAGGAGTAGTTCACCAGGGAAGGAGCCCCCTCTTGGTTGCTTCCTGGGCTGCTGAAACTGATATGGAAGAGGCTTGCCAGTTGCATCATGGGAGTCCAGGAGCATTCAGGAAGGTCCTCTCGGCTCAGCTGGGAAGACTGGGCCAAACTCAAGAGGAAGCCCAATAGGGGGCATCCCAACCCTGCTTTTAAGTATGCAAAGCATCTGCTGTGATGGATGGCGGTGTTCTGGTTGTCTACAGACAACAGCATGTTAGTGGTGTGCAAGGGGCTGGAGGGGTTGTCAGGAGCCTGACCCATGACATAGAAACAGAAACAAAGCGAGTCAGAAGGAACCTCCCGGGCCATCTAGTCTGACCTCCAGCACCAGCTGGTTCCGCTCACGACATGCCCACCATGTGGCGGCTACCTTCTGGCTCCACATGGAAATCTCTTGCTCCTTGATCAACATGGCTGTTGGCCTCCGGCAAAGGAAACCAAGCAGAACCTCCCAGGGGAAGTTGTATGGATGCCCAGTCTTTATCATGCAGGGTGTATCACATCCTCCTGGAGAAAACGGAATTAAGCCAAGCTGGCTCTCAAATCAGGTTAGCTCCGAGGGAGGGGCAGATCAGCTCAGTTCTGCTGCATCTTGATTTGCAAACACATCATATCTACCATCATTAAGTTTGTCCCATCCTGTTTCCACCTCACTCCGCCAGTTCCAAAAAGCATGAAAATCCACCTATACATTGAATCCATTTCCCTGTGAATCCATTTTTCCACACCACTTTTGAGCTGAGTATTATTCTATTACAAAATAGAGGGAAATGCACAATCCACACAATGTGTGTTTGAATCTGCCTGCCTGGAATGCAGATTTGGTACACCTGAAGGAGGGGTACCAAAGCTTCCTGGCATTCCTCTTGCCTGTGGGCAGTCACACCATTGACCTGTTCACCGTGTGGGTCCTGATTAGACAGAGCTTATCAAACCATGTATGTAGCACCCTTTTGGAGCCAGGTTGAGCCATGTGGCTCTCAAATGATGGAGGGAGAAAGGAGAATGTCTGGAGGGCTTGCCTGCATGATTTGCAAGAAGTTCTGATACATGTAATTGCTGTGAACCTCCCAGAGAACTTTGGCTATGGGGCTGCATCGCAACAACAGCAACAAAATATAAGCATTAGAAATAAGCTTTATGTGCATTAGAATTAAATTCTTAGACAGTTGGTTTATCTGTTCTTTTGTTCTTGTGGTAGCTGGTTCTTTTCTGTTTTCAGAAATTAAATGCCTACCGTGTCCTGAAATAGCTTTCCCAGGTCAGATTGCATTAGATTTTTTTTAAAAGCCCAAATATATTATGTCTGCATTTTTTAAAATCCTCAAACCGGGTGGGATGGTTTATCAAAAACAATTTATGTGTAACGAGAGCAAATGAAATGAGAAGTGGTTGAAATCTGGGAGACTTTTTTATGTTTGTGGAGATGACAACGTCCTAAAGATCTGCTGTTGTATGCAATGAAAAATGCACACAGGAGAAAATGTACTCCATGTTGCAGGATAAAGCTTTTTAGCCTTGCATAGATGGTGCCCCCAGAAACCTAATTTTGCCTCCATCCTCACATGGGGTCCTGACTTCAATGCCTTTGCACTTCATCCATATTATTTAAGGGTGAGGGGGAAAATTCTGAGCTCCGAGGTTAAAATAATTCCCTATATAACGCCATGTAATTTGAAAATATCCATTGATCACACTTAAAACTGTTACTGAATAACCTACAACACTGAAGGATCATTTTCTGACTACATTTTGAATTCTGGGGAAGAAAAGACCATTGAAGTCATGAGATTCCATCATGACACTGTTGGATTGGAAATGTGAGATATTTCCCACCCAGCACAGGTCTACAGGTTACTTAACCATCCTCAGTCTCCATTGTGTGAAGAGGAAGGCGGAAATATAATTATGTATTACAGAGGGTCACCTTCTCCAAGCTGCTGCCTTTCAGATGTGCTACAAGTTCCATTGTTGGCCATGCTGACAGAGGATGATAGGAGCTGCAGACTAATGCATCTGGGGAGTATCTGGGTTGCAAGGCTGGCGTATGGAATTGCACACACTGGACAATCTGTTTCCACCAGATGCAACATCTGTGCACACATGTGTCAATTGTGCTGCATGTCCCATTCTTTGGAAATAGATTCCAGAGAGGGAGGGGAGGGAGAAGTTTGAACTAGTAAGGGAGAGAAAAAATAGTGGAGTGGAAAAGCCTAACCTCTTTATGGGTTGATCTTTACAACAGGCCTGGATTCATCTCAGACAGACTTTGCGACTTACCAGAGTGCTGTCAACGTGTACAAGATCCTTTCTTCAAGTAAGCCTCTGACTTTTTTTGATACCTTTATGACATTAATTGATGAGTCCACATGTAATGAAATCCTTAAATCAGCAATAAGGTCACTTTGCTAGAAATAAAAACTGCCACTCATTGTTTGAAGGGAGAAGTTCATGCAGCTGCTGATAAATTCCTTTCGTGGGCCAATCGCTGTGTAATAACCCAGGAGGCTGGCCTCATATTTCTTCCACTGGAGCTAAATATTAGGAGAAGGTTTAAAATATGAGTGTGGGAGAAACAGAAAGTGACAGATTCATCACTCCAGGCTTGGGGCTGTGAGTATTCAGCTGGGGTTGAGACCCTGGGTTAGTGCTTACCTCATTTTTCCACATCTTAGTTCTGTGGATGTTGGGGAAATCTGTAATAGATTCAAATGTGTTTGGATTTCAGTGACTACGTATGACCTGCAGATTGGACAGCAGGCAAGCCATAAGGATTCCCAGCCATAAGGATTCAGCAAACATGCTGTTGTTACATGCTGTCCAGCTGCTGCCTGTGAACTGAGACCCTCTAAATCGTCCTGTCCTTCACAGCTGTGCTGAGCGCTCATAAACTCAAGGTACCTTCATGGAGTTGATCCATCTCACAGCTGGTCTCCCTCTTCTTTTCTTGCCCTTGGCTTTCCCTAGCATGATGGTCTTCTCTGGGAGTCTTGACTTCTCAGGATGTGGTTGAAGTACAGCAGCTTCAGCTTTATCATTCTTGTTTCCAGAGCAAGTTCTGGTTGGCATCGATCAAGGTCCACCCATCAGCAAACTCATAGCCCAGCAAATTGAAGTGGGATGTTGCATCTGAATGGCAACATTTCTTCAGTGTGCAAAATGTGGAATTCACTTCCACAAGATGTAGCAACAGCTGGCCACTGCGTGAACAACATTCTGGGTGAGATGATGCGTGTTCTGATCCAGCAGGGTGCGTCTTACCTTCTTATGTGGATGGCTTTGTTATTATTCTTCATTTGTTTTACTTTGCCATCACCAGCATTGGTCATGCCCATTTTACACCACCTTGGTAACCAAAATGGGTGAAGGTTGTTTTAAAAAGTAAAGAATTAAAAACACATTTTGTAGGATCCATCAAGATTTTTTTTAAAAAATTACCCAAGATTTCCCCCCACTTTGGACAATGGTTCATTAACTGTTACTAATTTCCAAATGGAACCCATTGACCTAAGTCATAGGGTTGTGGTTGTGAAGATGAAATGGAGCTATGGAAGCCCCCTTGGGGTTTTTCATGGGAGGAAAAAAGGAGGGCTATAAATGCAATGCTATAATAATTGCAATCATTTCAAAGTTACCCCTTTTCCACCATAGCTATTCATAAACAGCTTTCCGAACATTGCCTTTTCTTTAGCAGAGCAGCTGTTCCTGCTGCTCTGCTAAAGAAATAACACTTGGGCAGGGGTAAGTCTTTTGTAGGGTGCTGCTCCAAAACAACAAAGAGATGAGCATTGCAAAAAGCACCTGTAATTTCTCACTCCAACTCACACATATTTCAAGATAAGTAGGAGATTTAAATGGACTGCATTCTCCTCTTTTAAAAAAATGCATTTTTAAAAGAAGGCTCTCCTCCTCCTCCTGCTCCTCGTCTTCAAGGCATGAGGTCTGGTAAAGACACAAATCAGAGCAAGAATCCAAAGAGCCCAATGAGAGTAAATGATGTTCATTCATGGATTCGGGGAGCCAGAATCCAGTGGTTCCAGAGATGGACTGGACTTGAGAGCCTGGGTTCTAATCTCCCCTGGCCATGAAGCTCCCAAATTGACCACAGGCCAGTCACAGGGTGTTGTGTGGATAAAATAGAGAGGAGGAGAAATGTATAAGCTGGCCTGGGCTTCTTGCAAGAGGAAAAAGGCAAGTTATAGATGAGATGGGGAATGGTTTTTTTCAGAAAGTCCCCAGTTCAGATACTAAGAGCAGTCTACATGGAATTGTCAGCCATGGTCCCATTTTGCTGTCATCTTCAAAGTCTCATTCCCATGCCTACAGCACACCTCTCCCATTCCACATGCTTCCACGACAACCCAGGCACTCTTGCCACAAAACTGCAGGATCACGTCCGCAACCAACGCCCACTTATGCGACCCGGGAATATGTTCTGATCACAGAACATATGAGCTGGAACGGTGGGTTTTTACTCTTTTTAAGGCCAGAATCTTGAATGCCCCAGTGGAACATGCCTTGTCAAAGTTATGCATTTGTGCTTCAGCTGAACTTGCAAAGGATCCTGGAGGGCTGAATCAATGGAGCCCCCAGGCTGGAGAACGTGGGTGCCAGACATACCCCCAGGAGAGCAGTGAGGCCCTGAGGAAGGCTGTCTGTTGGCAGGAGATGAGTAATCAGTGCTGGGAGTGTGTGGATTCTGGCTGAGCTCAGCTGCTGTGCACAAAGCACCCGACTGTTGGTTTACATGCTAGGAATAATTGCAGTTCAGCTTCCTTCGCTCATCCTCCTTTTACCAGCAAGAACAGCTGAGAAACTGAGATTGCTCCAGCCTCTTGCACCGATTGCCAAAACACAGACATGGGGGAGCAGAAAACTGGTGGCGTGTGTGTGGAATGCACTCACACCTCTGCTCTGCTCCGCTCAGAATCCCCTGCTCTGTTTCTCATATACTGCTGGAAATGGGTGCCGGCTGCAACCGTTGCAGAATTTCTCTGCCAGAATTGCAGATCGTTTTTCTTGCTCCCAGCCCATTGTTCTATTCACACACATATGCATGCACACCAATGCACACACACACACATGCCATTTATCAGAGGATGCAATAGGTAACAAGGACATGTCCCCTTGAAAATGCAAAGGTTGAATGATACAATGACAGAGGAGGGGAAAACCTTCCAAAATTCCTTCCCATAATGCATTCCCATTCTCTTCTTGATCTATTCGGTTTCTGGTGAGGTTGTTCTTTTTTTTTTTCTCTTTGTCTCAAAGCAATCAGAGACATATTTACGTATGGGCAACATTTGAACAATGAATTCGGTTTCCATTTGCATTCCTTCCTTCTGGAAAAACCACATTTTTACACCGAAGGCAAAGAAGAGAAATGGGGACTGTACACAGGAGCCAGAAACAAAAGGCAAAGTGAAACAGTCTTGCTAATTCATTCACTGGTGTTGTCAGTGAAGGAAGGAAAAGGAGAGCTGTCCAGAAAAATACAGACATTCCACCAGGGCTGATCAGATATACCACATTGGCCCCCTGTTGCTATTCATTTTGACTCCAAACTACGCGACTACAGAACATGGCGAACACATCTGGTTTTTATTCCAGCTGAATTCCATACAGTAATAGAAGTACAATAAATGGTTTGGGTTCCAAATCTGATATAAAATCTCCACAAATCTCAGCCAGAGGATTTTCATCACAAAGTCTGAGAATCACCAATTTTGTGGTCTTGCGTTACCCAAATTAGGGTTGTAGGAAACATTCATTTCAGTCCATTTTTAATTAGGATTTCCCCTGATGGTTCTTTCCTGACCAAACATGCACCTGAATGCAGCCTGCATTTTTAAATTTTGCATGAAAATCCATACTCACATTTTTGTACAGAATTTACCTAATGTGCATAGGCTTTTGTGGGCAATTTGCCTAACAGAATGCATTTTCAGATGTTATTCTTGCTAATCTACACTCATGTTTCTCACTGTGTTTTCCCTTGTAGCAAAATCTGGAAATCCTGTAGCAAAATCTTGCAGAATCTGGAAATCCTGTAGCCAAATCTTGCAGAATCTAGAAATCCTGTAGCCAAATGTTGTAGAATTTAGAAATCTTGTAGCAAAATCAGGAAATCTTGTAGCAAAATCTGGAGCCAGAGGTTGCATTCCAGTGGTGGAGTGACACCCAAGGAGAGGACCTAGGTTCATAATCCTCAAATTATCAGCATATTTAGATGTCTGTTAAAAGATACCACTTATTGCTTCAAAGCAAGCCCCAAGGGAGGCATTTCAACCTTACTGAAGTGAATGGGTGGATGGCGCAAAACATGGAAAACTACCAAATGATTAGTGGTCAAAGAAACAAGGTGTGACTACCTTGTAATTGTTATGTTGTGAGCTGCCCCGAGGCTTTGTTGCAATGGGGGCAGCATACAAATGTTTTAAATAAATAAATAAATAAATAAATAAATAAATACCTTGTGAGCCCTGGAGGGCTGGACCTGGGCCCTGGGCTTGAGGTTCTGCCCCCTAAGGACTGAAACTGGGCCCTCTAGAAGCAAAACAGTCGCTCTCCCACTAAGTTACATATCCCCCCCCACATCAATGCTCTTGACCCCAATGCATGCTTTTCATATGTATTTCCTTCTTGGGGCTTTCTTTGCAGACTTCAGAAATGGATAGACCTTGACTGCAAACTACCCAGCAAAGCTTCCACCCATGTCAAGCAAGTTATGGGACTAGATGGAGCTTTGGTCTGATCCAGCCAGAATGTTGTTATGTTCCAACATACAGAAATATATGAAAAGAGGCAGTTTCCAATGGGGTCAGATCTTAACATATATTAACAGGGGAGCCCCCATTTCATCAAGCATGCATGTATAAATTTGGTAGTGCAGTGAGGGAGGGAGAGGGGGAGAGAGAGAGAGAGCGCGCGCGCATGATAATGGTATCATGGTAACCAAACCCACCCATTGTAATCAAATGGACCCGAAGGCAGCAATTCATTGTACAGTCAAGATCAATGGGGCTTAAGTGATTGTAACAGCAAGCTGGATTGAAGCCTAAGAAAGGCTGATCTGTTGCCAGAGATAGAAAGATTAGAGCTCAATCTTTTGTGTAGGAAAAGCTTGGACACAAAATTCCAGGAGAAAACTGCTTGCTTGACCAATCCAGGCACAGTCTTCTCCTGCTCAAATCCATTGGCATGACTGAGAGCAGGGTGCGAACATTACTGCAACCCATTCATTCCAAGAAGAGCACTTTGCTTAGGTCAAGGCACAAGGAAATTATTCAAGAGCATCAAATAAAGAAATAAAGCATCCTGAAATAATACTGAGATCTGGGGAGGAGTGAGAGGACAGAGGCAGAGCGATAAAACAGGACTTGCCCAGCTCAGACCCCACCCTTATTGGATGGTTGTAGGGATTGTGTCCAGCACTTCTGCGTGTGTGCCACAAGAAGGCACGCGGACTGATTCTGACTAGAATGGGAGGAGGGAGGAACTGTTGAGAGGCCAAAGGTGTGTGAGCAGGAGATTGGAAAGAGTGATGGAGACGCAGGAAAGGGCGTTCAGCAGTCTTTCCAAGGATGCTCCGACTGGGTCCTCTGGGATTGCAGGCTCCTGGTGAAGAAGAGGAGGAGGAAAGCCTTGGATGGCAAAGGGGGTGTCAACACTGGACCATGTGACACTTCAACAGGTTTGCAGCCAGGAGAAAGGCTTGCCCCATGGAAAGACCCATTCTGAGGGGGGGGACACACTGCCTGCCCCCATTGAGAAGGGCAGGCTCTCTAGACTACGTTTTCCTGCCAACTCTCTTTCAGGATGGGCTAACCCAGGAATGATTTTGTATGGAGCTGAAATCACATGCATTAAATGCTGTTCCATTGGCCACCGGCTACAGACAGGACACTGTCAAGAGCTGATGGCTGCATCAGAGCAGCAACTGGCTGTTCACATGCCGGATATTGTCAGGTCTCAATTTCAGTCGCATATCAGTTTTCAGATGTGGTCAAATGTGGACTGCTGCTCAGTCACCAGGTTTGCATCCCACAGTAATGGACAGGCCAGAAGTGTGGCTTCTAGATCAAGAGAGGTATTACTACCACTCTACACTACTCTGGTGCACCCGCAACTGGAGTATTGTGTTCAGTTTTGGGCCCCTCATTACAGAAAGGATATAGCCAGGTTGGAGTCAGTGCAGCGTAGGGCCACAAGGATGGTGGCTGGTTTACAGGGGATGCCATATGAGGCAAGACTGAGGGAACTGGGTCTCTTCAGCTTGGAGAAGAGGAGACTCAGAGGGGATATGTTGGCAACATACAGGTATGTGAGGGGGTGTCACATGGAGATGGGGAGAGGCCTGTTCTCCCCTGCAGAGGAAAGCAGGACGCGCTCCAATGGAGCAAAGCTCAGGGAGCCAAGGTTCAATTTGGATGCCAGGAAGCACTTCCTGACAGTTAGGACCCCGAGGGCGTGGAATGGGCTTCCATGGGAGGTCGTTGAGGCCCCATCGGTGAGGGTGTTCAAAGACAGGCTAGACATGCACATGGTGGGCATGTCATGAGCGGAGCCGGCTGGTGCCGGAGGTCGGACTAGATGGCCCGGGAGGCCCCTTCTGACTCGCTCTGTTTCTATGTTTCTAATATCAGTGTCGGGTATGTGGTATCACCGGCACACGTTCAGAGAATGATTTGCCACTGAAGCACACATGGAGGAGGGTTCTGAGCTGGGGTGGGCCCCTCCAGCCTTTTGGAATGCCCATCAAACTCTAGCAATACAGTGTGCAATAAGATGCACCAAATTTCTCCCATGTCTGTGCAAGCCCATGCATGCACGATTGCACAGAAGTTCAGAAGAGGAGTGCTGGGTGAAAGTGTAAGCAATATACTTCCCTGTTTCTCAGGGTAACAAACCAGATGCCTTCTGGGAAGCCCACAAACAGAGGGCTATTGGATGGTATAGCAATTGAATGAATGGACAGATGGAACAGAAGCAAGGAAGCAAACCAGGAAGGAAGGAGGGAGGGAGGGAGGGAAGGTGGGAGGGTGGGCAGGCAGGCATGAGGCCGTAAGTTCCTCCCCGCTGGCTGGTTCCATGCCAAATGGTTCTAGAGCAAAGCTTTTAGCTCGCTCCTTCCTCCTGGCTGGTAAAAATTGCTCTTGCACTGCATTAACAGAGATGCCACCCCCCATCCCTTACTGCCTCTGAGCATGGCTGCAGCTTTCACAAGGGGAGGGGGAGGAGATGGGGACAGCTTCCCAAGGGCGGGGTGAGGTGGCGAGCTCAAGGGGGTCACCTGAGTGCCCTTTGGGTGGTGCTGATCCCCCTTGCTGGTGATGCACAGGGTGGCCCCCAATCCTACAGCCACTGGGGGCACAACTTTTTTGCCTCTCCCAGGGCTGCAGCCAGTTGGAGCACAGGTTTCTTCCAGTACAGAGAAGGAAGCCGGCTCCCTACAGCTCCTCCTTCTGCAGCCGATGGCCAGGTCGGGGGTTCTCCCCGTGGCTTGACAGCATTCCTGGGAAGCACAACTGCAGCCTCACAGAAGTCCCTGAACCCCTGGCTGGTGGGAGAAGCCAGGGTGTTCCTCCCAGCCTCACGTTCAGAGTTCCCAGTCATTTTGCAGCTTCAGCATCTTCGTTTCCTCCATGATTGAACCACTGCAGGATCAGCCGTTCCAAAAGCAGATCCAAATGGGGAGGAGGAGTCCCACACCCCTTCTACAGGAGCTCAGCTGCAATTCTTAATTTATGATTTTTTTTGTTTTCATATTTAACAAAAGCAGACGAGAAAAATGGCCTCCAGAGGGGGAAGGGAGCCCACATAATTGGAAACAGGGCTCTGCGCTTCAAGGGGCCGAGGACAAATTACATCCTGAGAGCCTGTAGCAAAGATGGGCCCACATGTTTAGTTGCTTCAGCGTTCTTCTGCATCTGCGGAAAGGGGAACGGCACACCCTGTCCCTTTCTGCGCCGAGGCTGTTATTGTATCCTGGTACGCATTAACAGAACACACCACGAGCTTCGAGCCCCTGATTTTTCCTTCCCTGTGCATTCAGAGGAGGAAAAAGGTCCGGCCCTGGCATTCGTGCGTCATAATTAGTATCCCAGAAAATGAAGTGCAGATATCAATCTGCCCAAATACTTTCCATGTGATGTGAATGGAGGAGCCAGACTGCACTGGAAGGCAAGCCTCTTTGGCAAGAAACAAAGGACTGGGGGATTGCAGACCCCTGCTCCCACTGACCACAGTCTGATGCAGTGCACCGGGCTGGGGAACATGGGTCTAGAGCAAGTCGGCTGACAGACCCAGCGCCTGCACTCTGCTGATTTTCAGAAGACCGTTCTTGCATCGTCCACCTCGTCTTTCATTTCGGGCACATCTTTCTTGGAGGTCCCGGCACACGTGTGCACTGTTGAAAGGGCCCCCTAGCCAGCTGTTCTGCTGCTGTACGAAAGCAGAATTACATTGCGCTCGGACAAGTGTATCCTTCAACTGCAGATTGTGCTCACATTTCCATTCAGTTCTAGGAAGTGTGAACCAAGTCAATTTTGGTCAGCGATGTGTTGAAATGAATTCCTCGTACCTCCGTACTGCAGGCACCTGGTGAGCTTTCTTTAATCAGTGCACATCTCTGCAAGAAGCAAAGGAGCTGAAGGGACACAGATCCACAGCAAACTGCATATGCCCCAGTGCCTGGATTAATGATGGAAATATTCCTGGTTAAATTGATGCATTCAGGGGTTGCAGGAAAAGTGTAACAGAGGAACAATAATGGAACAGAATGGGCAGAGGGTGGGGGAGAAAACCTTTCCTACCTAGCTGGAGATAAGTTGGCGCAGGAAATGAGCTTCCAGGAAAACTGGATGGCCATTGCTTAGGGTTCTATCAAATCTTGAAATAATTTTTAGCTCATATTCAGGCAATGATCCATCACGTGCATCTTTGTCCTACTTTATGGATCGTTCCTTGCTTTTCAGGTCCAATCAGAATTAAGAGGTAGCAGTGCCACCCTGTGGCGACTCGGAGGAATATAGGCCATCTGCATCAAGTTGCCCACATTTTCTGCATGACTGTTGGCCTAAGAGAGGCACCACTGGCGAGCTGAGAGGGCGATTGCTTTGGTCTGAAGGACTGTGTGCCTTTTGGCTTGGAAGGAGCCCACTCCAGGAGTGCAGAGCAAGGTGTGAGAGAGAGAGGAAGAGGGGGGAGGAGGAGGAGACGGAGAGGAGGACAAAAAGGAAGGATTGCCCTCCAACAAGTCCTTTATGATGCATTTTTCCTTTCTCTATAACTTTCTCAGCATGGAAACAGTCATTCCACTGGGCCTAAGAAGACCCTCTCCAACCAGGTCCAGCCGGCTCACCTCATTCTCTGCCTCTTGCTGTCCTCATTTAGGGTGGGGAGAGGCATATGAGAAGCGAAGATGGGAAGAAGAAATGAGAAGCTGAGATGGGGAAAATGAAATTGCCCGTGCTGCTTGGCATCCCGCTGCTGCAGAGCACCGTAGGGACTAAAGGCATCCACCAGGTGGCAGTGTGACAACGCTATCCCAGGGCTGCACTTCTGCCATCGCCACTGAAACTGGCCTCGCACCTTGGCAGGCAATGCTGAGTTGAATGCTGCCCTCTTCCTATTGCTTACAATTGGAGCGCTACATGTCCAGGGCAGCTTCCCCCAGAATGGGGCCTTCCAGAGGCCTGGGACTACAGCTCCAGTCAGCCAAGCTGGCATGACCAACCTGCAGGGAGAATGGAAGTTGTGGTTCAAAACTTCTGGAAGGTGCCGAATGGGAGTGGGCTGCATGAGAGTCTTTCTAAAAGCAGAGAAAGGAAAGATGCTGTGGTAAGAAGCTGAGGATATCTCCAAGATGATGCAGTTGAGGTGCTCCTGCCAGGAGCTTGCTTGGTGATAACACTGGGTACCAGTTAGGGTGCATGCCTGCCTTTGCCGTGGAAGGCAGCAGAGCCTGGGGAATGTTCTCCTGCCCCCTCTTCCTCTCTCCCAGGGCCTCAGAAATGCCTGTCAGTGTGGGCAGAAGGAGAGAGGGTGGTTAAAGCTGCAGGAACTCCTACTCCCTGGTGGTACATAACTCCTTCTGCGAAGGCGGCTCCTTCCTCCTGGGGCCTCTTGCACATGGCACCATTCTCTGGCTGGAAATGAGCGTGGGCTCCATGGCCCACCCTCCCCATGACCCCAGCCCTGGAATGCTCCCTCACATGGGGGAACACATGGGGGAACATTTTTGACAGCTTTCTCACACCTCCGCTTTCCAGCTCCAGTTCTCCTTCCTTTCAGTCCTGTAAGCTCTGCCTTGCCAGAGAACCACAACTTGGATAGCTGCTTCTGAATCTCCAAAGAAGAGCGCCAAAGGGAACAATGCACAGCTGTCGCTTTAGACACCAGCTCATAATTTAAATAGAAAGAGCAAAGGCCTTATGATGGGACTGTGCCCAGGTGACCCCCAGGTGCCTGCCGGTTTGGTTTGTTCCCCAGGGCAATTTCAGGGCCCAGCTCTTCCGAAGAGAGCACAGTCCTTTGACAGCTTTCAGACAGAGGACTCTGCTGTGTAAAGGAGGACACACACCCCCACCATGTGCTTTTGGTTCAACTTTTCCTTCCCTACTGGAGCCCTCCTGGACTTCTATTGAACTTTGCCACCTAGTGATAAGAAAGGGGAACCGTTCCCACCAAGAACCTTGCCTGCAGTTTCCTACTGGCCTTTCCTCATCTGCATCATTTTGCTGCAAAATGGAAAGCTTTGTTGAAAGCTTCCCAGAAGCCAAGGCAGGGCTTTTACTCTTCTCCACTTTTCTTTGCTCGCCAGCCTTTCTTAGACAAGCTTCGTGAAAGAGGCCCCCAAGAACCAAGACTTCCCTCTGGGAAGGAGCTCTGGGAACGCCCCTCGGCTCACCTGGGCAGCTGCAGTGTCTCACTCCCAGCTCCCCTTTTGCTCGGAGCACTGGCCTCTGGGGTTTTGCCTGGCTGCGTAGCGACCTGTTGCATTCACCTCAGAGTTACAGTTCCCAAGACAGCTGACGAATCAAGTGTCTCTGCATTTGAGTTCCACCCAGTGTGCTGGAAACTGCAAGCCCTGGGAAGCCAGCATCCTGTGAGTTGTTCTGCACAGGATTCAGACTCTGGTGGCAGGGCTGTTCCAAACTGTAATCTCCAGTGCTGCGTGAAGACCGTATTGCCCAGACATATTGGATGACAACTCCCCGGAGTTCTGTCCGACGGATATGCTGACTAGGGTGTGTGGAACTTGAAGCCCACAACAGGGAGGGTGCACTTGGTAGAGAAAGCCTTCCATAGGGAAAAGTGTGTGCTGTCCAGAAACTGGAGTCAGCTGCCGCCAGACGTTTTGATCCATGTCGGGCAGAGCATCTCTCCACCCAGTGAACTGGGTCACCTGTAGCTCCCGGCATTGCCAGCAGTCTCATGATGTCCCTGGAGGGAAAATGTCCCCTTCTCTGACCTTAAATGCTACCATGGTTGCACTGACTGTTTTATGTATTGGTTCTGACAATTCTGCAGCCCGTGGCAGGAGCAGGAAGGTTGTTCGATGATCAAAGAGTAAACACTGTTCATGGGGACACAGTGCCGCATGCAACAAGTGCTCCTTGATACAGTCTTGCATCTGACAGAGCTGGCATTAAGTGCCTATCCACTCAATAGATGAGCAGAAAAAGAGATCTTTGTGATGATCATTCGTTGAGCTAAAAATAAAACAAAGAGACAATTATGATGACTGGAATAAAGAGAAAACGGAAGGGAGGGAAGAAAGGGAGAAAAAGAACTGATTTGGCAGTGCTTGTTCAGTGCATTATCTGTCCCAATTTCCCAGGTGACCAGCTCTGGGGAAGTGAGAAGGGGCTGCGTGTGCGTTTAGAAGGAAAGGGAAAACATAAGCCAAAGGCGAATGAATGTCTGCATTAAAAGGCAAGTGTGATTCCATGGCAAAAACAAACCCTTCAGGGAATGGCTCTGTGATTTGGGGCTGCTTGTTTGTTTAGACTACAGCGGACTTTTATATAGGAACCTCAAAAGAGCCCAGCTGGATTGGACCAAGGATGAATCTGCTCTGGCATTCTGTCCAGAAGGTGGCCAACCTGCTGGTCACAGAAAACCCACAGTAAGACAGGAGTGAAACTAGGAATATATAAGGTTTTGTGGGTGGAGATCCCTCAGACCCCCTGGCTGGGCCGTTTGGACTCCTGCTCACTTTCTCATTCCTCAAGTCTGATTTTGTGCTGAGCATACTGTGTGTGCCCACTGGTGCCCACCAGAAATTGAACCTGCACCCACACTGTGCTTGTGCGATTTGCAGGCTTTGTGCTGTGGAAGAAGGTTGCACACAAGGAGTTCCACTAGTTTTCAGGGACTTCCTCTCGGTTCGCTTCCTAAGCCCTGGCCAAAGAGGAGAAAGAACTCTGGTGAACGGAAACGAGTTGGGTTCCATGGGGTCTCTATCACCTTAAGTTTGACAGAACCCTCCTGCCCAGGTTCTGCAGAAACTGGTACACATTGGCACACTGTCTCTGATTTTGGCAGCAGGAGGTCTTCCAGGTATGTGAGCACAACTCCAACATACCTGGTTGTGCTGGTTGGAGAATGAGGGATGTTTAGCCCAACATACCTGGGCATTTCCAGGTGAGGAAAAGTTCAACTCTGGAAACACCAGTGGAGGTCTATCAGGTGAGGCATATTTAGCATAGAGGACTTAGAGAAGGACAAGGTTGTGACCCTTTCTCCTTGTGGGGGAATGAAGTGAACCAGTGGGGTGCAGTCAGCTCTGGACACACACACTACAGGAAAGACAAGGAAGGGCACACCAAACCCTAACCCTATTAAAGGAGGCAACCTGCTTTCTCCAGAGAAGCACTCCCAGAGACCGCCGTGGGCTCCAAAAGCAATTTAGTGCATTCTTGTTTGTCCCCTAGGCCAGAACATGGAATATGTTGGCCCTTTGGCCCTTCACTGCCCTCGATGCAGCCCCAAAACATCTCTGAAATGGAGTGAAAACGGTTCTGTGGTTCTCACCGTTTCTGCAGAGTGAGCAGACAACGCCCCATGCCCACTCTGAAGCCCATGTGCACAGCAGCCATGGCACATCTTCTGAGTGTGTTTGTGTGGCTAAAATGGAGAGCCTTTGTTTCCCCAGGAATGTGTTAAGTAGCAATGTTTATCACCGGTCATGCGACAGAGAGCGCAGCCTGGAGGGCTTCCCTTAAAAATCAAATCAAATAAAATTCGGCATTCATGCTGAAGATCACATGAGGGGGCTTGTGGCCGGGGACACGTGACGGGGTCTCACAGCAAGCGCAACCAGGAGTCACCCCCCACCCCGTGACTCTGCCAATCTTTTTCATGTGGATTCTGGGTAAGATATTTTTCAATCAGTCGCAGGTTGGTGTCCAAGAACACCAGAACATATACGCCATGGTACTAAATATACTAATGGACACCACTGAACCCATTCACCTCTTGACAATGCTTCCTCTACACTTTCCCGTTGCTTTTTTCCCAATTTTGACAGGAACACCCTAAAATCTCAGTCATTGCTGCTTAGAAACATCCTTTCTAGGCTCTAAGTCTGCCTTCCTCAACCAGGGCCCTGCTGAAGTTTTAGTCTTGAACCCTCTCCACTCCCAGTGGACCTAGCCAATGGTTGTGTATGCTGGGAACCGGAGTCTGTGTTCCATATAAATTACGTTTTCCTTATTTGGTAGGGCTAAACGATTTCTAGCGATGGTCAGAGCAATTAAAAACATGCTTGATTACCCAAAATAGTCATTCCAAAATAATTAACCAACAGATTTGTTGTGGTTAAAGATATGCATTCTTGTAAGAAATATGGAGCCAAGCACCACTTCAAAGGGAAGCCTTTTTTCAGGGTGGATACCAAAACAAAATCAAGAAACTCCATGAGGATGTTCCGTCCATCTTTCAAACTATTAAACCTGCACAGAATTCAGGTTCCTTTGCAAGCTGGAGAAGGGTGGGCACATGGGTGGGCACATGATGTGCAATTCCATCTGAAGATTATGAACTTGGAGATGCTCGGGTGCTTTCCATTGTTTTATGCAGATTTACTGCTGGAAAAATATGACATGAATAAAACATCCAAAACTGAAGCGTGACTGTTCCTTGGGGGTTTTGGGGTGATTGGCACTTTGTCAGAAGTGTGAATTTGTGCAATGTAAAGGCCTTCCCTCATCACATAGTAAGTGGGAGAACCTGTCTGGGAGGAGGTGGAGCTGCAAATAGCTTGCTCCTGAGCTGTTTAGGGTCTCACCAACCAGAAGAATCCCCCCCACCCCCGAGCGTGGGTTGGTAGCTCATCAGCTGCGTTTTCAGCCCAGAGGTCCTCTGCACATGGTAAGATCGCACAATACTGAAATCCTGTGAGAGAATATAACACTTCCAACAACTTCATCTCAACACCCATTCCGACAATTGGGCAACCAACCGCGGCCTAAATTAGTGATGTGGAACAGGAACATCTAATGTCTGTGTGAGTATGTGTGAGCATATATGCATATATAAATACTTGATTAATATTTTCAAGCCCAGTTCAATGCCTCTCTGATTGTTACTGTGTAGCTGTGTGAATTTTGTTCTGTTTTGTTTTGTTTTCCCCCTTTTTTCTGTGTTTGTGGTTCAACTCTTGTTTTACGTTCTCGGCAGTTTTCCACTGATATTTGGTTTTGCTGAAAGATGGCAACAATCAAATTAAAAGTATAAATATTTGACGGTGAAAGAGAAGAGAAAGAAGAATCTCTGTGGAGCCACTACCCATCTGCCTGAGCTGTGGCTCTTCAGTCAGCCTTGGGGGCAGCCCGATATAGAGTGCATCTCAACAGTCCACACCCCAGCTATAGGGCCTTGTTTTCATGTCAGTTCCTTCATGGCTTGGAAATAAAGACATATTCAGAATAAAATCATATGCAGCATATCAAAGCAACACTCAGAAAAAACATAAGCAGAAAAAATCATATGACTCAACTTGAAAAAGAAAGGATTACTGTAAGGTTCATTCATAGGCAACCGACCCCATGATTCTAGAACAATGCAATAGTCAGAAATCCAGTCTATATTTGAGATCCTTCCAGCATAATTTTCCACCAAGTCTGAGTTGGCAAATGGGTCACATCAAAGGTCACAGGAAACCCACTTGGTCTGATAACAGTCAAACCCGTTGGCTTCTGGTTGCCATCAGCCAAGGTTTGGCCGTGGGCGGGCAAATGAATTAAATAAAATAAATAAACGGAATCTGAATGGAATCACAAAGATCACAAAACTGAACACATTCATTTGTTCTTCATGTTTCCATACCACCTATCAGCCAAAGCTTTCTGGACAGTTTAAAAGGCAAAACATGAAACTATCAAGGGCAGTAACATCATCTAAGTTTAAGGCAGAGCAAAACCAAAGCAGAAACCAAGACAAAAAGTGGAGGTAGGACAAAGGACTGAAGACGCTCCAAGGGCATGAGCTAATTGTCTTCGGGCATTATCTGGGCAGTTGTGGGGCTGTTAGAGTCTCACCACCAAGACCCTTTGACCTTGGAGCTGGGCTTCTGCAGGCTGAGTCCCCACAGCACCTCCCTGCAGCCTGTGTGGAAAGAACCATGCCAGCCCTCCCTCCAGGGTCACTACTGGGTCTTGGAGAGGGCAAAAAGCAGTTCCCTGGGGCAGAGACAAGAGAAGGCCAGAGCTGAGGGCTTATGCTGCTTCCTATACATGCCCCAGCCTGAATTACCCGAATGCTGTGAGGTTCACCAGCCCACTGCCCCACACCCTGCTGCTGCTTTCCATCTTGGTGTCTGCTTTGGTTTTGCTCTGCCTGAAACTTAGCATTGTTGCCTTTTGTTTGATGATAGAAACATAGAGTGAGTCAGAAGGGGCCTCCTGGGCCATCTAGTCTGACCCCTGGATCTAGCTGGCTCCACTCACGACATGCCTACCATGTGCATGTCCAGGCTGTCCTTGAACACCCTCACTGATGGGGCTTCAACCACCTCCTGCGGAAGCCCATTCCACACCCTCGGGGTCCTTACTGTCAGGAAGTACTTCCTGGCAGCCACCCTAAATCTTGGTTCTCTGAGCTTTGCTCCACTGGAACGTGTCCTGCCCTCCACTGCAGGGGAAAAAAGGTCATGATCCACCTCTGCGTGGTACCCCCTTACATAACTGTATGTCTCTATGTTGCGCATAAGCCTCTGAGTACAGAGACTTACCTGCAGTGAGAATGCAGAGCATTGGACTTAATTTTAAAATGGAAGGTCTGGGGGAGAAAGCCAGCTGTGACTCTTGTTTTTGAGGAACATCATCATTCATGCCAAGGGCACTTCCTCAGGCTTTCGTGGCCACCATGGAACTGTCCCAACACGCCATGGGCCCAACACAGGTAGCGTGGCACAATCTTGACTTAGCTTTCTCAACTGGACGTGTGGGTGGTGTTCAGAAGGTGGGGGACTTTGCTGGGCTCCCTTGGTCTTGGTAAGATCACCACTTGCTAAGATCTAGAGGAGTTTTGGTGAGGAGGTAGCAGGTGCTGGGTGATTGTGGGAAGATGTCAGAGGCGAGAACTGAGACACCACCCCACCTGACTTAAGGGAAGTGAGCAGGAGGCTGCACCAGAACAATGCTGCTTCCGGCAGCCTCTCCTTCACCTAGTCTGCTTTCAGAAGCACAAAGATCCAACACACCAGTGGTCCAAGCATCTCATCCACAGAGCCGGGCAGTACACATTGTAAAGTATCCATGGTAACCAGATAAGCAAGGGCCAAAGTTATGTCTGCTGGACCTGTATCAACTATTACATCCCAGTTGGCATGGATACAATTGATTTTTTCTGCAGAGCGCAAATCAGTCACACTGGCCTGCTTTTCTTCTTGTGGGCCAGGAGATAATAGGCCTCTAGCCACACCAATAAGATCTGCTGGGCAACTCCGTGAAGACTGCAATGGTGGCAAACAAGAGCAGTTCTTCACTGGCCTCACTACAATGAATGGGGTTTAGAACTAGGTCTAACCTGAGTTTGATCAGGCTCACTCCAAGTTTTCTGCCAGTGTTGCTCTATTTAAGGTAAAACACAGAGAGAATAAGACACAGGGAGGAGATGCTTTTACCAGCCCTATAAAAATATAGATAACGAGTTGAAAAGTATTCAATTTAGTAAAAATATAGATAACGAGTAAAAATATAGATAATCTATAGATTATAGATAAAAATATAGATAAAAATATAGATCCCTGTAAAAATATAGATAACGAGTTGAAAAGTATTCAACTTTCAACGAGTTGAAAAGTATTCAACTGAAAAGTATTCAACTATTCACTCAATGAAACTTTGAGTGGAAGAAATATCTGAAAAGGAAAAGGTTAATCATTTTTCTCAATTCTTCCTTTCCAGTCTCAAGATTTCAGCTGCTTTTGCATTCTTGCTTTTGATTGTTAAGGCAGTGGTAGGGAGAGGAATTTATGTGAGAGCTTCGCATGCAACTTCAGTGATGGTTCCCAGAATTTCCAGTTAAAAGTGTCCCTTGGAAAGAGACCAAGACACAGAAATTCGCTTCCTGGTAAGGACAAAACAGGAGGTGAGGTGGACCAGTGGCCTGAGTCATGGGAAGTCCTCCTTCTATGTTCTAAAGCAGGGGTGGGCAACCTGTGGCTCTCCAGAAGTTGTTGGACTCCAGCTCCTATCAGCCCCAGCCAGCCTGCCCAGCAGTAACTCAACATTCCCAGTGGGCACCAGAGATGCAGAAGGCTGGTTGCAAGGGGGCAGAACAGGTTGTGTAGCATACACAGCCTGCCCCGCAGCAGAAGGGAACAGCTGGAGGCTGCCGCTTCTGCCGTCAACATCTGCCACCTGAGGCACTCGCCTCACTCTGCCTCATGGAAGGGCCGGCCCCAGACACCAGGCACCCACAATGGACTGGGGAACACCAAGCTGGAAGGGCCCTATGTACAAAAGGCAGCCAGGACTTCTTTCCACCCTAGCAGACATAGAAACATGGAAGCATAGACGCAGAGTGAGTCAGAAGGGGCCTCATGGGCCATCTAGCCTGACCCCCAGCTCCAGCCAGCTCCGCTCATGACATGTCTACCATTTGCACATCCAGCCTCTCCTTGAACACCCTCACCGATGCGGCCTCAACCAGCCCATTCCATGCCCCAGGGGTCCTAACTGACATGTCGTACTTCCTGGCATCCAAGTTGAACCTTGGTTCCCTGAGCTTGGCTCCATTGGAACGGACACCTTAGGGAGAGTTTTGGGAAGTTATCCAGAAGGGATCCTTGGCACACTCATGTGCATGCAGCTTCTGGAGCTGCTTTGAAAACAAATTGAAGTACAGTGGGAGGACTCAGTGCAAAATGGGCATGACAGAAGATGATAAATAGCAGAAAGGGTCCAGATGCCTGGATCAGCCCTCTACTTGCTCGGCTGTCTAAACAAACAAGCCCAGCACAGTTTTGACATGTGATATTCCACTGAGGATCACTGCTTGCTTGGCTTCAGGTCCATCTGTCCAGCAGAGAAAAGAAGAATCTTTCAGCCTGGGGCATGGAAGGAGTGCTTGTTTTGTTTTGAGGGCTTGCAGAAACTTTCCTTGTTCTGCTGCTGGTAGTCTTCTTTTTCCCTCTCTCTTTGACTGATAAAGCAGAGCTGTACTGAGAAAGGCACCTCTCCCAGCTCTGTCGGGTGTAGAAGCAAGAGGAGAGAACTGGCTGGTGAACACAGGTCTCCCTCCTCTGTCCACAAGATGTATGGACTCGCCTCCTTTCCTTTTCACCTGTGAAGAAGACGGATCGGCAGCTCAGGGACAGTGGAACAGTGAATTAGCATCTCCAGGAATAAACAGCCTCTCTCTCTCTCTCTCTCTCTCTCTCTCTCTCTCTCTCTCTGCCTGTCGCAGTGCAAAAAGCTGGCATCTGAAGGAGACGGGGAACGTACTTCAGCTGCGTGCTGCTTGGCAAGCCAAGTCTACCAGCTCAGGAAGCAAAACCTCTTCCAGGACATCTGAATCTTGGAGGGGGTGCCTGAAGGCCAACTTGTAGATGATCCCCCACCTACTTCAGGTACGTACCAAGCAGGTGCCGTGAGATTCCACTTCTCTGGTCCTAATTACAGTGAAAGATCACAGATTGCGCTTCTCTGATTGTTGTCTTCTCTATCAGCAACACCGAGATTTTCTATGTTCCAATTTATTGCATGTTTTTATGTGAGGGCAAGGCTGAAAGACCATCTGCCGGTGACAGAAAACTAATACTAAGATTTTAAAGAATGCAGTGAAATATCAGTTTTCTTGGTAGGTGGGTATTTTAAAGAGAACTGAGAGCATCTGTACACTACAAACCAGTTATGCCAGAGTATTGATTTCAGTGGAAAATTAAACCCAGCCATCCTGTCTTGAGAAGCCAGTGGCCTTCTTTTTAAATTCTACCACATCCCTGAAAATCTGAGTGTTTAGGACTTCAATTTTCCTGCCAAGATTAGCAAGGTTTTAGTCTAAGACATTTCCACATGAGTGCTTACCACCTCCACTCTTCTGAGGACTAGAGCGGCCAGTTCTGAGTGAACATCACCTGTGAAAGAAGTCAGCGATCAGGTAAAGAGTGAGCTTGAGTTTTATGCCAAATTGGGATAGGAGGAAAACACAAGATGCCTTCCCAGTTGGGTGTTTGCTATAGTTGCGTAGATATAGGGAGATCTTGCTACTCATTCTCTGGCCCTGAGGATCTCCGTCTCCCCTCTCCATTTGTATGTAGGGATGTTCCAGGGTGATTCCATGAGGAACAAACCCTGATGAAAATGCTAGTCTCCCTAAACAATCCTAATTGTAGATACCATTTTAGGCACTAAGTCTTGGGGTTCACACAACACAATAACCATTGAACCAGGGCTTGTTGAAATGTAGGTTGCCTGAAACTAGCTGTTCTAACAACCCATGAACAACCCATGAGGAGAACCCATGGCTATTGTCAGCTGTGAACTAGGGGCAATCCACCTTGCTCAAGCAACTTACATTTCACCAACAACGCATGACAACTCACACTCAGCTCTTGAGTGCAGATTATTGTGATGTCTGAACCAAAAGTTTGTTCTGTTGCTCAGTCCAGTGTAATGAGATGTATCAGATCTGCAACTTCATAACCTGAGATCCACATGTGTGCTTTTATATTATTATTATTGGTTTACTCAATTTTTCTATCTTTACAAGAAAGCTGTGAAGTATGGTAGGTCGAGGGAAGGGGAATGAATGGCTCCAGTCACTCAGTGAGTTTTTTGGCTATAGGGAATTGATCCTAAGCCCCCTTGAGATGCAATATTCAGGTGTTCTAATCCCACCCCTTTGGCCCTGCCCATGTCCCAGGAGCATCTCTGAAATAGAAGTTGGCCCACAGGTAGAACGATCTTTAACCTATTCCTGCAAGGGCTTCCCTACCCCATGAAGAGAGGGCCTCTTTTATGGGCACAAACAAGGATGCTCAACCCTTATGCAGGTAAATGAGCATGAAAACATGGGGAGACTGCATATTAGTGGCAGTGATCTACCCGGAGGGGCTCCCACCCAGCCACCATGACGTGTGTGGGCACAGCCTCTAAGCAAGGATTGGGCAGTGTGCAGCGTATCCCAAGAGAGAAGGCAAGAAGGAAGGCACTGCACACCCTGCTTCCACTGGGCAAATTACATCCCGCACCCACCAAGGAAGGGCCAAAACATAAAATGTTCCATAGGCACCCCAGCTACAATTGTTCTTTTTTTTTTAATTATCCTTAATTACTCCTTAATCTTTTCCATTCATTTAGAAGTGCACAGTAGAGGCTCATTAACTTGGGGCTCTTGGTACATAATGGATGATTATTACCCTTGAACTCTGGGTTAACATCTTTAACATTATGCTATCTAATTTCCAGAAGTGATGTCCATGGTAGAAGTGAGGCCATTAGCACCCGTGTTGTTTGGGGATTAGGCATGAGCTCCATTTTTCTCAGCTGAGACTGAGAAATCACAGAAGCCAAGAGAGAGAGAAGTCATGGCCCCACCCAGAAGTCCACTTTCTGTTATTCCAGATCCAATTCCTCCTTACAACACTGACATCCATTCCCTGCTGCCAATGAAACACAGCAAGAAACAAGAGGGAGGCTTCGGCATGTTTGGGGAGCCCTGCAGTTAGCAGAAGTAAGACAGATCTGACAAGAGGCAATGGAGAACGCCAGTTCCTGTACCCCCATCACAGGATTAATAGCAGCCCCAAGCTTTGGAGATCCTTGGGCAACCCTCCATGGCTGCCTCACTTGAGGCATCCACTCCAGGTTTCAGTCTGAACATTCCAGGGGCTTTCCATAGTGCTGGACCTCAATTCCAAATCAGATTCAGCACCACGGACAGCAACTTTTAGGTTGTGAAGGCCTGGCGTGGCTGTGCCACCCCAGGACATGAACCCACCACTGGGAAAAAGGAGGAGGAACTCCAGGTGGCCCTCAGCTGCGGAATCTGGGCACTTGGTGGGCATCTAGCCATGCTTACCCTCGATCCCATTCGTCGCACCACCCTCGCCTGCTCATGCACATGCACACAGCTGAACCAGTGAGGATGACACATGCTCAGTTGCAGTCACAGAATGCTGAACATGATTTGGAAAGCAGAAAGAGAACTCTGCACCCTCCCAGTGCTGACAACAAGGTCACACCTGTACCTTTTGGACCTGTAGTGGATGCAGGAAGAGCAGCACAAGCTAGTGTGGGAGAAGGTGCTCCAAATCCAGAGCTCCAGCTTGGAGCTTGACCTTGGAGCATTTCCCTGATGTCAGGGCTGGGGCTCTGAATTTTCCTACAGGCACCTAGCAACCCTAAGACTGTGCCCTAAGGGGACTCTAGGAAGCCCAGAGACTTTCAAGCCGTCTATCCAAAAAAGAAACAAATGCCAGCCACTGCTGCAAGCAAAGATATTCGGGTGATGCTTCGCTTGATCATGCTGTTCTTTCTTTTTAGAAAGAAAGGGTGTAGCTACTGATCCCGCTGGCAGTCAGGTCATTTGAAGGTGGGAGAAGGAAGGTCCAGACTCTTAATCCAGTCACTGTTCAGCCTTCTGATGAAGACAAAAGAGCACGGCCAGAATTAATCAAAGCCAGGCCTTGGCTGGATAACTTGTCAGAAATGCTCTCTCCAAGCTAGTCCTGTATTGTGTGTATTTTGTCCTTCCAGAAGAAGATAGGAATAACTTTCCCCCAGAAGGATTTGTGTTACAGACAATAAATTCAGAGTGTTTGACTTTGGATGGATTCGATTCATGCTTGATTGGATTGGTTCAACCATTTCATGGGGCAAAGCCATTGAGAAATTTGTCCTGTAACAAGAATGACTTTCCTATGCAAGGCAAAGACTTCAGGATCACACAAAGTCCATCCAACCCAAAGGCATGAATGACATCCCAAGGATCCTCTCTAGCTTAACAGCAAAGGAGGAGCCAGGAATCTGAGTGAGCAAGGAAAATGGACAAGAGCTGGTGAAGCAATGACTGAGCTCTACTTCCGATTCCATGGGAATCTCACTGGCCGTGCCCATCCACCCCCAACGCTGGCCACGGAAGTGACCACCGCTGATAAATATTCCAACCTGTACATGTACGTGGGGCTGTTCCTCACTCTCCTGGCCATCCTGCTCATTCTTCTCTTCACGATGCTTCTGCGCCTGAAACATGTGATTTCTCCCATCACCACCTCTCCAGAGAGCACTGAAAACATCCAGCAGTTTACAGATGTGGAGATGCATGCCAGAATCCCGAGCACTTAGCAGCAGGAAGCAGCTGGGCTGCAGAGCAGATGTTTGGCGCCAGAAACCCATCTCCGTTGTGGGGGAATATATGGCTCCCTCTCTCTGGATTCCTGAACCAAAATGTGAGCAGGACTTGTGGGATGGAAGATTTGCTTTGCTTTGGAAAGGACAATGAAACATCTGGCAAGTTTGCTCTCTCCTTAGGCGGTGCAGGGAGTGTGTGCTTTGCATCTGACACACAAGCAATAAGTGGCTCCGCAGAACTGTGTGAGGCTGCTCATGAAATCTGCTTTCTTTCAGGAGGAAACCGGGGGGCTTCTGGAAAACTCTCTGGCAATGAATAGAAGCAAGCGTGTGTCCACCAAAGAGGAGGGGAGGAGGGAGGCAGGGAAGCAAGTCAGAAATCCATCCAAGGTTATAGTTGCTGGGGCATATGATACAACCTCAAGCATTTCCCAGTTGTAATGCCCTGAGTATCATGCAAGAGCAAAATAGTACATTTTCATTGGTTAAGCCCTCCACTGATTCAAAGAGCATGTACAGCTGCACACAGACACATAGAGATGAATGTGTCTTTGTAGCTCATATCTTTGAAGAAAGGAAATTCTAAATTGGGGTGGGGGGTGCAGAACCGCAGGCCTGTGGACAAACTCTGCCCCACGTGGGGTCTCCAGTCTGCTCCTCTGCCTCCGGTCATTGGCCGTGTGCCCTTCCCTTGCCCACCTCCCTCCCTGGCCACCAACCATGTGGTATTTTCTGGCTTCTTCCTCGTTCCAATTCTTCTCCTCAGGCTTTTGTCACTGCAATAAGAGTTTCATGCTGAAGGGCGCTGGTGGACAGGTGGACTCCAGTCCAACGGCCTTTTCTGAGCAGGGGCCATTCCTTCTGCAGGCAACATCGGTTGCTTCTCCCATGGTTACGGACAGGAGCTGCACGGCAGATGCATGCACACATGTGGTGAAGGCATGTCATTCTCTGGACTGGGCAGGCCACGTGTGTGTGATGCAGAAACATTCCTTTAGATGCTCCTCTGCAAGCCCACTCAGGTCTGAGCCAACCCCCATGGCCCCAGTCTGGACAAAGCACGGTGACACTGGGCCCTTTCCAAAAGGACAGGGGTTCGGCTGACCTGACACCCAAAAGTACCCTCCGCTTCCTCCATCTGTCCCCATCATTTTTGTCAGGATAGGAATTCCTCTGCCCCGCTATTTAAGTGTCAAGCAGTGGCATCTGTCAGGTCTTATTAGAGCAAACCACATCACGCTGTCTTTAATCATGCTGTCTGTCTGTCTCCTGTCATCTCCTGTCTCCTGTCCTCCTGCCTCCTGCCTCCTGTCTTCCAGCCTTCCCCAGCCAGGTGCCCTCCAGATGTTTGGGACTTCAAGTGCCATCAGTCCTGGCCAGCATGGTCAATGGGTAGGGATGCTGGACACCTGGAGCACATCAGGTTAAGGCAGGCTAGTGAAAGAGTAACCCAACTCTGGCTCAAGACATGCGCCTTGGCCAGAAAATGAATTCATCACAAGAGTGCCTCCATTTTACACACAGGAGGGTAAGTGTCTATTCCCCTGATGCAAGCAATGTTTTCTCCTTTGCTTTAGAGTCAGTATCTTGGTTATGCAACAACAAGACTCATCTGAACAGCTGTGCATTTACAAACTACGCTAATTAATCAGTGAATGTACACAGGGAACTTCAGGGGGAAAGCTGAGTGGATGAGATGAGGCTTTGTTTTAAGAAACAGACAGATTCTATGAAGGAAAAGGCAGTTTGTATGCTGCGGACCTCCAACTGCACAAATATGCCGTACGCTCTCCATAGCATACAGATTTATCACTGTGTACAGACTTCTGCATCAACAGGAAAATGTTGGGCTGTTTATTGCCATCTAAGGGCAGCAGCGCTTGAAGGAACATTTTCCTGGAAGGACAGAGATGCAGAGTTGTCTTTACAAGGCACATAACTTTTCAGGGGTGAGAATTAATCTCAGCACCATCCTTCTAACTACCCTAGAAATAAAGCCACAGGGGAATCCTATCATAGAGCATCCATCTGCCAATTCCCCTTCTCTCCATGGACCTTGAAAGTGCAAATTCCCCAAACTCAGCCCAGGCTAAAATTAGCAAATATACAAACTCCCTTGGCATGCGACTACAACATGTTCGTGCAGTGCATTAGAAATAGTCGCATTTTAAAAACCGCCCGCACCCACCTCCCCACCCTGGTTTGCCTTGGTGCGGTTTGCTTCTTCTCACCCAGAAGCGTAAGGCCAAGGCAGAATGTCTGCTTTTGTTCGCACTGGGAGCAGCTGGTTCTTCGTAAGAGAGCACCTCACTCATCCTTCTCTTTGTAGGAAGAAATGTTTTTTTCACTTGCAAGGAAGCGAGCCAGGCTTCCTTCAGACCTGTGACAAGAATGACCTGCCCCTTTCCTGGCAGCACATGAGGTTGGGAGGGAGGGAGGAGGAGGAAAAAGAGGATGGCAGAAAGAGGAAGGGGTCGCCATGTGAACTGATGGTGCACAGAGGGCTTTTGAAGTGAGATCTTTGTCACACGATCTCCTCCTGAGCTGCAGGGATCCAGTGGACTCCATCCCTGGAGCTTTACTGCATAACCTTCAGACTTCTGGGGTGAAGACTCAATGGGTCTGAACCTGGAGCACTTCACCAACAGCACAATAAGAATAGGAGGTGCAAAACTCTGTTTTTTTCCCGAGAATAAAGCTCCAACACAGTAATTGACCCAGTAATGGCAGAGTTCCCTTTTATACCCCTTCTGACCAGATAAAGATGACAGATGCCCACTCGATTGAAATTCCTGCCCTGGATACAGGTGATTCCCAGACTCACCTGGGAGGCTGGGTTACCTGGAGGTTGGGCTGGGAGCTTTGGTGGGAGATTGCTTAAGCTCTGGCCATGTGTAATGCTCTGATTTACCTTGACGATGCTTGGGACATGACCAACCTGCCTGGACTTAATGTTGGCCAGCCAGGTATGTCCTACAAGGTGATGTTTAGGCAGGTGCCTCTATTCACCTGAATCCTTAAATGGGCCAGAGGCCAACCAGTACCGGCTAATGGTGGTTTGGGGAGAGATCGTGTACAGAGAGGTGGTATTCCCAAACACACATGCACAGAGAACCCCTGGGATGCAGTGGTTACCGTGGGTCGCCAAACTCATGTTCCCACCTGAAATGAAACTCACCGGATGATGTTGGGCCAGGTGCCGGCTGTCCTACCTCACAGGTTTGTTGTAGATGAAATGAAGAGGAGTTGGCTCTTGTCTGCTGCCTTGGTCTCCTTCGAGAAAAGGTGGAAGAGAAATGTCACAAATATATTAAATGCTTTTATGGATGCCATTGGTAGAACCAAAGACTCTTCAAGCTGCACAACTTGTGCACCAGTTAACCAAATTAAAACAAGAGTATTTTGATTTACTGCGTTGTACTGGAATCAGCTGATTTGGAGGAAACCTACGTATGATTCAGCCACGCTCAGCTGAAATGAAGGAGAGTTCAGGCAAGACTGAAACAGTGACCAGGTCGACTCCTGTTGCTCTCAGCAGAATTAGAACACCTGATGCCCCAGGTAGATTGGCTTGGATGTCAACCTAAGGAAACTTGCAGACGGCAACGTCCCCATTCGCTACCACTGCACCTCTCCAAAGATTCACGGGGGTCAGGTCACCCTAAGTGGGGAATGGGGAAGAACCGCCCCAAACTGGGGGAGCCCTGCCTGCCTGGGGTTCCAGAGGGTCTTCTGGTCCTCAGCCCTGATTCAGACCCTGAGCGGAAATAGTTTCTCAGGCCTGGAATGAGCCCTTTGTGTGGCTTTAGTCTTATGTGTGCCCACACAGTGGTAACACAGACTGGGGCCCTTGCCACGTATTTTCTCTGGAAGGCATGCTGGGAATTGGCATTCAAGGTTTTTTTGGCTTTCCAGAGGGAATTCACTCTTTAAAGGAGGATGGCTATGTGCAGTGTGGAATTTGCACCATAATTAGACAAAACGATGCCCTAAACCCCCAGCAGAGAGTAAACACAGTAATTGGTGTCCATGTGTGCCAGAAAATCCACAGAGAAAATGCCTTGGTTCTCTTCAGTGCAGCAGTTTTGAAGGAAGAGGCCAAAGCCAAATAAGATTCTTCCATATAGGAGCAACTAAGTTCTCTCAAGTCTGTGCGTATCTTATGCAAAGCAACTGTTTGGCTTGCATGCACAAGCTTTCCAATTCATCTTTCCTGCACCCTTTTTAAAAACTTGCCTTTCCCTGGTCTGCCCCAAGATGATTCACAAGAAACAAACAAAGCATTTTCATCCAATAATCCAACAATATACAAGAAGCAATTCCCAAATGCTCCTAAATGGAATGTGCAACAGACAACAGAAGGCCAAGGTGTTCCCAACTAAGGGCGTAGGGGAAATGCAGGTATTCCGTGAAACCTGCATGAGTTACTGTTCCTGGGGGAACACTGCAAGGGTGAGCATCCTCTGCAGAAGAGATATTGGCCTTGGTTGCCACCTGCATCCAAAGCTGGTTATCAGCGAGAGAAGTGCAGGGAGAAGGAAAAGCTTGACTGGGTGCCCATAATGGCGCTGGGCTGCCTCAGAGCTCCCTGGCCACCACCCATGCGAGTCCAGGTCTCTGGGGTCATTTTTGCATGCAAGAGAACAAGATCCCTCACTGAATGCAAGAGCTTGCACTTCGCTCATCACCAGCACGCAGTAGCATCGGGATCGGGGATTAAGTATCTCAACTCTGCCGGAAGAAAAAAGTTCATGGTCAGACCGGGTTGTGGGCAGAAGGCATTTCAACAGTATTTACAGCCTTTGAAACCTTTAATACCTTAAAGCAATTCATTCACCTTGACCACCAAAGTATGTGTATGGAAAACACACACACACACACATACACACAGAGTGGTATTTGCCTGGCATGTGCAATCCTTGTAGTTAATGAGCACCTTGGGGCAAGTTTGAAAACAGAGAACGGTGAGGATGGTGAAATAGATCTTCAGAAGTACACAGCAGGCTAGAAATCTTAAGGTCAGGTGAGGCCTTTTTTTTTTTTTCGAGGCATCATTGCCCCCCTCCCCACCTTTTAAGGCACAAATTTAAGCCATGAAGGCGTTGCTTTCACCACTGCAGAGCAAGGACAAAAATCAGAATTGGAGCACAGTGTGTCCTCAATCAGGGCTTCTTGGTTACCCTCGCCGGTTCCCACCTCTCTCTCACAGACGGCCTTCTTGGCCTTTAATAACTCAATTTATCCAGAATCAAGCCCCTGTGAAAGTTTTCACTCCTGTACAGACACCATCAAATCTGTTCTGTCTATTTGTTCATGCATTGGCAGGTGCCTTTGTTCCATCAGCAATGATAGACTGGATTTTGTGCAAACATGTTTGTATGCATTTGTGCAAATTCATAGTTGTGCAAATTTGCAGTCCTGAAAATATACACATTCTCCCAAGAAACACACATTTCCTCTAAATGCATATCTTCACACTTCCACCTATGAAGGAAATGTGTATTTTTATAAGAATCTTTCTCTTTTCCAAATATTTCCATGATTACATTTGTATAAAATCACAGAGAATAAAAAACACCAGTCCAGAAGTCCACAGAATCTGTGCAGCTCAGGAAGCACTGGTCCATTGCAGACTCCGTGGGTATTCTTAGAAACTTGAACTCAAGTGAACCCACTGCAAATTTCTGCAACATCCCTTCTCCAAAGTAAGACCTTAACTTTCTGGGAGGCCTTTTTGTGTAAAAATGTGCACTCCCACAAACAGGTTCCTCAAAGAGAAAGAAACCAAGCTTGCCACCAAGTTAACACTATCCTCTTGGTATGCTGGCTTCTTACACGCAAGGAGGCCGATCCCTTTTGCATGCATCTGAACATGCAAATCACCAACAATCTCAGCATGATGAAGTGGTCGGGCCCAAGAACGTCTTGAGTCTCCACAATCCATAAACTGAAGGTTAAAGGTAGAGGTTTCCCCTTGACATGAAGTCCAGTCATGCCTGACTCCAGGGGGCAGTGCTCATCTCCGTTTCCTGGCCGAGGGAGCCAGCGTTTGTCCACAGACAGTCTCCGTGGTCGTGTGGCTGGCATGACTAAACAGCGAAGTGCACAGAACGCTGTTACCTGCCCACCTAAGTGGCACCTTTTCATCTACTTGCATTTGCATGCTTTCGAACTGCAAGGCTGGCAGGAGCTGGGATGGAGCAACGGGAACTCACCCCATGTGCAGATTCGAACCGGCGCTCTTGATCAACCAGCCCAGCAGCACAGTGGTTTAAACCACTGTGCCACCTGCAGTCCAACTGAAGGTTAGTGGAGGAGTAATTCTCTCCTGGAAGAGCCTGTTGCCTTGCACCCAATAACCGGCTGGATTATTATTAAGTGCCTGAATTTTGTGAACTTGCAGACTGCAGAAATTGCAGACGGCAAAGGAAATTAGCACAATTTGCTGATTCTTAAGAGAGTGGATCTATTTTGTCATGTCCATTAATGTAACCTCCGTTTCTCTCCTCAAATCCTTTAAAAAATAGAGCAGATAGATTGAGGGAATGAGTGAGGGACTTATCTTTGTAAACGCACCTTTCCTTAAGGAGGATTAAACAACTAACTTGCAGTCCCAGCAAGCTGAGAGCTTAGGATCCGTATGGAGGACAGCAGCCCTGCCAGGAAGGCTTCACGGGACATTGCCGAGGTGATAACGCAACAGATGTAAAGGGAGATAGCAGAGCTGCTGCAATTTAATAGCCCTGTAGAAAAGACAGTTTTGTTAGCTGCAGTTGGGAAGCTGCCACAGGGTGGATCTACACAGGCAACAAAATGAGGTGGGGGGAAAGTGGCAGAAGATCAGAGTGGTAGTATATGACGTGGTGGACCTTGTCCTGTGGTTGCACTTGTGGTAGACCTTGTCACCCAGTGATGATGACAACAACGAATACACTCGTTTCTCCCCACCCTTCTTTATCTTGCAAGGAATCCAAGGTGGCTTACAAATAAAGCCATCCTGGAAATGCAAAACTGACATATCAGAGAGACACTTTGCTCTTTGCAAGTCATATCAGGGACAAGGGCAAAACTGGGATCGGGAGCAACATGTTTCAGCTCCTTCGGCTACCACAGTACTTCAGCACCACGTTCTGTTGGAGATACAAACCAGCTTCGATCTGGAAGTTCCCTTTGCCTGTTAAAGGGGCAATCCTTCGACAGAAGAAATGCCTTCAACTCCCAGAATGCCCCAATCACTCTCCAGGATGGAGGCCTTTTCAAATGCAGAGGTTTACACCCTAAAACTGTTACCATCTGCATTAGTATCCAGCTTCAGTATCAAAATCATTCCCCACTCATCCTGCATCTTCTCCCCCACTTTTTTTTTTAACAGCTAGGCCAACCTTCACCAACTCGATGCCCTCCAGATGTTTTGGATTTCAACTCCCATCAGCCCTAGTCATCAGTATGACCAATTGTAGGAATGGTGAGAGCTGATGTCTAACACATCTGGAAAACATCAGGTGGGGCAAGGCTGATCTAATGAACTGAAACCATTGCATAGGTTTTGTGATGCTGTCTGAACATCAGACTTGGGATTTTTATTCTCCTTTTCAATACTGCCCTCTCATGGATGGATACAGTTATATACTTTCTGTGTCGGTATTATTTTCCTTTTTTATGGTACTTTGCAGAACTTTTCCCACACTGGCAAACAGTCATGAAGTTTATCAAAGGGGTTAATAAGATTCAACAGGTGGTGCAATGAAATTTCCCAGTGGCTAGAACAGTTTTTATTTTGTTCAGCTTTATGCTTTTCAGCTGGTTAGAAGAAGCTGCAGAGAAAAGAGCTGCTTTTGCCAAAGCTGTTTTTTAAAGCAGCCTTGTCCCTCCCGTCTCCAACAAAAGGTGGTTAGAGAGTCTCTGAAACAGGAGAGCAGGACTTTAAAGAATCCAGTCCAGGGGTGTTTTCTTTTGTTCTTGGCTCTGGGGGAGAAGAACGGATATATCATTCACCCAGACAACTCTGGAGGACCAGGGAGAGTCCTCTGACCTATTCAGGGAACCCATACAGTTACTGATAAGAGGAATGTAAGCTTTCCATTGCTTGCATATATTCAACATCCACATTTCATCACTATATTTAATACAGTGAATATCATCCCGGCCAGAAGTGGTTTTGCTTCATCCCGATTATCCCCAAATTTAAAATAAGGTACCTTGGCCAACCCTGGGGGTTGCACAGCCTTTGAAGTAATGTTTGCAAAATGTTGCATCCTATATTGCGTTTGCATTGTAAGGATATTTTATATTTACTGCAGAAATGATCTCTCAGTGCTTTTGGTTCCACCCCACCTCTTCTCCAAGAAGCTTGTGGTGATGCGCATTACTAGTGTGATGTGATGGTTAAAGCATCAGAATGGGAACCTGATAGAAGCAGGTTCTAGTCCCTACTCAGCCCTGAAGCTCACTGGGTGACTTTGGGCCACCCCTCACTCTCACGTCATCTACCTTGCAGGGTTGCTGTGAGGGAGGATAAAATGCAGTGGAGAACTGTGAAAGAAAAGAAGAAGGAGAAGATATCAGTGCAATGTCATTATAATATACTCTTGTAAACAACCCAGAGAGCCTTGGATATTGAGCAATATAGGAAGGAAATAAAAAATTATTTCAATTATAGTTCCATATACCTTCGCCTGCCTCCATTTTATTTACTTATTGCCTTTGTATGCCACCCCACAGCCAGAAGGCTTTTATCCTCACCACAGCCCTGCAAGGTGAGCTAGGCTGGGGACAACGGCAGGCCAAAGGTCACCCGGTAAACTCTCAGCTGAGTAGGGATTAGAGACCAGCTCTTTCCAGGCCCAGCCTCACATTCGAAGCATTGCACGCAGCAGTAAGTGCTCTCAATGGCTGTTGGTCGATGTAATGGCAAGAAGGTTCTGGACACGCTTCGAAGCACAGCAGAAGTCGTTGCCTCCAGTTTCAACCGGAAGCCAATTCCCACCCCCTCCGGTCTTTTCTCCGAGTGAGAAATGCTGCCAGACTGCCAGACACAGGATCCCCTTGACTGTCCCCCTGGGGGTGGATGTCAGGAAACGTCAGCCGTGATGAATGCATCCTGGCACTGATGCATCTCCGTTGCCTCTCAAAGTTCATTCACGGTGAGCTTCTCGCCAGCTTCGAGGGCTATCTTTAGAACGAGAGACGCTTCCAGACAGTCCCTCTGTCAGTTTTAACTAACCTCTCCAGGAGTTTCCCGAGACCCCGAGCAAAAGCAACGGAGCACAAGTGTCCTACTTTACAGAGGACAGTCCTCCCTGTGAAGGGCTCTCCTGTCTAAGGCTGCCTTGAAGACTGAGAACCATAAGGAGGAAGAGGGGTGCTCATTCTGTTTATGGCGGAAATTGATTTTGGATCATTTTATTTCTCCGCAGGCACAGGGATGTGCTCGGCAGTCCTTCCTCTTCTCCTCCGTTGTGTCCTCACCAAAATCCCTGCAAGCAACACAACAACCCGCAGGGGGTGCCTGGTCCCATCTTCCACACTACGATGAGACATGTGTGGATTTCTATTTAAATTACAGGCGAGCTCCCTAAAAGTGTACTTTCTGCCCACGCATGCTCCTGTGAAGACACAAGACTGATGAGGTGTCCTTTTCAAGCGTCCTGCTTAACAAAGGCTCCAGAGCCCTTCAGGCATTAGGGTGGCCGTGTGTCTGACTTTACAGGAGCCTGTCCTCAGCTTTCAGCATTGCCAGCTGTGGGATGCTGGGAGCTATAGGAATTTTGACTGCCTCAACTTGCACAGGATTGCTCCCCAGAAAGGGAGGAAAACAGGACAGAACAGATCTTGAAGTTGTCTACCCATGATTCACGGCCTGAGCAGCAGGGAAGCCAACTTCTTCCCTGCATTGCCTCTCTTACATTACCACCAGTAGTTCACAATTTGCATCTGCATCCAGATAGCTGCAAATGCAAGATTTATGCGAATGATGAGATCTGTCTTGTCCTGCTCTTCAGGGGTGGGGTGAGGCCTTTTCCTGCTTAGTGATATGTAAGTGGCCAAGCTATTAGGAATCCCATGGCCACTTCTTTTATTCTTCAACAGTGCCTTGCTCCTTGGCATGCCTTCTGCACCAAGATGGTGCCCAGTTCTCAAGGTTAAGTGCCCCCCCCCCCTTTAAACTTCAAGGGAAGCAGAGGGCAGGCTGCAAGTGAAAAGAAAGCCCTCCTTTTGCCACTGATTAATTTCAAGTCTGCAGCTTTTAAGCTTTGTATTGTCCTGCAAATCTATACATCTGTGGCTGGAGGTTTTCGCTGCTGCAGCTCTCTCGTTCCAAAATTTTACTCCAGACTGGCTGTTTTGCAAGATGGGGGCTTAGTTCCACTCGTATCACTGCAGAGTTTCAGCCACCCTCTTCACTCTGCCCCACGGTGGGCAAGGATTCACAAGTGCAAGTCTTTTTCGTAGCCAACTACTCCCCCCTGTGTCCAACCAGGGAATTGCAACATTCGCGCAATTTTATAAAAACGTGTAAGTACCGTATTGTTTGCTCTATAAGACTAACTTCCCCACCCCACAAAAAGTAAGGGGAAATGTCTGTGCGTCTTATAGAGCAAACATGTGTGTGCAGTAAGTCTGTCAGATGTGCAGTCCATGGGGAAGTGATGGGGAATGTGCCTGTGATGATGTGCCCATTTGATTCAGAATATTTTTTTTTCTTGTTTTCCTCCTCTAAAAACTAGGTGCGTCTTATAGAGCAAACAATACGGTATTTGCATTCCATCCTTCCTTCACCTCCCTATAGCCTTAGAGGTAGTTAGGATGAGCTATGATTGGTTCCAAGTCATTCAGGTGAGCGTTATGATCAATCAGAGACGCGGCCCCAAGTCCTTGGTTCAAATGCAGCTCACTACCTATTCACTGCTGGATCCAGGTTTTGGGGGTCCACTCCAGATATGGACCATGCCATGTACAGCTTAAACCCTACGTGGAAGTGTGCAGAATTATCCCAGACGTGGAAAAAGGGGGTAAAGGGAAATGCACCGCTTGCTGGGCGAACCTGGCAGAGGAGCTGTTCTGCTCCGGTCCTGCTTGTCGGAGCTGCCTTGCCGCTGCTCGTCGCCAGCCAGCAAAGCTTCGTTACTGCTGCTGTGACTGGATAGTTTTTATTTTGTATTTAAAGTTTTTATATGCTGTCCAATACTGAAGTCTCTGGACGGCTTACAAAAAGCAAAACGGCCAATAACAGCATCCCCACCCCCAAATGAAGCGGCGAACACAGAAACTCTAAACTTTTCTAATTGGGCTTCGTTCCATGTGAATTTGATGGGTGGGTTGATGGACGGGAGGTTTTGCATGCCGCGGTGGAATGGATTCTGGATGGGGCAGAGGACTAGCTGAATAGTCGGATCTTTGCTGCAGCATGAAAACGGGGTTGCATCGGACGGGTTAGGGCTGGCTGAGCCCCGCTTCTGAAGCTGCACATAGCATTAATGGGCTGAGCTGCAGGAATGTCATAACGCACTCCCTTCACAGGCAACGCTCGCAGAGCTGCCGTAAACTTTCTCTTTCGTTCTCATGCAGATCCCCAGCGTGCAATATGGTTTGTGTTGGTGTTGTTTTTTGTTTTGTTTTTTTTAAGAGCGAAGGAACATTGCGGGCGGGGGGGGAGTAAAATAACTCCTCAAGCGAATTCGGAAAGCTCCCATTCGGAGAACGAGTGCGTCGCTCTCCCCTTCACGCGTCTGTGGTTCAGCACGTGACAGGCTACCATCGACATTTCCCGCTACAGAGCGGCCCCGCTCGCTCCGCTCGCTCCGGCCGTCTCCATGGTCGCGCCACCTGCGGACATGAAGACAGCCTTGGTCACAGTGGGCACGACCAGCTTCGACGAGCTCGTGGCCGCCGCGACGGCCCCGGACGCGCTGCAGGTGCGATCGGCGAGCCCTGCCCTGCCCTGCCTCCGCTTGCCTTGCCGTGCCGCCCCGCTGCAGCCCCAAAGAGCCGCCGCCGCGGGAGAGGGGCGCCCAGCTGCGCGACCCGCGGGAGGCGGGCGTGCAGCGGGATCGCGCGCCGAAGCCCGCGCAACTTACTCTCGAGCAAACGCCGTGCGCGCCGCGGAGCTGCGCGTTGGCTCCTTCCCCCTGCGCTTTACTCGCGAGGAAGCCCCGCTCCTTTCCGGGGCGGGGGACCCCTGAAGAGGCGCGCTCTAGGGGTCGCGGCCGTGCTGCGCGCGGGCTGACTCGGAAGCGACCCCGCTCCGTTGCGCGGGGATGGCGGCTGGGGCGATGCGCGGGGTGCCGCCCGTTGTGCGCCGTGGGGCCGCCTCTCGCCTGCCCAGCGACGGGGATCTCGCCCATGGAAGGGGACCCGATGCACGCTCACTCCCCAGCGAGCCCCACTGCGCTTTGTGGATCGGTGTGCGCAGAACCGCAGCTTTCTGGTTCAGCTGGGTTGCATTACTCGCAAGTAAACCTCACTCAGGTCCGTGGGGCTCCTAGGTAAGCATGTTTGGGGATTGCACCCATGAAGCATGAGCCTTCCCTGCGTCTGTCTCCCTGGCAGATGTGCACAATTATCTCAGCACAATACACGCTGCCTTTACTCGCAGGTAAACGCTAGGGTGCTCCGTGGAACTAAGCGCTCAGAAAGTGTGCACGGAAGTACAGCTGTCCCGTGCAATTTTCTGTATACTTAGAAGTCAAGCCCACTATATTCGAAGTCCATAAATATTAAGTCCGTGTGCAGAGGCATTCTAGCCTTGCACTGTGAGCGTTATACATTAATAAGCCTGTTTTGGAAAGAAGCTTCCTGCTTCAGGGGCAGCTGTCCTTCGCCACATATGTTTTGACAAATCTTGCTGGGGTCCCTCTAGCGTCAGACTTGTTAAAGCATCTTCAGGCACCAGGAGAGCTCTCCTGTTTTCTGACAGCCTGAGATCAGGTCATGATACAACTGCAGCTTTGGAGCTCACCAGATTCCCTGAAGGTCCATGCTGATTCCGGCCCCCCCCCCCCAAAACCCATCAGCTATCAGCGTTCTTCCTCCCCAAGCAAATACAAAAACGCTGTGATAACTGAAGAGTTTATGAAGTGGCATCTCTGTCTCCCCACCAGCCCTTTAGTTGGGCGTTGTCCACCTGGAAGGACAAACCCTTGGCAGGTTAGCAAGCATGAACCAAAGTTCCTTTTCTGCTTCAGGTTTTACAGGAGCTGGGCTACAATCACCTTGTCCTTCAGGTGGGCAGGGGCACGGTGTGTCCGGACTCAGCTCGCACAGACACATTTTCCCTGGAAGTGTTCCGATTCAAGAATTCCCTCTTGGAAGATGTGCAATCGGCAGATCTGGTCATAAGTCATGCAGGTAAGATGCCCTAGGCTTGAGTGGGCAAGACCTTGTTCGGCTACAAGCGTTTCTAGAAAGCTGCATCTCACTCAATGACTCATTTCTCTCCTGTTTTAATTGGGGAAGTCAGGGGAGACTGGTGTTCCCCTGTACGGGTTTGGCTGGCTGAGACAAGGAAGAAGGCCTCTCAGTCATGGAACGGTTTCTCCCGTTGCCTCATTGGCAAGAACTCAGCTCTCCTTTCAGTGCCAAGGACGACCCTCATGTTGCAGCATTAAACCGTTCTAAACAGCACATGCGGGACCATGTGAGCTGTTTTTAATTGGACTTGTTGTGTGAACTTTTAGTTTATTTAAGCTATTCAAAAATTAGGATTTTAAAACCTCTGCAGCAAAATCTTATGGTATTGTCATTTATATATTTCATTGTGTTTTAGGTATTGTCATAAATAGCTGTTGGGTGGAGTAGAAATGCCAGTTAAACTTAACATTAGAGAGATGCCAACAGCAGGCTGCTCTTCTCTTCCCCGGCAAGCCAGTGTGGCTGGATGGGCAAAGCAGCCCATGCATTGAAACTGCAGGGTGATGGGGAGGCAAAGGTGGCCCCTGCCACTTCTCCCACTCTGCAAATGATCCTCTTGCACCTCTGAGATCGAGGGCGTCTGTTCATCGCAATAGGATTGTGCCCACAGCAGTCCAGTGAAACGCTTTACTTTCTTCTACCTTCCCAGGTGCCGGTAGCTGCTTGGAAGTCCTGGAAGCCAAGAAGCCACTCCTGGTTGTTGTGAATGACAAGCTCATGGACAATCACCAGCTAGAATTGGCAAGGCAGCTCCATAGGGATGGGCATCTCTTTTATTGCACCAGCAGGTCTGGCTCTCAGTTGACACCTTTCCACAAACCATCCTTGGTTTCCTCCAATGGACATATACTCACATGTTTTTCATGGGTGGGATTGAATCATACGTACCTTGAAGCTGTTGGGGCACCCAATTATCAATGGGCACAGCACGGGTCATGAGGCCTGTCTTCTCCCCTTCCCCCTGGCCACCTCTCAGTATCTGGGAAACACCAGAAGAACACTGAGAGATGTGAGTGTTTTCAGCAGCAGTCATCTGCTTCCCTGGCCCATGAGCCTGTTGCCATCCCAGATTCCCGTGATGCCAAATTTCATATTTGGGATGACCTTTGCCCCTACCTGGGATCTGTGGAAGAAAGGCAAGATCCAAATATAATCTATCTCCCATGCTAAGTTTGCTCTGTGTTTTGTTGCTCTTTTTCTGTAGGACTCTCGTGCAAACTCTTAAGTCGATGGATTTATCAGTTCTGAAGCCCTTTCCTCCTGGGCAGCCAAAAAGATTTGCTTCATTCTTGGATGGAGTGTTTGGCATTGAAAGAAGTGGACTATAAAAGGAAACACACACATCTAACATGAATGCTGTTAGCTTAATTTCACTGTGGGTGTGTGAATGCGTGTATTTGTAACTACAAATGAATCTTAGGCATGGCCCAAACCAGAAAGCCAATTTAAATAAAAATGTGTTTGGTGCAGAAGGACTTTGGGCAAATGCAGCCTCCATTGTACAACATAACTTGAGTTTAAGCAACAACTTGAAGAAAAGGAACTTTTGAATGAATTCTTTTATGATTATTCTCTTATAATTTTTATTTATTTATTTTATTTATTAACATATTTGCAAACAAGCCTCGGGGCAGCTCACAACATAACAACTAAAATCAATACACGATATTAAAAACTATAACAAGCTATTTCTGTTACATAAAATTTTGGAGCAGAGCAGGGATACTTCTGTTTTTAAAATTATGTGGTGGATACGGAATCCAGGTTTGCTAAGGGAACTAGATGAGCACAAAGCTTGTCAAATGCCCAAGGCAAAAATGATACTGTCTAAATACTTCTTGTTAACATCAAAAGCAGCAATGAGTTCACTCATTTCCTGAGGCCTCCTTCACTCCTCATGGGCTGTATTTGTACGTGTCTCTCCTGCTCCGTGTGCAGCAGGAAAGGACAACAGCAAGGTAAAATGATCTGTTTGAACAGCTGCTTTCCAAATGTTGGAAAACTGGTTTAATTAGTAATTTAGTGGTAATAATTATTTAAAAAATCAGGATAATACTGTACATATTAGGGCAGTATGTTTGGTGAGACGATTAAGAAGTCAGCATTCTCTAGAATTCTTCATCAGCCAAGGAGTTAAGCATGGTAAACCTGATGGAGGGCAGAAATAGTAGCCATGGCATTTGCATTGCATTGCGGTGTTAAGATGGAAAGCAGGAGGAAGGCCTGGGTGTCAGCTTTTACCTGAGGCTCCCAAGGGTGACTGGAAAGTAACAGACAATAGTTGAGCCCCCTATCTATCTATGAATTGCTTTTAGTTGGCCAAACGAAAGGGTTGTTTTTGTTTGGGCTGGCAGAGTTACTTTGTGTAACTTGGAAAACACCACATTTAGCTTGTTCGGTAGCCGAGATAAGCCCTGTAGGAAGATCGCCCTCTGAAGGTTCAACTTAAGCTGTAACAAGATGGTCATGTTGATCTGCGCAGTCTCTGTTTAACAATGTTGAAGGAGTGAGAAGCACCGAGCATGGCCCCAGTGCTGCATTATGTGGAGAAGGGTCAGAGGGCTGCCACCTGCTTTGGCCACAGCTGTGGGAGGAGCTATGCACCTTCCCCCTGGAGGAGTGGCTCCAGCCGCCTTTTCCAGAGACCTGGCTGACCAGCTGCTTCTGCTGGACACTGACCAAGCCATGCTTGAGGATGCTTTCGGAACACCAGCTGGCTCGGGTCGCATGTTCCAAGTCCACCAAGGCTTGTGGAGGGTTGCCCCTTTTTTTTCTTGTGAGGCACCTAATGGGAGTTGCTTCTTAGTAAATTACTGGGAAAGTTGGTATGGGCAGCCTTCACTTGCCTGATGCGTTCGCTGAAGATGCCCCGAAGGGGAATCCAGATTCATGGTACAATGGACAATGGGGAGGAGATAATGTAGTAGGCATGGAAAGGGTTAAGCTGCTCTCTCGTTCTATTTATTTAAAGTTGGGTTGCCAATCAGTCTTGTGTGTCAGACATGTGCTTTATATCAGGCATTATGCCAGGGATCTCAAAAAGGGCCCATTCACAAGACCCCAGAGCACCACATGCAGCACAGAAAGACGGAGGACGCCACACATGCAGGCTTGCAACGAAAAAGGATGGGTCAAGTCCTCCTGACTCAGCTTCCTGAATGGCTTCGGTGGCCGAGCGGCAGCTGCTTCAGAAGAAAAGATTTCCTCCAGGAAACGTTGCTCTAGAAGGGGTCTCCAGCAGAGCTGAGCACAGACCAGCCATTGTCAGAGATGCCATCTTGTTTCCCACTTGTAGCAACCGGTTCTGATAGTGTAAGAAGTCCAATGCATCTACTATCTGCTACTGTTTCCTACGCTAAGATTTGCTGGCACGGAAATGGTTCCGCAGTGTTCGCTCCCAGGGATGAGACTCTGTGCAATCCATCACAAGGAACCTTCTAGCATGGCTCTGTGCATTGGTGCAAATCCCCCTGTGATTCGTGGAACTTATTTCTGGTGGCAGAGCAGCCCGTAGGACACAGTACCTGCCCAAAATCAGTGGCAGTGTAAAGCACACAGGTGCCTCTAGTGTACCTGTCCTCCTACCAGAAGAAAGTAAGCGCAGGCATCAGGCCACTAGGTGGCAGCAGAGGTTAAGAAAGCTGCTGTAAAGCCCTGGATGCTTGGGTTCCCTGCACCTGAGCTTCCCCTCCCAAAGCCCTGCTGGATGTTACTTAAAGAGGTAGCTAGGGTTTTCTTTTACTCTGAAGTAAGCTCATGCAACCTCACGGGGATCAGGGCATTAGTGGCTGGTAGATTGCTTAACTAGGCAACGGAATGCCACTTTGGCAAGCCACGTTTCAGGCAAGGGAGACCCAATCCAGATTAGGACAAGTGAAGGGGGTGTTACAGTCGATCCGCCCCCCATGCTTTGTTCCAGTGTCTGCAGTTTCCCCTTGTGAGGCTGTAAGGCATAATGGGAGAAAGAGGCACACCTGCTCTGTAATAAAACGCTAATAGCAATACGTGGGGCACTGCAGCATTCCAGCTGCAGAGAAGGAACTTTGCCAATTGCTGTGTCCAAAGCCTTCAGAAGAGCAAAAAAGCTTTGGCAACTTTTGGGCCAAGTTCTGGGCTACAGCCCCCACTGAGCCAAAAAGGTTCACTGACCGCCTCTGGAGTCATCATTCACTCTCAGCCCAAAACTACCTCACAGGGTTGTTGTTGTGATAACACACAGCGACGTAAACCACTCTGGGCTCCTCCCAAGAGGGGAAAAGGAGGGATCATAAATGCAACATAAAATACGGATGGTTTCCCCCAAGATTTGCAGAAAAGTGCAATCTTCAGTGCTAACTTGCTGTACCTGTGGCCATTTTTAATAAATTGGTTTGAGTTTACAAAATTGTAGGCACCACCAGGTAGATTGTGGATGCCAAGTTTCAAGATCTTTGCTCAACACGTCTCTCCCCTGTGAGTCTCAAGTGGCTGCAAGAAGCCTTCAGCCCCGCAGAGTTTTCCTGACTGCTGAATGCGAGCCAGGCAATCTTGGGGAGCAGCGCACCTCAGCGGAGGTGCTTCTTCCCAGATTGCCGGGGAAGGTTGAAATCTTTTACTGTGTGCCACCAGAGAGACAGCATGGCCTGGTTTTGCACTTTGAAACTAGTCAGCAGGAAATACAGAGTGGGTGCAACCTTTAACCTGATGTGGCAAAGAGAGAGAAGCTAACAGACGGGCCGGGGGGGGGAGGGGTCCATTACTGCCCTGCAAGGTAGACTTTCAACAGAAGTTCCTTTCTGTGGGCAGGAAGAGTGCCAGGGCTGTGCTGCATGTAAGCAAATCTACACACCTGGTCACTTTTGACCTTTATTACCTTTACTTGCAGCTCAAAATACATCCAGCAACATTTGCCAATTACTAACTTAAGGCATAATCCTGCCCGTGTTTAGCGGGAAAAATGATCTATCACTCCCAGCCATCCTCTGCCAGGACGGCTGCACAGGGAAGGGCCATCTGGGAGACTGTTCTTCCAGTCTAAACATCCGTTCCGGTGCTCCTTTTTCAATGCTGAGGCTCGCTGGATAAGCGGTGAGATCAAATCTGCAAGGGTGGGTACACTTACCAGAGAATAGCACACCGAGACTTATTCTGGCCCAGCAGCAGCATGCCTGGGCAAGTGCCAGGGTCCCATGGCCCCAGTGCAGCCTGTCGCTGCCGCCAACATGGCTGGATGGGGCTGGGCCTCTGCACTGTACCTTCCTCACTGCAGCTGCTCTGAACAGAGCCTGAACAGAGGCCTCGGGGCAAGGCTGAGAGGAACATGCAGCTCCCGCCCTTGCGTGTTCCTGGTGTCCACTATGCACATGGGGGCAGGGGGGCCCTGGGGAGCGCAGAGAGAAGGGGCAGGCCTGGAGCTCTGCTGGGGGCAGCCAAGGCCTCTTCCAACCAGCAAGCTCTGAGGCGCAGGTGCCGCCCAGGAAGAGCCTGTCTCGCCAGCGGGCACGGCTGGACCCCCTCTGGGGGTGTGCCCCCCAGCAGGGCCCCCCTGGAAGAACCTCCTGGGGCTCTTCCTCCTCGTTGTCCCACCTCCTGCTCCGGCCCAGACAAGCATGGAGGTGATCAGCGGCAGACCACCTCTCCCCACTCGCCACCTGTCCAGCAAGCGGGAGCAACCGCAAGCCGAGGAGGAGCAGGAAACGATGGCGACAGGGCCATAGCCCCCCGAGGACCCCCCCACCCCCGAGACCGTGTTGCCCAAGGTGCCCTTCTTGGGCTGGGCCTGGGTTCCCAACGCCGAGGCTGGGCCCACGGTGGTGGTGGAGCCAGGGACCCCAAGCTACCCCAGAAGAGCGCGCCCCGGGCGGCAGACCCCGGTTTCTGCCTGGGGTCGACGCTGGTGACGGGGCAAGGCCGGGGGGCCCAGGCCTCCTCGGGCGCGGATTCTTGGTGGCCTGAGCGAGCCGGACGCCTAACAGGACACAGTCCTCTCCACGCACCGGGGCCCCGCGGGGATCGCGCAGCTCCTGGCGCGCAGCGCGACTGCAGCCGCCGGCCACCTCGGGCGCAGGGCCGGCGGAACGCGCGGCCACGTGCGCGCCGCGCAGCCCGCACGTGCGAGCGCAGCCCCCCGCCTCTCGGCGCACGTGGGCGGGGCGGGGAGGCGCCGCCCGCCCACCCTGCCTCCCTCCAATGGCCCGCAGCTGTGCCCTGCGCGCCTTGAAAGCGCCGCGCCCCCCCGCCGCCCCCCCCGTTGCGCCAGCGCCAGCGCCAGCGCCGCCGCCGCCCCGCGCCCCGCCGGCTGCGCCTCTGCCTGGGCCCCCGGAGCAACTTTGCGCGCCGCGCACTTTCGCCTCCTCCCCACTTGCCCCCCGCGCTCCTCCCCCGCGCGCTCTCGCCCCCCCTGCAAAAGCCCCCGCCGCCCCCCAGCCATGCAGAGAGGGTGGAAGAAGTACTTCGGCCAGAAGTCCGTCAGCGAGGTGACCATGGACGAGTACCTGGGCAGCCTGGGCCTCTACCGCAAGCTCACGGCCAAGGATGCCACCTGCCTCTTTCGGGCCATTTCCGAGCAGGTAAAACGGAGGCGCCTCTCGGCCGGGCGCCTGGCGCTCGGCGCGCCCCTTCCCGGCCGCGCAGGACCCCCAGCAAGGCCGGGGCGCCCCGGGCGTCGGGGCGGCCGTTGGCTCGGCCGGAAGCCACGCCGGGTTGGGCAGAAGCGGGGCGGAGAGGTCGCCCCTTGCCTGGCCGGAGCGAGTCCCCGGGAAACGGGGGAGAGTCGATCTCCGCTCTGCGCGCCGGTCGCCGTTGCGGAGTGTTTGCGTTGAGTTTCAAAGGCTGCCTTGCAAACGTGATAAACACCTCTTCCCGGAAAACATTTTGAAGAAGGTGTTTGTTTCTCCGAAAGTATAACAATGTAAAACACTTCCTAAAGCAGACTAATAATCAAACGGTATTGGATGTTGCAGTTTCAACGGGGCAGCACAAATCCCCATTAGCATCCAAACGGTGCACTGCAGATTTTGTAATAAATGCATGCATGTGTTAATGCACGCGCGCACACATGTATAATACTTGTTACCATCTTCTGTTGCTTGGTGCTGTACGGAGAATACAGAGGCAGCTCCTGCCCCGAGGAGCTTACAGTTAGAAAAGGACTCGGAGGAGACCGAAGGGAGTGGAAGGAAATGGAGAGTGTGTGTTCATAGAGAGGCATACAGCTTTTGTGGCTGTTGGGATGGCCGCCTTGGAAATCATCTTGCACAAGTCCTGTAAGGTGGCTCAGAGTTGCCTCACCATTGCACAGAGGACCTGGTGCGGGGGCTAAAACAGGTCGTAGTGGGAGCCCTCAGCACTGAGCTGAGTGATGTCTTTACCACGCGGCTTGTGGTTAGCTGCTGTGTGAGCACGAGAGTGAATTAAATGGACCTTTGACTGACCCAGTAGGATGCCTCTTGTGTTCTCACCTGTTTCTTTAATAGCTTTATATACAGTTTTCCATGTTTCAAAAGTTTCTCTAAGGGAAAAGGTGAGATTTTCTTTCAGACTGAATCCCAAAGTCTTTTAATGGCTGCATTTCACCAGCTGTTTGGCAATTGGTGTTTGGCTCCCATCTTTCTTGACCATATGCCATACAGGCTGGAGTGGGTGGGTATTGGAGTCCAGCAGTATCTGGAGAGTCACAATTTCCCCTCCTCACCCACAACACACAATGATTGTAGTTTGCCCTACTACTGATTGTGAGTTTTTCAGCAGGTGTGTATTTTTAAAAAGCATGAAGGAACCATGAGGCTTGGATCATATGAAAACCCTCCCACATTGCCGGGTGATTTTAGTATCTTGGGTGCACATTCTGTACTGTAATTTGCAAATGAGGAGTTGTACTGATTTGTAATTTTAATTGTAATTTGTAAGTGCCTTGGTCTGAAATGTCCTAGATTTCAGCTTCCTATTTTTACAGTCCTTTAAATAAAAGAAAAATGCTTAGGGCACCAAAGTCACAACAGAAGCTGCATAAGAAAAGCTGGGCATGCTAAGTTTGTGACTCCAAACAAAAGCACTGAGAAAAGCACAAAGTAAGTTTTAAGTCAGATCATCTCTGTCTCATGTTAAAGCTGAGATTCTAAGCTTAAACCTCCATGATACAGAACAAAAACCCATTGAAAGGAAGCAGTGCTATGATTTTCAAGATTTGTGTAAGGCCAAATCATTGTTCTACAGAAGAAGTCAATGGGCCTGCTATTGTCATGCAGAATTTGTCAGTTTGCATAGCCTCCTGAGGAAAGAGAGCATAAATTAGCTATGCTTACTGATCATTGCAACCAGAACAAAGGTTTGTAGGATTCTGCATTTTTGTAGCTTCAGGCTTATAAAATCGCCCCAGAAGCTACAGCTATTGAGAGGAGATGGAACTTAAGATCCCTATACAGCTACTTGAGAGTAAGCTATTGCTTTTCAAGCTACTTGAGCATCACCACACATAAGACTTAGACCTTTAACACAGGCTGGGTATCTGGGATCGATTCCAAGGAATTGTGCATTCAGCGCTGCCTTAAAGTTCCTAATTTTAAGAGTTTTTCCTTCAGATTTATGCTTGTCAAATACATCACATGGCAGTCAGAAACGCTTGTGTTTCATTCCTGAGAAAAAACCAGCACAATTTTGAGTCTGTGAGTATATTTGTTTATGATGCATAAACATTGTAAATATGTGTATTTTCAAAACAAGGTGTTTACATATAGATAGATGCATGTATACACATGCAGCTAATCTGTATACATATTTTGTTTAATGTTGAAGAGGGCAGAACAGTTAATGTGTCATGTTCTTTCTACCTGGGAGATACACTTTAAAACCAGGGAGATGCATTTAAAGCTGTGTTTGCAAACCTGGCTTGAGATGGTGTGCTGGGTGTGTGTGAGTTAAAATTCGTGTGTTTCTCATCCCAACTTTGTAGAGCAAAGAAACATAGAATATCAGAGTTGGAAGGGGCCAGGAAGGCCATTGGGTCCAACCCCCTGCTCAGTACAGGACTCCCAGTTAAACCATCCTTCTCAGATGGCTGTCCAGTTGCATCTTGAAGACCTCCCATGTGGGAGAGCCCACCACTTCCTGAGGTCTTTGGTCCCATTGTCATCCTGCTCTAACAGCCAGGAAGTTCTTCCTGATATTGAGCCAGCCTGCTGTCCTATAACTTGAGCCCATTGCTATAATAAAGAGACCCTGGACTGCTTGTGATCAATCCTATATGTGCTTTTAATTTTCTTTTGTTCTGGAAGAATAAGACACCTTATTTTTATGGCCTCATTAATGAGGAGTTAAACAAACAAGTTCCTTATTACTTTAATTACTTTAATTAATTAATTAATTCTCCCACCAATCCCTCTCTGTGTGAGGGAAGTTTCTCCTCTGGAATTGTTCCTGTCCTAAGCCTCCAAGATTCTTTTCGCTTTAGGCTTGTAGCAACAAAATACTGTTTGCTCGTGTGTGAAAGCTTCCCTACTGGGTAAGTGACTAAGCAGGAGGTCCCCCCTTTGAATCTTATCTCCACCAAAAATGCACGTTTAGTCATTATATTTTTAAGCATCCCAATAACAGCCATTTTCATTCTGTTGGAAATTCTTCCTTGGGAACTTAAAAATAGGGTTCTGTGGTCGATTTACAGTGCATAATTTTCAGACGTATAGTCTGTATCTTCACTGAACATTTAAAAGGTAATTGAATGGGGATCTCCACAGCTCAATGAGTGCAAGGTTTAACTCTGAATTGGAAATGCTGGCCAAGAGTGGTTCAGTTCAATGCATTTTCTCTCTCTCTGGTTAAGTATGTGGAAGGATCCTTCGAAAAATATCTGGAGCGTCTTGGGGACCCCAAGGTAAGCCTTACAATGTCTCCCTTCTGCTACTTCATTGAGGTGCCAACCCTGAGCAGAAAGATGAATGCATGATATCCTTAGACAAGCCTAGCAAAGGCTGCCATCCACCCAGTTAGATTTTCCTTTAGCAACTGATGGTTTCTCGCCAGACTGGTTTCTTTCACTGATTAGTTCGTTGTGTGGCGGTTTTGCCAGGAAATATAAAGACACCGTAGCAATAGTTTTTGAAAGGGGGCTTCCAGTCTACAATCAAACAGGTGGCTCTCTAGCTTAGCCTAAATATTGGCATTCTTGCAACCCTCTTGCTACCGTACTGAAGCCAATAGTCGCTTACCTATTGGCACAGAATACATGAAAGATTTTCTTATTAAGAAGCTCCCCTTCGTAGTCACCCTCCCTCACTCGATGCCAAGAGGACACTGATCCTTAAGAAGAAAAGCAGTCGAGACCTCATTCTGAAAGGTTGCTTGGGAGTATCGCAACTTTTCTAGTTGCTGTTGCAGATCATTTTAAAGATGCTGTTTTATGATTGTTTTGTGGTTGTGATTTGAATGATACGTAAGCCATCTTGAGCTCAGTTTTATTGGAAGAAGGCAGGGTAGAAATACAGATAGTAAGGAGTGGAGAACTTGAGACGCTTTGAAGGCTGACTGAGCATTTCAGTCAGCCAAAGGGGTGACACATTCTGCTAGAGACGAGATCCAGGACTTCTGTTTCCGCTGTGTTGGTGCAGAGCTCTTCGAAGTGCTCAGTTGACTTCTCTTTTGTACCCACAGGAAAGTGCTGGACAACTAGAAATCAACGTCCTTTCACTGATCTACAAGTAAGTATCCTTTTCGTCAGCTCCTGAGCAGTTCTGAACATTAGGAGATGGTGCAGGTGACAGACCTGCTAAAGCTAATATTCTCAGACATTTACTGTCTGTCCACCAAAGTTCCCTTTATTTACAGTCCTAACATACATATGAAGCGGATGCAGTGTTGAAAGGTGGCGGTTAGGCTGCACGCAGCAAATCTGGCTGGGATACCATGAGGCGCCGCACCGCAAGTGCTGTTGTCCTCAGCTACCCTGACAAGGCTGCAGCAACATTTGAGCCAGTTGCTTTAATCAGAGCAGGCTTAAAAGCCGAACTGGAGAAGTACAACTCCTTCCGTCTCAAGGCACTTCTGTGAGAGTGGCAGGATGGTCTTTGCGCCCCGTCTCACTTTCCTGCTCAGTGCTGCTGCTTGCTAAATCTGTCACTGCTCCTTGCCTCCCCCTCCAGTGGAGAGCAAAAGGCTGCTTCTGGGAATTAGTGGGTTTTTAAGAGAGAAGGGGATCACAAGGCACTTCCACTCCTTCTGGTGTCAAGGGCAGGCAGTGGGTTTTTGTGCTTGCATTTCTTTCCAAAAAGAAAACAACAGGGTGGGAGTGAGGCATTTTGCAGGGTCATAGGAGGGGGTTTCAAAAGTAACATTCAAGTGAAACCCACTTTTTGAATTACTGAGGTTCTTATCTAAACCATCCCAGAAGGGGAATGGAAGTACGGCTTGTGTGTGTGTGTGTGTGTGTGTGTGTGTGAACCTTAAAATGCAGTTTGAGGCACACTGTAATTTCTGTTGATACCTTTGAGTTGGCAGCCTCCACCTGCTAAAGGAAGTCACCACTTGTAATCAAAATGGATTTATTGGGTAGGAGCTGCAGAGAGCAAAATGCTTCTCAGTGCCTTCAAAAATTAAAGATCTAGACTTTGAAAGGTGGTAGATGGATCAGTATCTTCTTCTCCGGTCACTCTTTCCTCACTCCAAGCATTGCTTTGACACCAAAGGGAGATCAGAGTTTGGGAACTGCTGTGCCATTGCTCTGGTCCCTCTAGCAGACGGAAAAAGCACAGAGCGGCCTGTGGTAGAGAGAAGACTTCCTCCTTTCAACTTGAAAGGGGCATTAGCCCCTTGAGCTAGAAGAATGTCACAAGTACATTTGCCAACTTGCCAAAAGGTTGGGATTGGCTCAGAATACCTTGGCAAGACGTTAAGTAGACAGGAGATGGGAAAGCGTGGAGAGATAGGCAGGTGTGTTCAGTTTTTCTTGACTGCTGCTTTTAAGACAGTTTGCCATCCCAGTGGGCACAGACGAGCAGGAGGCTGGCTGATGTGGAGCAAAAGAGCTGATGTACTACATCAGATACTGCCCTTATCTGGAAAGTCTTCTAAGGATGGGTTAAGAGATGGTGCTTAGTTTGGACCCCTGTAGTTGAAATGTCATCCTATAAAGGTCCCTTTCATTTCTACAAGAATGTTATCACATTTTGGATTTCTTTTGACAGTGGTACCTAATTATTGGGAGTGGGGAACTGAGAAACTAGTGAGTTGATGACATTGGAACATGGCTGTGTAACGGGGAACCTGAGATGGAAATGCCCTTTTGGCCACAATCCATGTAGACTAATGAAGCATGCATTTTACCAAGTAACGCTTCCTAGAAACAGGAGCTAAATGTATTTTCAAGTGTTTTACTTGCTTAATTCTTGATCCCCCAGCCGAGACTTCATTCTTTATCGGCAACCTGGAAAGCCACCTTCCTATGCTACAGAGAATGGCTTTGAAGATAAGGTAAGGAGGCCGGGGTGAATCAGAACTATGCGCTAAGTGAAATTAAAGTGGTAATAACTGTGTTTCTTCTGCCAGTCTGTTGGCCATCATGTCACAGCAGTGTGTGTGACCAAAGAACGACTCCATAGTTTGTCTGTGGTTATTTGCTCTTAGCCTTTTTTTGGCGAGGGAAGGCTTGGAGCGGGGATGTGGAAGGTATGGGTGACCTCATGCCTTCTATGAGGTCTCTGTGCAGGAAATGAACAGCTCAGACAGGGCCTCCATTTCCTGTAGGATGTGGCACCCCGACCCCTGAAAAGGAGGCAGGTTGCATGAGCCTACGACTGGAGAACAGGAGGGGGCCGTAACTTAGTGGTGGAAGGCAGTCTTTGCATGCAGAAGGACTCAGGCTGAATCCCAGCATCTCCTGCTGGGACCGGGAAAGCTCCTGCCTGGGGAAACCCTGGGGAACCTCTGCCAGTTGGTGTTGACTAGAGATCTGTAAAGACTCCAGTAGGGAGGGCAAATGAGATGCTTTTCCATGATGCTCCCCAGATGCACCCTCCACCCCAGATGCCAGTTTCCCAGTCCTGTGCTGGTGAGTGCTGCCAGCTTGCAAATTTCTGTCTCCGAGATTAGTTGCACTCTTTGGAAGCTAAGGAAATTTTAATACATTTACCCAAAGAGTGCAAATAGTGCCCAAAAGGCATCTGAGTGCCATGTGTTGCATCCAAACTGGATTGAGCTGAAATTGAAATGGTGGTAGGGACTAGCGAGTCCACCCCCACCCATGCGTGTAACAGCCAGTGTGGTGTGCTGGTTAAAAGTACTAGGCTGAGATCGGGGCTCCAGTCCCCACTCAGCCATAAAACCCACTGGCTGACTTTGGGCTAGTCATTGCCTCTCACCCTAACCTACCTCACAGGGCTGCTGTTGTGAGGATAAAATGGCAAGGAGGAAAACTTTGTGGGGCTCCCGGGGTTCCTTGCAAGAGGAAGAAAGGTGGCGTGTAAATGCAATGTAATAATAGTTTCTGGACGCATGAATAAGAGGTAGATGTTTGTTATGCATGTGGAAAGCAATAGGGGAAACACTCTTGACTGTGTGTGTGTGTGATTTGTGAGACTGGAGACAAAAGGTCAAATAAAGGGTTCCAGACATATTTTAACCCAGTTACTTGTTTTTCAGATTCTGCTATGTTGTTCCAACAATGGTCACTATGATTCTGTGTATACCAAAGAATTTCAAGCAAATGTTGCAATTTGCCAGGGTAAATGAAGCACTTCTTGTCCATTCCCTTGTCTTAAATAGTCGCTTAAAATACAGCCTTTTCAAGAAGCTTGTCATGGGCCTTAGGAGGTTTAAATCTGTTGTTTGCCCAGCTGTCTTATATGAAATCCTGTACAAGAATGTCTTCCGTGTGGATGAAGAAGAGCTGAGGACAGCCGTTGAGCTGTTTCGAAGTGGGGCTAAGAAAAACAGAAACAGTGCATCTGTTGGCAGTGAGGATGCCAATTTTGACTGCATTTCAGACCGAGCATCCAGAAATTCTCCAGAAAAGAGGTATGCTTTGAAAGTCTGAACACAATCACCGTGCATCCATAAATGAATGCATAAATAACCAATAAATCCTTTGGTTTGGTATGGCTGGTCTTCAGGTAAACCTGACTTATGACCAGCAGATCTCAGAAGTGTTGATCTGCAGAGTTCCGGAATGGGCTTTGTTTGCAGTGACCTGGGCATGTTTGTTTATGATTCTCAAGGCAAGTAGCACAATTGTATGCAGGATGTATGCAAGCAGAGGGATGCCTGCCATCATTGCCTTCACCAAGTTACAACATGGTTATGATTAGGAGATGGTCTCTTGTTGTTCTAGATTTGACCATGCGATGGCACCATGGTGCTAAGCGTGGCAAGGCCTCTGAAACACTTGTTTTTCAGCACTGGACAGCGATAATGATATTTCCAATCCTGTCTGTATTTGATTGTTTAGGATGGAGGACTGGGACAGCTATGAGTCAGCCAGCCCACCAGAGGAAAAATGCAAGCAAGGCACCGATGAGGGAAAGGTTTGATACCTTAAGACGAGGGGATCGAGCAGTTCTGAGCATTTCACATCTGGGAAATGGAAGACCTCATTCTTTCCTGTCTTCTCTTCTCCCCACTACCCCTCAGTCTGGATCCTTTCTGATGCCGCTTCAGCGTATCCCATTCCGAGTTCTGCCTTGGGGGTGGCAAAAGTAGGAGCCTGGAAAAAGCACCACCCCCTTCCAAAGCAGAGTGCCTGAAAACCGTACACAACCTATCAATTGCTGCAGCACCTCCCTTGATTTCAGCTTCCCTCTTGTGCTGTGCATTTCTCTTGTGTTCCTCCTGGTCTTTAATAAAGCAACATCCTCCTCCGCAACTCACTCCAGCTTTGTGTGCATGTGTGTCACATCACCATACCGGTTCTGCCCTGACCTTGGTGACCATTTTCCTCATGTTAAGCTATTTTTAAAGCCAGGTTTGGAGAGAAATGGGCTTTGTGCTGCACACCTTGCAATCTTGTGCCTCCTGTTTTGTGTGATTGATGATTGGAAGTCATTGCAATAGATCCAAACTGGAGACTAGGGACTGGGCTTCCTTGATTGTATCCATATAATAAGGTTGGCATCTATCCTAAAGCCATGTAACCTCTCTCCGATCTTTTATCTTAGTCCTGTTAAGTCCCATAAATGAATTGCCAGTGGTTAGCTTTTTCTGACAGGTTATAATAGCCTTGCTATCCACCTCACTGCTTTCACACTCAGTGTAAACTGTATGCGGTCCTATTAGAATTTCAAATGGATCAAAGTAACTCAACCTTTCCCAGCCTGGTGTTTCCCAGGTGTGTTGGACTGTAGCTCCAATCATTCTCTGCAAGCATGATCCTTGGCCATGTGGACTGAGGATGATGGTGGTTACAGTCCAACCCACAGCTGGAGAGGGCCAGGTGGAGGAAAGCTGAAGTTGTAGGTTTCCATATTTTCCTCTCATCAAGGACAAAAGCAGAGCAAAGCTGCTGGATGAAGTTGTTTGAATTTGTCCCGTTTTAACTTTGCAGCCTCCAGAGAATCCAAAGATGCCCTTTCCTTATAAAGTATTGAAAGCGCTGGACCCCGAGATATACCGGAACATAGAGTTTGACGTTTGGCTGGACAGCAGAAAAGGTACCCTAAGCAAACTGTCAGGGCCGTTCGCCTATTAGGGCAACTCCACATGTTACGGTTGCTGTGGTAAGTGCGGTGAACATTTCACATGCAAATGCTGCATGTGAATATTTTAACACCAATCTGCTAAGGTCTGGCTTCCCAGGTGTGTGTGTGTGTGTGTGCATGCAGAGTTGCAGAATTGTCACGTTGCATGTTTCCTGTGATTTGGCGAAGCAATCGGGCTGCATGGCAAAGGAAGCAGAACACAGTGCCCCGAGGGAGGCTTATCATTTGAAAGAAACTGGGCTTCACAAGCAACATAATTACTGCACCCCTTGGAGGTGATCTCCTTCCTCATACTTGACGGGAGTCTCAGCCAATTTTCATGCATGCGAAAGGTGTTTTAGCTGCGCTTTGCCTGCATTGGACACCTCTGAGCCGGCCTAGAGTAAGTTCTGACTGCCTTCATTCAGACACCAAGTAGATGGAGGAGGACTCATCCGCCCGGTTCAGTTGTTGATTCTGCCACGTAAAGGCTCTGAGGCCTTGGAGAGCCATTACCAAAGGTCTAGCTCTGTGACCTGCTTTGCCCACAGTTGTAGCCCCCTCCTTTGTGGCCCTGCCTGTGTTTTGTCTGATGGATGATTGAAGAAATGGTAATCTGTGTTTTGCATCTGATTTGCCCAGTCTCCCAAATGACTTCCCAGCTCTGGAGCGTTCATCTGCACATTGCCTGAGTTCTTTGATTGGTTCTCTTGCCGCTCCTGCCTCTGCTGAAGCAGCAAATGGCAGCCCACAGTTCTGGATTCACACGTTGCAGACCATGGTTTAAACAACCACAGTTGAGACCAATCATTGCTTAGCTTTGTGGGTTCTTCATGGTTCAACAGGCCTCTGGGTTCACACATCACAACAACCCAGGGTTCAAGCTATTCTAAAGACATAAGTGGTTGATATGTGAACTCAGCCAATGTAAGGCAGTTTCTGATTTTGAGGCTATTATCTTGTTCCTTGTTGGATTTCAGGCAAAGCCGTTTCCTCCTGAAGGCTTTATATATGAAATTATAGACTATCTATATTAGAACTCTTGTTAGAATCAGATTAGCAGTTGAATGTATCCTCACCCCCCACCCCTCACCCCTTCAGCAGTGCAACAAATTACAGAAGCAAACTGTTACCATCAATAGCGTGGAAAAGAAAACATGCCCGTGAGAGATCATAGAACTTTCTAGAAAATGAGAACATGATACCTGCCTTAGGTTTTCTTTGTTGATCTCCTTTTGTAGAACTCCAAAAAATGGATTATTTGGTGTTTGCTGGAAGACAGTACTATTTAGGAGACAAATGCCAGGTTAGTCCTGTATGCTTGTTGAGTAAAAGGTAGCTTGTTAAAAGCAACTTTTATTACATATGTTGCAGTTAAAGCCTAAGGATAAAGGCAAAGGTACATTTCTAAGTATGAAAATGCAACTACCTGAAGCTAGCTGCCTTTAAAGCAGGGGTGTAGGACCTTTTTAGTGTAAATCTGGATGCAGCGTTTGAGAAGTGCTTGTGGGGCTGGATTCCAGTTATGGGTGGGGCCTCTGGGGAAGGTAGCAGGCCCCAAAATATAGTCTGGTTTAGCTTCAATCTCTTAATGCTAGTATCTAAGCTTTCAGGGAGGCATTAAAACCTTTTAGAATGGAGGGGAAAGCTGCATAAAAGCAGGAAAGAGGGTGGGGTGGGGAAAAGAGGGTGGGGCCAGGGTGAGTGGGCATACGTAGCTGCCAGGAAAAGACCAGGAGGACTTGGCCATCACCCTGGTCTTGACACCCCTGCTTTTAAAGCTTAATTTAAAGCATATGCAGCATCATAATGGTACTGGTGGGGTAAAACCACTTTAGCCATAAAACCACTTTAGCCATAAACTCTGAAACCGCTTTTGCCATAAACTCCAAATTTGCCAGGCTCTGCTCCTGCTTTTGCACACATATTAAGTTCTCTGCAAGTCTTACTAAGGTTGTTTCCCAGCTCCAAGGAGGCTGCAGTGAAACAGATGTCTTTGTTCAGGGCTCTTCTAGTCCGTTCCATCATCCGATCTGGAAGGCCATCACTTTGATTGCTTTTGCTCCGGTCTTCCATACGGGCAGCCTGGCAACGCAGTCTGTTTCTGGTTTTGTATCTGACTCTGCGGACATGGAAGAACCGTTGTAGTAGAAAGTTTTTGTATCTGTTAAGTGCATGTTTACACTGGATAAAGTCCTCCAAGTCCCAACCTAAAACAACCTGCATGAATGGATGGGGTGTGTTTTGAGCTGCAGGATTTGTCTTATCTGAAGAAACATAGGGCCGTACTAAGTTACTTAGTGCTCAGATATTTTGAAAGGCCAATGGCAATTTCTCTAAGCCAAGAAAAGGAAAAGCTGAGGGGAACAGAGAGCTTCTTATAAGGTGAGTAATGATTTGGCTCCCCAAACGAACACTGTATTGAGCATTTTCTGAGTTCTCTGTCTTGAAGGGTTTTGCAGTTTTTTCAGGCCCATAATGGTGTATTCTGTTAAGGTGATCAGTTTTGTTTTACTACCCAGCTTACTGTTTCTAGCCTCCTGCGTATTTTCACAGCCTCCCTTTTTCTGTGTTCTGGCTGGCTGACTCTCAGTTTAGTATTCAGAACAGAGAAATCCTTGAGAATGGAAGATTCTTGAATTTCACCGAGGAGATAATTGCATATCCCATCCCTGCATTGTGTGTCTAAACTGAATGTGGGAGCACGATCTCTCTATTCCACCAAACTAGCCCCCAGTCCCTTTAGGTAGACCTCAGAAAGAAGCCTGCCACGGCAGCTGGAGAGCGGCTGCCAGCCAGTGCTAGCAATACTGGCCCAGGTGCGGCAGTGGTCTGCCATGGTTGACAGCAGCTCCCGTGTTTGATCCACTTTACTGGGATGTGGTTGGGAGGAATCATGGAAAAACTGACCCTTTAATCTGATAAAGGAGTCACTGAGTGACGCATCCAGTATTTTGAAGCGTGGAGGGAAGTTCTTGGTTAAGAGGTTTTGGAAGAATAGACTCGAAGTGATTGCCGTGTGGTCTGAGGATCTTCCGGTCCTTTTTAAAGGTAAAAGTATGTCTGAAGAGGGCAGGAAGTAGAGGTCCTGTCCGCCTGTTGGAATGGCCAAAATAGGCCTGGGGTTGTCCCTCAGAAGGCTGCTAGGAGGGTGTGTCACATTGTTTCCAGGAGCTCTATGGGAGCAAAGTTGCAGTCATCTGTTTTTCTTTCTGAAAAATCCAGGAAACAATGTTACCCCATCATGCAGTGCAGTTCCCAGGCACAATTTGGGCCTTACTTTGCAGAGGAATTGTGCTTTCTGTTGGAGAGATTAAAGGAAAAAAGCATTGAGAAGGTCCATAAAAGGTTATTAAGACCTTCCTTCCCCTCCCCCAATGTAGATTGAACAGGCAGCTATAGAATATGAAAAGCAATCTGGTTTGAATTGCAGACGTGGAAGTTGATTGGCAGGTTTGTTACACATCTAAGGATTTTAACATGTCAGTTTATGAATTGGATCTGGCTAATATCACATTTTGGCAGCCGAATGTCCGGAAAGCTGGGTTGTCACGTGACTCCCAATTACATCTTTGGGTTTAACTAGGCTCTTTTTCCCCAGGTGCGCCTCGAGACTGGGGGTAAATACTACAATGCTCACATTCAAGATGTTGGACAGGATAATTTGGTAACTGTCTTCATTGAAGAGCTGGCAGAAAAGTATGTCTTCCTTTCCCTTTGATGTTCATTCATTGATGTTGTGATACCAGCCAGCAGCTGTGCTAATGGGACTGAAGTGGATTAGGCATATAAATACCAGGGTTTAGTCTGTGCTACATCTAAATTAGGGTGGTGATAATCCTTTAGCAGCTAAGGCTGCGCGGGAGCGCAAAACGTTACTTCCAATAGGCTGCGTTGTGGCTAATGCTCCTCTCTCCAGCAGAGTGAATGCAGAGATAGCTGATTTGAAACTAACAAAGCTTCTGTAATGACGAGCTGTTTCATAGCTTAATTCAGTTCTCTGCCTGCTGCTTCCCACAGGCACGGTCAGGTTTCTGTAAGCTTGTCTTGGTGCCCAGCCTTCCACTGGGAAAGTGCCTGCTGCCTCCAGTCCCTCAGGTCCAGCCTGCATGAGACAGACATGCAGAGAAGCAGCCTGCATGGCTCAGGGGGACAAATTCACTGCAGTTCCAAACACTCTCTATTTGGGTCCCATCTGTGCCTTTGCCACCAGAATTTTGCTCTCTGCAATACTTGCTGAAGAGAAATAAAGCTTCATAATCCTTTGCTGAGCAAAAATAAATTGTTCTCCTCCCTAGGAAAAGAAGTTGTCCAAGAAGCCCATGTTGTCCAAGGTACATCCCTTGGTCACCTGAAGCTTTGGTGTGTTTGCTGTGGTATCGCTCCCACAGAGAAGCTCAGCTTCCAGAAGGAAGCTAGTCTCCTGCAGCAAGAACACCTGAGACATTCTTTTCTGGCCTCCTTAAAGGCCAATAAATTGATGGCAAAAGGTTTCCCTCTCCAGATCCCTAGATGAAATGTTCTGAGCCAGCTAATTTTGATCGGTCTATTGCTGAGGCCCACAGCCTTCAAAAATGCTATTCTGCATTCACGCTGGCAATGCACCGATGGTGCACCCTGGGAAGGTATGTGTAAAGTTGCACAGGAAGTGTTTTCAAATGTATTTAACACCAGGCATTTCAGCTCCACTCAGCAGCTGTCATGTGAAATAGAGATCAAGAGTGGCTGGTCAGAATGTGTGAGAGGAACAGGCTAAGAAGGCAAAAAGTGTCAAAGAGTGGTGTAAAACTTATGAATTGCCCTTCAGTCAAGGCTTGATGGAACAGGAGTCCTGCCCACAGAGCCAAAGGTTTTCCTTTTTGTCAGAGATGCCAGTGCCTTTGGATTCCTCGACTGGGAGTGATTGGACAGTGCCTGGCAGAAGCATGTGCCTCCCCTTTGGCTTTTGCATGCTTCGTTGTGTTGCAGCCTGGAATTGGAACGATTTCATTGGCATGGTTACCACTTGATGTACACAGGATGCTCAGTGTTATGTTTATTGGGGCACAACTCTCGAGTAGATGGAAACAAACTGGGATTTGCCGATCACAGAAAATCGGGACCACCTACGCCACCCTCCATTCCTCTGGGACTTCACCCGTTCTCCACAAGGCCTCAAAAATGGAGGTCAACAGGTGTGAGAGAACCCCTGCCAACTCTTGGAGTACTCTCAGGTGTAACCCATCAGGGCCCAGTGCCTTTGTAACAATTAAATTAGCCTTTTAATTGTTAATCATAATGACCGAACTCAATTTGCATTCTGATGGTTAGTATCATTTTGCTTTCTTGGTAGTCTCTGGAGCACTTGCCAATATGGTGTCATCCAGGGAATGTTGAGCTTGGTTGTAATGCTATCCCTCTTGGGCAGGCATGTGGTTCCACTGATGAATTTGAAGCCGGTGACACAAGTGACACCAGTCCCTGCATGGAACGTGGTCCCCAGTCGAAAAGGAGGAAACTATCAGAAGATTGCAGGTGGGTGCCAAGCAGACAATGATGGACACTTTTGCTGTGGCTGCTTAACGCCAGGGCGAGCAGCTGAAGGGTTACCCACTCCTTACCCAGAGGAACTAAGAGACTATTGCTACCAAATGGGGCATCTGTGGGTTTGTGCAGATGCAAAGCTGTCCGTTGCTCTGCTTTAGAGACAGTAAATAGGCAAACCCTGGGATCCAGTCAAGGAAGACCAAGCAGAACCTGGTTCTTAACCCATGGCTGGGACCTCAAAGGGGCACAAAGTGAAGCAACCAAGATGGGTTAAATAGATCAGTTCTGAAGCAATGTAATCTAATATTAAATCACTCTTACAAGAGTTGTAACTAAAGCATGGGATACAACTGAAGGTTTTGAACAAAGGATCAGTGGGAAATACTGGGTGAATGGCTAAAAGAAAGTGGAATACAGAATGCAAAGCACAACAAAACCATTTTCACCAGACCTTCATGGAAATGCTTTCATCTCCCATATCCAGCAACACCGAAGGTTTGCTATTCTTGTTGGGGGTGGAGAAAGCAAAAACTGTCCTTCAGAATTCTTGCAGTGAAGCTGATCATAACACATCCTGCCTCTGCGATCAACCAAGGCCTGGGGTAGGATAGAAAATACTGCGGGTTTAAGAAATAAAACCATTGGATCGTGTATGCAGGGCAGTCCTATGAACAGTGAGACAGAAAAAAAATCCTCCAACTCCCAGCCATCCACGCTGAGAGATGTAGGCTGTGCATAGACTTGTGTGCTCAACCAATGTGATTAAATGATTACAGGCATTTGGATGAGTAATGAGGAAGATTTTAAAGACACCATTGTTTTTAGTAAAAGCACTCCACTAAATAGCGCAGGTGAGAATAGGCACTTACGAGAGACACGTCCTTCCATGCGGCACGGCTGAGGAAGCAAATGCTGTGTTGCGGCAATGTGCTCACGTCATTTAACTCAAGTGCACGTTTCTTCTTTAGAACTATTCTCCTGTCAGTCAAGCAAAACTGAAATAGCACCCTTTTGTTCACATATCAGTTAAACTAAAATAAAGAAAGTATTAATGTTGCATGACAGCCCTAGCTAGGGTAAATGATAAAGCATTTTACAGGAATGAACTGAAACGGATATAAAACAAGCCATAGAGATAACAAACCATGAATTACAACCAGTTAAAATACGGAGAGAGTTCGTAAGAAGGGTAAAACGTACCCTCCGCCCCCAGTTACAACTTACCATATATTTAGTTCGGATCTGGAATCAGCAGCAGCATAAGAAAAAAAATGCAACCTTAAAGTTGACTGAAAAGAGTTCTGTGTTCAAGGCATAGCCAAGTTGAAAGGATGTTGGCAAGTCATCGGTCTGATGCAGCAAATCCTGACGCCAGAATTTATTATAGTAAATCTTTGTGAATGTGGTCGTAAATTGGATACATGGAGAAATAATGAGAGATGTACTCCTTTTGCCTTTTTGTGTCTTCCTAAAAGCATTTCCATCTTCCCAGTCTTGCACCCAAGAGATGTGCAAGCTTTTCTCAAATTACCACTCCATGGATCAAACAAATTACTTTTCCATCTAACCACCATGCATACTGCCTACGTACCATGCGTCTGACACATCACCCTCTGAAATACCTGGGGCTGGTTATTCTCCTCCATTTTTTCTGTATGCAGCCTGTGTGTGAATGGGAGGTGAAGTCCAAACCCTCTGGAGAACAGCAGGGTGAGGAGAGCTGGCCCAGGGCCATGGTAGGTTTATGGGATCAGGGAGAAGACAGCTTGGTTTTGCTCTTTGGTTCTACTTCGGGGCAGATGGGTGTAGACATCAATCAAGAAAGATGGGGAGTGGCCTTGAGGAACGTAACTTTGGTTGCTAATCTCTCTTTTACTCATTGAGTCTGTGGCCTGTTTAAAAATCCATCCATTTTTCCCTTTGAGTATTTCATTGGAGCAGCCTCTCTTCTCTTAATTTTGCTTTAGTTAATTCACTTTGGCTGTTCTAAAAGTGGTGCGATCTCAGACTCTCAAGCTAGAGTGTGAAAAAGCAATAATAGATCTGTCAGATACAAATGAAACTTGTAAAATAGAAATTATCTTGAAAACTCGCTGTAATTTAGTACCTCTCTTTGAAATCCTGGTGTGCTTATTTGTTCGGTTTGGATTAGAGGTACCCCTGCTTCAGGCTGGACTTCCAAGTAATATAAAGAGAGAGCCAGTGTGGTGCAGTGGTTAAGAGCACCAGACTGGAACTCAGGAGATCCGGGTTCGAGTCCCCGCTCAGCCATGGGGCCAAAGAGGTGATGTTGGGCCAGTCACAGACTCTCAGCCCGGACTGCCTCACCAGGTTGTTGTTATGAGGAAAGGATGGAGAGCAGCAGGAGGAGGGGAATGTAAGCCAATCTGAACACTTTAAAAAAGGAAAAAGCGGGATATGAATCAAATAAGAGAACAGTGTGGACACTTGCCAATGCTTCAGGTAGATCCGCCTCATCTAAATTAGAATGCAGATCTTCTTGCCATCCAGACAGCATGAAAGAGAAGTCAGTTCTTCAGTGTATCCTGACTAAGGGTCAGCCTTGGGAATCGCTCGAAAAGTATCTTTTGACCTTCTCTTTGCCAGAGAGATGAGAGAAGTCAACAAAGTGGTTCTCGTGGCAAGGGACCGATGCAGAGCTACTGCAGGGAATTGATTGTATCTTAGCAATTTCACTGCTGATCAGCCACCTGCCAGTCTCTGATTCTTTGTGGCCATCCGGCAAATCTAGGGGCTAGGCAGAAATTGGGTACCGAGACTGTAGTGCTGCAGTTTGCATTCCTTCCTGTTCTTTGGAAGCCCTGCTCCCTTGGAAGTGGGAGGTCCACTCATAAGTGCCCCGAGGAGGTCTCTTCAGCTTCTTCAGCTCTCCACGTCCTGCATCTAAAGGCCTTGATTTGGATTGCAAGATGCCCTTTCAGCTCCATGCTAAATGGTGGCAGCCTAATCCATTTTCCTGTTCTCCGGGTCCAGATAGTTAATATTTTTAGACTGCTTCAGCAGCTTTAGCACTCTAGTCTTATTTGCACACTGTGTTATCAGTTTTCTCCAGGGTCTCTGTTTGTAAAATACTGACTTTCCTTGAGCCTTCACCATTTAATCTCTGCTTAAGAAATGGAAAGGACACACTGTCTATTTCACTTAATGTGTTTTTATCCCACACTGCAGTAAAAATGGCTCCCGGAGTGGCCTATTATCTCCCAGTAAACAAGACAGTCCCTGTCCAGTGGTTTGAAACCTGGAAAGGAATTTATGTACAAGGGGGAAAGGATGGGAAGGGAAAATGGGAAAAATTGGGTAGACCTGCAGCAGGCCTCACAAAGTACTCCGGCATCTTCTGAGCAGGAGGTGAGAACTCAACTGGAACCGGTCCGGATGTTTCCTATGTGCCCCTCTCGGCCTTCCGCCATCTTCCTTCCCACGGGGCCACTGATGGTGTGACACATACGCAAACATTCTGGTAGAAGTGATCCAGTTCTCTGCTACCTGTGTGTGTGTGTGTATCTATCTGCCCTTCAGCTGCTTCCCCATCTCCCGAATTGCCCTTCCAGATATGGATATAAAGGCACGGAAGAAACTGCTGAAGAAAGTACGTGGAAAGGAAGTCTACATGACCGTGGCTTACAGCAGAGGGCCGCCTGCCCTCCCGCCTCGGCTGCAGCAGGGTGTTCCGTCAGGCCGATCCTCCCCCATTCACTGCTCTCAAGGAGGAGGGCATGTGGGCCCTTACGAGCACTACCACCCTCAGAATTCCCAGCGCCCTGGCAGGGGATATGGGCTGTCCAGGTAAGGCGCCTTGCGGCTATCAAGTGCCCTCCCCAGGTTGTGACCATCCAGGTAGTTCAGAACCATGTGTTCTCAGTGCTGCTGCTCAGAGTCAGCCTAATAAAAGGCTCAGACCTTAGGACCCCTAAGGCACCCCCAATGAGGCATATTTGCATATAGGAGCCTATTTTGGAAGAGCTTTTGGCAAACTCTACATCTCTGTTCCCTGTCGTGTTGGACTCAACTCAGCTGCTGAGGTTTTGCTGCACACTGTTGTCGTGCTTTCAGAGTTCCCTCTTAAGACAAGCAGATCAATGGAAGGACAGATGCTGAAATCTGCAGAGACAGTAGAAGATTTCTGTGGCCTGGTTTGGTCATAAGGGAGAGCCATAGTCTAGCGTTACGTGAAGGAACTGATTGAGTCTTGGTTCATGCACCATCTTTTCCTCTGGCTGTTTCCCTTATTCTACTAATGGCAGTGATGTCCAAACTGGGTGTATATGGAGGGAACATGGGTTAGTTGTAACAGTGGAATTGAAACAGCAGGATCAGTAGCCATAATTTTATCTTGGCCGGTTTTAACAAGCCAGACATTAACTGGAGTTCGGCCCATTCTAGAAGTGATGGGAAACAGACAGTGGATGTTTCTGGGGAATCCAAGTCAGGGCTTTCAGTCTCTCCATGGTAATTCCGGAAGGAAAGGAAGGGGAAAGAATTCAGACCACGGCTCAGCCTGGCTCTCACACACAATACAAGTTACAGCTTTGGGCTGGGCTGTGCAAGTGTGTGGGAGACCGTTCTGGTCCTAGTGGCCAAAGCTCGCTGAGCAGAGCTTCACGAGGCGATGAAGAATGCTAGGCTTGCAGTCACTTCACTTTCTTTTGCAACTTAGGGGATCTGCCCGGTTTATAAACAGAAACAACATGGTTGGCCCTGAGATAGCATTCTACCCTGCTGCAGGAAAGAGGTGTTATCAGAGCTATGATAACTTCTCCTATAGATCACGGTAAGTCGCTGCAAATATTTCCATGAGGTAAATCGGTGCTGCATATGCACTTGGTCGAAAGCAGCTCTTCCTGTTGCCCTCTGAACATTTAGATCTGCAGTTCCCTTTGGGCTTAGTCAGTGGCCAGAGATCCTGGGAATCGTATTCTGGGGAAGTCTTTTGGGGAAGACTGCTGGCTTCACTCGCTTTTCCCCAGTGAAAGGTGATATGAAGAGAAATAGAACACTTGTGTTGTTTGCCTGCATGTGCAAGGATCTGCCTTACATTGTGTCAGGCAACTGGTCCATCTAGCCAGCTTTCCCCGACCTGGTGGCTTTCAAAGGACCACAACTCCCAGAATTTCCATGCAGCAGGGCCATTGACTAGGAATTTGGGGTGTTGCAGTCTAAACGTGTCTGGAAGGGACAAGGTTGGAGAAGGCTGATCTAGCCACATAACTCTGACAAGGAGCACTCCTAGGAAAATAGTTCCTTTGGGGTGGGCAGCCGCCTTTAATTTGCCTTGTGTAATTGTTGCTGGCCACTCATCATCAGGAGTTGGATTAAAGCCAGCAGCACGGATGGCCAGGACCATGGGAATCAGTGCATGGGTCACCTCGTCCCTTTCACCCTTCTCTTCCTGCCCTCCTTCCTGTTCTGGGAAGCAGGCTGCCATCTGCCTTGGAAGATGCCTGAACTGATCTTATGCAGAGTGTTTTTTGAAATCAGACTTTGGATAGCATGAAATTAGGCCCAGTTCTGGGTCTGAACTTAGCACTTTCTGCATGCTAAGCAGGAGTCACAGGTTCCATAATTCTAGAGAATGTGGCAGGCATTTCATGGACTCTTTCTGTATCCTTGAAATCTCGTCAGCTTCCAACTTGATTGAGAAGCCCGGGGCAAGCTTTTATCGGTTTCTAGCACCATGATTGCTGCATGTCTAGGATCAAAGCAAAATATGGTTTTGCTGACCCCAGTTCAAATGCACACAGCTCTATTGTCATTATCAAATACAATAAAGCTGTATCAAATGCATTGCACCTGTTAATTGACAAATGGGGCATTTCAGGGCTAGGCGTTTGTCTGAAAGGGTAGGTCTGCAAACATGGGGGAGGAAGAGAAGCCATTTTCTCGCCCCATGCTGCTCCGCCCGCACACTGCTTCATCTCCAGAATAGCCTACCCTGTCCATGAGTTTCTGGGTCATCTGAACCCAGCAAGGTGGTTAGCAGGAGAGGCTTCCAAATCACACACAACCCATGGCTTGTTCATTGCTCGGGGGTTTAGAAATGACTCTCACTGGGTTCAGACAACATGGTAAGCTGCACCAGCATTGTAGGGCAGGAAGAAACACTCCCCCTGGCTTCTTGTCATTCCCCAGCCATGCAAACTCACTCAGCATCTCAGAAGCAGCAGCTCTTAATGTCTTGCTCGTTCTTCCATAAGTTCATACAGCCGCAGCCGCAGACAGATGCAGTGTGTGAATAAGGAGTGCCAATACGGGTTTTCCCCCGAGAATGGAGAAGAGTCTCGCGGCTTGGAAGAAACAATCACTTTCTACGAAATTGACGAAGGGGATGATACATCCTTCCCCGCTTTACCCGTAAGTCACTGAGGTGAAGAGAATTAAGTGAGAGAAATGGCAAAACGGACCATGCAGATAAGCTGCACCGGGGAGGAAAAACATGCTGTGCTCACATTTCACCCTTTCTGAAATAAATGAACTTGCAACCTGCGACGCTGTTTGTATCGGCACATCAGGCGGGGAGTCTGTTCTTGCATCTTAAGATACAACAATTAATGCAGCCCCGACCTGTGTAGAACATCATGACATTCAGAACAAAAACTGTACCACCAAGCACAATTAATTTCCCAGTAGGGAAGAAGCTGAATGCAGAAATTAATCATAATTGCGATGCGCAGGAATTTAGGCTCCAAATTGTTTTCACTAGATTGAAATGGTTCAGTGTAGCAGTGATTCTGTGTAATTGTTTTGAATGGTTTACAGTGCAAATAAGAGGGAAAGGTGTTAAACTGACACTCACCAAATGTGTGTTGTCAGGCCTGTTTGATTAAAAAAAAAAAAAAAGGAAGAGGAGTAATAGAAAGGGAATCAGACCTTGATATTTCTGTTCACTTTCTGCTACAACAAATATTGTAGTTCTAAATTTTGAATGGACTGGTCAAAAATAGCTGATTGTTTGATAGGTTTCCACTTCTACTGTGTTCTCTTAATGAAAATGACCTTGTGCTTTCATATATATGACATGAAAAGCAAGAAAAAGGTTTTGCTGGTGCTTTTCTCTTAATCTGTCTGTGTCTCTGCTGGATGACCTTTTGCATGAACTTGGAAGTAGCAAGTGTTGCTTAAGTTTCGTTTCTCTGTCACCCTACAGACTAGAATAGGGAAAGCCTTTCCTAAGATAAGCTATTTGCAATTATAATGAGACATCCCATCTTGTTCCCCAGAATCAGGGCAACCATTCTCCGATGGTCCCTACCCCTGCAGGATTTTGGGTAGCCAGGAGGGGCCCGAGTCCCATCCCACCCAGCAAGCAAGAGCTGAATTCCTCAGAAGAAGAAGCAGATGAGCCAAGTGATAATGGTAAGAGAACTGGAGGCGGGGAGGGCCTCTTTCAGTTCTGGGTGAATTCTATTTCGGAGAAGCTTTGGGGAGCTTCATTCTAGTTGGTGGTGGGGAGAAAGACAAGGGGGGCACATCCCAAAATGCTGCTTGTCATGAGCTAGGTGTCCTCCTCCCGCACCTTCCCAGCCACAGACCTTCCTTGCAAAACGATCCTTACATTTTCCAGAAGTGCAGACACCTAGGATGACTCGCTGAGCTTGTACAGAGTGGTTTGTTGAAGCCAATCTAGTATTTACTTCCGAGAACTCTCCTTTGCCCTCCTCCCCATCCTCTTGGGGGAGGCCTTCTGGAAATGAGTATGCCTCCTCTCTGCACCCCAGTCCTCTAATGGAGTTACCCTCCTCTACAACTGTTCATATGTGGTAGTAATTCTTAGCATTTCCACATGTTGCCTGGGATGCATACAGCATCCCATATGTGGGGCAGTGTTATTCCCATATTAAAACAGTGCCTAGTAATATTCATACAGGGATATGGACTGTTTATTCCCCCCATGTTAAATTACACACTAGTCACTTGTTGACATAACAAGATTTAATATTCTGCTTTTTGTAAATAACAAGTGACTTAAAATGGTAACCCAAATAGTAACACTTGGTGGCAGTAAACCAATTTCAGTGCAAGTAGGTCAGCTTGTTGCCGATGGCTTCCACTGACTCGGGTACACAGCAAAATGCATCCTTCCAATGGATTTGAAGCTCCTGAAGCTGTTGGCGTATCTGTTTCTTCAGCTAGTTGTTCATAGATTAATCAGATATTAATTTGCCAGTGGTGCTTGTAATAAATCCCTTTGCCATGATTTTAAATCTAAAGGGCATAGACAACTTCATTCCTGCAGGAATAAAAGCGTGCACGCAATAGGTTTTGATCTTTCAGTAGTAATCGTTTCCTGAAGGTTTTTCACACTAAGCGTAATTCCAATTTGTTTCTTTAACGATGCATTTCTCTTCTGCTTTCCTAGGGGAATACCATGAGGATTATCTCTATACCCCTTCAGGTCAGTACAGTGGTGATATTCTCCATACACACATTCAGGGTAAGCAAGTCCTTACATACTTAAGTCAGAATGAGAAATACTGGCCTGTTTCACTTTCCTGTTTACACACTTCTTCCAGATCCAGACTGTGAAACTCCGACCGTGTTTAACGCAGCAGAATCCACTGCAAACTTGGTAAGCTATGCAAGACCTGTGGTCAAGTCAAGCTGGTGCTCAGACACATGGGCCCTGGAGACGGTGCTTAGGCTTGGCTGCAGTGCAGTACTGGCGATTCGCACAACCTTCTCTGTTCTCTGCTGGTCTCACAATTACGCTCACACTGGTAAACAGGACAAATGGCAAACTGCTTGGAAACCTAGTGGAGATGGTCTGCTGGTAATCACTTACAACCCAGCATTGCCTTCCCTCCCTCCCTCCCTCCCTCCACCCCATCTGCCGGCCTGGTCTGGAGATAATAGCCCACATTCTCTGCCTGGCTTGTCCAGTGGGAAAGGGATTGCTTTGACAAGAGTAAGTGACTGCAACTTCGCCTTGGCCAGCCGAAAATGATAGATAATTGTGTCAAGCTGCATTCAAACAGATGCTCAGGTATCTTTGGGATCATAGATCCCATGGGTGTGGCCCCAAATACTATGGACTGTGACTCTCCATCCTTGGGAGTCACACTCCATAGTATTCTGTCACCACTTTCCCACTGGATTCTCTGCCCCCTTTAGAATGGCTGTTTGAGCTGCTGGCATTGGGGTGTTGGTTTATCTCTGGGAAAGCAGTGCACTCTTTAAGCAAGCAGGATGCTCCTTGATAACCTGGTGGGGAAGGTCAGCACACCTTGCTTGGGGTTGAAGGCACAGGGTCTAATGCCAGTCTGGAACATGCCGGGGCAGGGAGGGTAAATCTGCCTCCCCCAGGGTCC